>JANAVB010042219.1:8478621-8654238 GCA_029216955.1 Iris pallida | reverse complement strand
TGGACATAGAAGGGACTATTTGACTAAGATTGACTAAACCCTAGACTATTAGCTATTGATTTGAGTTTGACCTATATGAGTATTTTGTGACTGGGGTTATGTAGATAGCCCTATGTAGATTAGATATGTATGGGGTTAGTGGAATACTAGGAGTTATTTCATGATTTGAGTTAGAGTATGGGTTTAGCTTAATATAGATTTAAGGTTGGTATTTATATATATTATGTGTGATATTACTAGTTCAATAATTGGTTATACCTTAGCCTTGTAGTATGGTACTTAGGTATTCTAAGTTAGTTAGCTTATGAATTGTTTTGAGTTAGCCCTATAGAGTTGACTTAGATTGTTAATGGTTGACCCTTAACCTAAGACCTTGTTGACTAGTCTATGTTGACTAAAACCTTAGTTAGTCTAAGTTTTGACCTAGATTTGACTAACCTTGACTTGTTTGACCTTGTTTAACTAGTTGACTCCTTATGACTAGTATGACTTAAGTTGACCTAGTTGACTGTTAGAGTTGACCAAGTTTGACTCGACCTAGATTGGCTTAGAATAAATGTAGATTGCATCATAAACATCATTTACCTTGTTTTAAACACATTATAACTTGTACTGCTCTATTTAGGACATTGTCACTCCGGCAATGACATCTGATATTACACTACTCTTTTCAGAGTATCAGGCGAGTACATTCTCTGATAGTTCTCTTATTTAATTGTCAATTACGTACTTCAGTTCTTGTTAGTTGTATGTGATTCTATGTTTCAACACGTATGGATATTTCTGGAATCATGTATACGACACACATTTATTGTTTGGCCTCTATTACTGAATCATTCTGGAATCATTTACTGGTATCATTATATCTCTGGACTCATCTTGACTCATTGTGTTGGATTTCTGGATTCACTTGCTGGGAAGGGAAATACTAGAGTAAGACATGTAGACATACCCCAATTCTGGAATCACCCCATGCTGGAATCAAACTGGAATGATAGACATCTCACATCCGGCCAGGTGTATGATGTGCCGGATTACCTATAGCCGTTTACATGTCGATCTCGGTATTTTAAAACACACTGCTAGAGTATAGGCTAGACTCACCCTGGAATCATTGATCACTATGACTGGGATCATCCCTTACTGGATTCATCTTGTATTAGATTCGTCTTATACTGGACTTATATTGGAGTTACACTTGTTACATTTACTGTCTGGACTTATATCTTATTACCCTGGTTCAGCTAGTTTATTTTTATAGTCTTTATTGCCATGATTCTTCTCTTATTTAGTTACTTACTTTTCTTGCACTTTATCTGTCTTTCTTACCATCACTGAATATAAACTGCCATGTTCCTCAATACAACTGTCTATAACTATTTTATAGTTCTCTGTCATTTACTTGGGTTTCTAGATGAGATTGCACGTTCCTGTCCTGACTGGACCTGTTGTAGATTTTATAGATGATTGCCCTGAGGACACATGCCCTACATATACGGACCAGGAGATGTATTAGCTACCTAAGGCCCCGACACTCAGGAGTGATCGGGAGATTAGCAAAGTTGTTTTGTTTAGCTTTCATGTTTTAGAAAGGAGTTGTATATATTGAGTTATGTAGTTGAGATTGTCAGATTATTTATTTAGTTTTGTTGGTTTTATTTCTGTTATTTAGTCTTAGTTATGATCTTCTGTGCTATCATATCGTGCTTAGACTGTGATTGAGACTACATTATATCTATACTTGTCCTCCGTCCGGAGTTGATATTTTGACAAGTATATTATATAATTGCGTGATTGGTTGGTAGATAGTGACCTAGAACAGCGTTCTACCGTCGACACTCGCGGCGTAGGCTGGGCGTTGTTACGCGCTCGTACTCTCACAGTGGGTGCGAGTCGTGACACGTTTTTAGGGGGCCCATGTAGGTTGAGAGTCACATTAGTACGATATCATGGTAGTACGACTTAGTTGTACTGCTGCGAGCCTGCGATAGGATTGAGAGATAGGCTTTAACGGAGAGGCACTCAATCACAGTTAGGAAAAAATTCTACTTCAATTCATGCCATCTATACATCTTGCTAATTTGTCTTCCTTGAAAATTTAATGAACTCCCTTGATTTATCGCTTCTATCTCATTTTTGATTCCTTGTTTGATCTGTCTCCAGGATGGTTGAGACAAGATCACATCGCCAGAGCCAGAAGGATGCCGATGAGAGGTCTGCCACCTCTCATACTCAGCAGCCAGCCCCTGGTACCGCAGCCCCAGTCATGCCAGCTGGGGTGGGCGTTTCAGCTGCGTTCAGAGGAGCCCCTCCACCAGCAGCAGGGGGTATGCCTCCACCAGTTCAGAGGCAGGATCCAGTCATCCCAGAGGTGCCTTTCCAGCAGCCGCCGCCTACAGGATACGTGGACGCGGCACAGATGTTCGCCTACTTTCAGCAGTTTATGGAGGTGTAGCAGGACCGGCAGGCCATGAGCATGGAGTTGGCCCTTATGACAGTCGCAGCTCGACCAGCAGTCCAGTAGCCGAAGACACCTGGGAAAGAACAGTTCCAGAAGATGAGCCCCAGAGACTTTTTGGGGACGAAAGGGATTTTATATGCTGACGAGTGGATCGAGCATATAGAGAAGATCTTCCACCTGGCCCGGATACCGGCAGATCTCCAGATAAGGACAGCAGCTAGCCGGATGCGAGATCTTGCTTGCACCAGGTATCAGTCAGACCCCAGGGTGGGGGTAGCTGGACAGACCTGGGAGGAGTTCAAGGGCTTCTTCAAGAAAAAGTTCTTTCCAGATGCAGCGCTCCGAGCTTTGGATTCGCAGTTTGAGAGCTTAGTTCAGGGGAGCATGTCAGTAGAGGAGTACGCTGGCGAGTTCGGCCGCCTCGACAGATTCGTAGAGGGCTTGAGCGAGACGGTGAAGGCCCAGAGGTTCCAAAAGGGTCTAGTCAAGGAAGTCAAGTCCTTGACCAAGGGCAACAGGGATGCCACTTTCGAGGAGATTTTGACAGGAGCTTTATTGGCTGAGGACGATCTTGAGCTGAAGCTCAAAAGGGGAAGGGACGGTCACGATATCAGCAGCAGCGGAGGCCAGGCCAAGAGGCCTCATGTACAGATTCAGCAGACACAGGCACCAGTGGGAGTTCAGCAGGTGCAGCATCAGTATCGAGGTCAGGACCCGAAGGCGATCAGTTGTTCCTACTGCAAGAAGCCGGGACACATCTGGGAGCAGTGCAGGAAGAGGTTGAAGGTTTGCTATTTCTGTCGATCAGCTGCCCACCAGAAGATAGATTGCCCTATTGTACCTCCTTTTGTGGGGGCTAGGCCACCTATAGCTCAGCACCAGAGGGGTGGAGCTTTTGCGATGGAAGCCAAGGAGACTGACGTTGCAGGTGATGGATTAGCAGGTTTGACCTTCTTGTTCTTCCTCTCCACTTTTATGTGTGATTTCCCTTAGTACCTGCCAGGATATTGCTTGTGATTGCTAGATAGTGTAGCTATCCTGTTCGAGACTGTGGAATCATGACCAGTAGGATTGTGTTGCTTCGACTTTGATTGATTGGGGGTTTAACCTAGGAAGTGTACGATCATTTTAATTTCGAGGACGAAATTTTTTTGAGGGGGGTAGGATTGTAACACCCAGTTTTCCAGATGAGGATAATTTTAAAATTTTATAATTATTATTAATATTATTTATATTTATTTTATATTGTGATTTTTGGTGATTTTTAATAATTTTTAAACTATTAAAAACTGGTTTAAGTCATGACTTATGATTTTGACGTGCTGCTAGTGAAATCCTAGAGACAGCATGACCTATAGCCTAACCGTGTCATTAGGATGATTTAATTATCATTTTTAGCCTAGGGATAATTTGGTCATTTTGACTTATTTGACTTATTTAATGATTTATTGAATTGGTGAATTCGAGTTTGACTTTGACTTGTTGAGACCTAGTGGACTAGCCTAGAAGCTAACCCTAGCCATGGTGACCCTAGTCTAACTTAGGTTAACCTACTTTTAGTCATTAGAAACTAATTTTGGATTAGGAGGATTAGTTTAAGTAAATTTAAGTCATGGCTTGTGGGTTCATGAAATGACTTATGGCTTAATGATTTGATTGATCATGACTTAAGCCCATGGGACATTTAGTAAACCCTAACCCTAATTATTGAGCTTATGACCAGCAACGTAGGGATCCCCACCTTATATAAATACTTATTCATTAGTTATTGCCTCTTTTTTTTATTCCAACACTTGGAGAAAGAGAGGTATTTTTTCCCTTCCAAAAATCTCCATAAATCTATTTTAATTCCTTTTTAATCCTAGTCTTTTGCATTAGGTTCTATTTTCTGTATGTTTAATATTTCTGGAGGTTAATCTCAGTTTTGGGCTCATTTGGAGCATTTGGCCATCAAGAGGAAGAATCCTCCATTTGAAGCTTTTCCAAGCTTTTTGTATCTATAGGTAAAACTCACCAAATTGATTTAAATTTCTGTTTTCTTTGTATTTAGGGCTAGATCTAGGAGTCCCATAGCTGTCCCCAAAATTTGGGTGGATTTTGTGTCCGTTTGGTGTCCGCATCGGACACGTATCGGTCTATGTTTTCATGTGTTTGTTGAAATACCTCAATGGATTGAATGTTAATGTTTTTCAAAATAAATAACATATTTGGATTGCTTATGAGATGTAGATTATGGATGTAGGTGACTGAGTCGATTTTGATGTGATTTTGTGTCAGTTTTAGGGCTTGGACACGCTGCACGACACTGTCGTGCAGTGCCCTGCTGCTCGACGTGTCGTGTGCGCTGGACACGACACGTTTTGACATGATATTTTAGGGGAGGGTGCGGGCTATCACTGACACCTTGCACATGAAATTTGAGGCAAAATGATCGAGTGGATCGAAAGAAAACTCGATCGCATCGATCGTTGCATGTGCTGCACACGCGTGAAAATGCGCACTGATACGCGCTTCGCTCGTGGATTCGGCGACACGTGGGCTCGTGTCAGGGTCCTAGGTGTGTAGCCTGACCCTAGGCGAACCTGGACACGTGACCACGAGACTCTTAGACACTTGTGTCGTGTCCTATACATGTTTGAACGCGTGCACGACACTGTCACTGCATATAATTACCCGATTGGGAATCTTGACCACTGGACACGTTGTGTCGTATCGTGGTGGACTCCCATAGACACACACGACACATACATGTATAGGGGCACGATTACCAACCACTACTTTGATATCTTAGCTAGGTTTTGGCTTTGATTTGGGTTTTCCCCCAATATCCTTCACTGTGTACTGTGAAACCCAGTTCAGTATTTTCTTAGTATTTAAAATGAGTTTTGAAATGATTTTGATATATGTATATACGTAGTTTTGGGTGTATATATATTGTATACATATGTATATATGTATGTGTGTGTGTATGTGAGTGTGTGAGTGTATATATACATGTATATATATGGGAATGTGTATATGTATAATATAGATATATGTATGTGTTGTATGTGGTCCCATTCTCAGTTTGTCTGAGTTTAACCCCCCTTGCTGTATTGACACCCACACACACCCCACACACACACTCTCACCCTCTCATTTCATTCTCTCTAAATATATGTTATGTATATATATATATATATATATATATATATATATATTTTTATATATATATATATATATATATTATATATATATATATATATATATATATATATATATATATATATATATATATATATATATATATATATATATGTTATATAATAAAAATGTTATATATGTATGTTTGAATATATATATAATATATATATATATATATATATATATATTTATTTTATATAAAAAAATATTATTTTATATATATATATATATATATATATATAAAAGAAAATATATATATATATATATATATATATATATATATATATATATATATATATATATATATATATATATATATATTTTGATATATATAAGTATAGGCCTTGTATATATATATTATATAGATGTAAGTTAAAGTTTATATTATATAGGTATAGATTCCTATATATAGTGCCCTAGGATTACTAGCCTATGGCCCATGGTTAGTAGGTTTAGACTTGACCAATAGTCTAGTAGACCTAGATTGACTACTAGGTTGACTCTTGTTGACCATTGTTGACCAAAGTCAACTATAGGTCAACCTTGACCTAGAAATGACGTGGATGGACATAGAAGGGACTAGTTGACTAAGATTTGACTAAACCATAGACTATTAGCTAGTTGATTTGAGTTTGACCTATATGAGTATTTTGTGACTGGGGTTATGTAGATAGCCCTATGTAGATTAGATAGATATCCCTATGTAGATTATATATGTATGGGGTTAAGTGGGATACTTAGGAGTTATTTCATGATTTGAGTTAGAGTATCGGTTTAGCTTAATATAGATTTAAGGTTGGTATTTATATATATTATGTGTGATATACTAGTATGAATAATTGGTTATACCTTAGCCTTATACTATGGTATCTTAGGTATTCTAAGTTATGTTAGCTTATGAATTGTTTTGAGTTAGCCCTATAGAGTTGACTTAGATTGTTAATGGTTGACCCTTAACCTAATGACCTTGTTGACTAGTCTATGTTGACCAAAACCTTAGTTAGTCTAAGTTTGACCTAGATTTGACTAACCTTGACTTGTTTGACCTTATTTGACTTAGTGGACTCCTTATGACCTAGTATGACTTAAGTTGACCTAGTTGACTGTTAGAGTTGACTAAGTTTGACTTCAACCTAGATTGGCTTAGAATTCATGTAGATTGTATCATAAATATTATTTACCTTGTTTTAAACACATTATAACCTGTACTGCTCTATTTAGGACATTGTTACTCCGGTGCAGACATCTGAAATTACACTACTCTTTTTAGAGTATCAGGCAAGTACATTCTCTGATAGTTCTCTCATTTAATTATCAATTACTGTACTTCAGTTCTAGTTAGTTGTATGTGATTCTCTGTTTCAACACGTATGGATATTTCTGGATTCATGTATACGACACACAATTATTGTCTGGCCTCTCTTACTGGAATCATTATGGAATCATTTACTGGTATCATCATATTCTGGCTGGACTCATCTTCACTCATCGTGTTGGATTTCTGGATTCACTTGATGGGAGGGGAAATACTAGAGTAAGTCATGTAGACATACCCCAATTCTGGAATCACCCCATGCTGGAATCAAACTAGAATGATAGCCATCTCACACCCGGCCAGGTGTGTGATGTGCCGGATTACTTATAGCCGTTTACATGTCGATCTCGGTATTTTAAAACACACTGCTAGAGTATAGGCTGGACTCACCCTGGAATCATTGATCACTATGACTGGGATCGTTCTTTACTGGATTTATCTTGTATTAGATTCGTCTTGTACTGGACTTACTTTGGAGTTACACTTGTCTATATTTACTGTCTGGACTTATATCTTATTACCCTGGTTCAGCTAGTTCTATTTTTATAGTCTTTATTGCCATGATTCTTCTCTTGTTTAGTTACTTACTTTCCTTGCGCTTTATCTGTCTTTCTTTACCATCACCTAAATATAAACTGCCATGTTCATCAATACAACTGTCTATAACTGTTTTACAGTTCTCTGTCATTTACTTGGGTTTTCTAGATGAGATTGTGCTCGTTCCTGTCCTGACTGGACCTGTTGTAGATTTTACAGATGATTGCCCTGAGGACACATGTCCTACATATTACGGACCAGGAGATGGCTTAGCTACCCAAGGCCCCGACACTCAGGAGTGATCTGGAGATTAGCTAGTTGTTTTGTTTAGCTTTTATGTTTTAGAACTGGAGTTGTATATAAGTTGAGTTATGTAGTTGAGATTGTCAGATTACATTATTTAGTTGTTGGTTTTATTTCTGTTATTTAGTCTTAGTTATGATCTTCTGTGCTATCATATCGTGCTTAGACTATGATTGAGACTATATTATATCTATACTTGTCCTCCGTTCGGAGTTGATATTTTGACAACTACATTATATAATTGTGTGATTGGTTGGTTAGACAGTGACCTAGAACAGCGTTCTACCGTCGACACTGCGGCGTAGGCTGGGCGTTGTTACGCGCTCGTACCCTCACAGTGGGTGCAGGTCGTGATACTTTTTGACTTCTGCTTTAATTGCATCCATCATATCTGGTCGAAAACGCCGCTGCTGTTGTTTCACAGGTTTGGCATTAGGAAGAATATTGAGTTTATGAGTAGCTACTTTAGGATCTAGACCCGTCATATCCTCATAACTCTATAGAAAGATATCAATATATTCTTTAATCAACTTTATCAACTCTTCTTTTTCATCTTCAGAAAGGTTTTTACTGATGAATATCGGCTTAGACGTAGTTCTGTATCCAACGTCAATCTGGACAATTTCATCTTCTGTAGGTGGTTGTCCCTGTTCAAAACGAAGCTCCCATTGAGTGTCCATTTGTTGTGCCCAAGGGTCATTTTTAAATGGCTCAGATTCACCATCAGTTTGAACCATGTTGACTGAAAAGACGCACTCAAATTCAACATACTGGTTTCCTCCAGAATCTGAGGATTGTAAAAAACTGGAGGAAAATTCTTCTTCCATATCTTCTTTATACATGTGGGATCTATCAGATTCAATGAACTAAATTTCTTCAGAATCTGAGGATTGTGAAGAACTGGAAGAAAATTCTTCTTGTATATCTTCATTAAACATGTGGGATAGATCGTATCCCAACCCATGACGAGTTTTTTGGTAAAACAGATCACCACATAATAGTAACCGTCTACCTTTGCCTTGATTGAGACCTAGCATAGTTTTCAAATCATATCCCATATTCTAGATAATTTTAAGGGATTGTTGACTATATTTGTCAATTTTGATTTTTTCTTTATCTTTCTCTATGAGATCATCCGTCTGAGTAATAGGGATATTTCTAGCCAAGCCAAACACAATTTGGCGCTTGTTTTTCTTATTAGATGGGATCACGAAATAAGATTCTTCGTGACGTCTATAAGTTACACAAGCTTGTGTTGATGAGGCTACAGGTAGAAGATAAGGAGAAGATGTTAGGAACCTTTGAGCATAGGGTCCAACATCGACATGAAGAGGAAAAGAATTTTCTTGATGATTAATATATAAGGTTTTCTCTGTATTTATGTCATTTTTTATGTTGATGACTTTGATTAACAGCAGTTAAAGTCGTTCTTTCAATAAATTTGACAGCCATATACTCCAAAAGTAAATCTTCATTAATATGAGAAAGTACAGAATGATCAATATTTACATCATTTATAAACTGATTACTACGCTTTGGATTGATCATTAACGGACCGTCATCCGTCTTCAGCGTAGACTTGCCAAGGTTGATAATCAGTGGTTCTGGATCATTTGTACGAGAAGTACATCCCTTAACCTTGATCATGAGAGGTTGAACGTGGCTCTTGACTCGAATTCTCACAGATTCCTCAGACGAAGCTCGAGTTCTTCCTTTAACCTTAATCATCAAAGGTTCGTCATTGACATGTTGGGTTTGAATTCGACCTTTAACTTTAATCATTAAAGGTTGATCTTCTGGAGGATCTTCTAAGATAGATTGATCTTCTGCAGGCGACCGATCTTCAGCCATATCCGATATTTCTTTTACATGCTCCTGCTTGTAGAGTATTGAATCAGAGAAATAGGCTTCAACACCCTTAAAAGGGTTGATATCTGCAAATTCAGTCTTCACAATCCCTTGAGAATCTACATACTTGAAGCATTGGTGGAGAGTTGAAGGCATAATATTATGCTCATGTATCCACAGTCTTCCAAGAAGGATGTTGTAAGATACATCTGAGTTGATAACATAAAAGGTCGCCATAGTTCGAAGACCACCTATTTGAATCTTCAGACGAATCTTCTCCAATGGTTTACTCTTTCCAGAGTTGAAACCAACTATTGTTGTACTAGTGTAAGTCAAATCACTGGTAGGAATCCTCAAGGGTCGTAGCATACTCTGAAGAATAATGGTAATAGAAGATCCAGGATCAATGTAAATCCTGTCAATTTCAGTAGAGTCAATATACCCTGTGTAACACAGAGGCCTATCATATCTATTATGCTTCAATAGCATATCTTCTTATGTGAAGGTAATGTTAGGAATTGATTCCATCATACTATGACATTGGGGACACGAGACCGGTATATTGTCAGGACTTTTGAGTTAAGCTAAGCATGAATCTTCTTCTAGCAAAGCTTCGCTCAAAGTTTCTCGACTTTCTTTAGAAAGACGAAGCAACTCAAAGATAGAGAGTCTAGCCGAAGTATTAGCGAATTGGGCTAGAATATCGAACTTGTAGGGCTTCATCACCACCTCTTGATTTGAAGCAGACTTCAGCGGGACGTCAAAGCGTACTGCTTTCTGTTTTCCTTTCTCAACCACAGATGGTTTAGAAGGTCTTGCCTTAACAGGAATAGGAGATGGTTGAACTGGTAGTATTTCAGCAACGTCCTCTGCTTCTTTGGAAGTTCCCTCATAATCTTTGTGGTATTCTTTACCAGATCTCGTACCAGCAAAAATTTCTTCTTCAGACTCAGGAGAATGAAGTACCATATTACAGGTTTTAGTCTTCTTTCCCTTAGTCTTCTTCTTGCGAGGATTTTTATTAGGACCTCAAATCCCAATCCAACAGTGGATTTTTGATCTTAAATTTGTAAAGGAAGTCGTATTCCTTTATCATAGTTCAAGCCTTCCGCCTTTTGAAAGTCATAGCCCATCTTTTCATAAGATGGACTGATTGTTGACTGTACATGTGAGTGGGTAGCAGACTTTCAATAGATGGTTCAACAGAGGAAGGAGGAATAGAGACATCTGTAACCACAGGAGTAGGGGTATTCGGGATAGGAGGAAAAATCCCTACAAGAGCTTTCTCATAAGCAGCAAAGACTTGTTGTGCCCTGTATAAGGGGACACTATTCATTGCTAACCTTTGCCGATGAGTGAGTTTGAGTTTGGTAGGAGGAGCCAAACTTGGATTGCATATATTCAAACCCCTTAGCCTATCCTCCAGAGGAATGCCATCCCATAGATGATCTAAATCATCATAATTCGGGGTAACAACATGAGAAATCATATTGCAGGTTTTGATTTTTCTACCTTTCCTGGATTTCAAAATTTTGCTTTTATTCTCCATTTCAGGTACTAAATTAGGGTGTACCCACATGATTTTACCATTTTTCAATGTGAGAGGCAATAGTCCTTTACTTTGCTCTCTAGATCACCTTTGGAATTGGGATGATCCCATCTGGAACTTGCTGTGGAGGAAAACCTCCAAATTGAAGAGAAATCATATTAGTTGTGACTGTATTCTCATCATTGGTTAAAGCAAAGGCATTAGCATTTATCAACTCTTGGATTTTCTTCTTTAAGACATAGCAAGCCTTGATAGGATGATTTATGTATCTATGATAGATACAATACTTGGGATTATCAGACAGATTCACCTCATTAGGTCTTTTTGGCTCTGGAATCTGGAGTTTGCCACACTTCACAAGATATTGGAATATCACTGGGATATCACTGTCATCAAAAGAGTACTCTTCTTTTGGTTTGGAAGACTCCGGATTATTTGGCATCGTTTTGGGTTTTGAAAGATTAACCACTAGGGTTTCCTTTCCTTTCCCATTGTGATTGTCGGAATTATTACCTGAAGAGGCTTTCTTTCCTTTGTCTTCTGAGGTAAAGATCATCCCATGTTCACGAGCCAATCTACCATTGGTCTCGGCTGAAACTGCTGCTATAATGAATGAGGCCCAATTTGTGAATTGAGAGCCTGTAAAGACAGCAATGGTTGGTCGCATATTCATTTTGCATGTATCAATCAATGCTGAATCTAGCATACCAGGAGGCATTTTCAAAGTAGCCTGTCCGAAACGTTCAATAAATGTCCGAGTATCCTCTTTCTCTTTCTGTTTAATCTCTATTAAGGAGGACATATTCATGTCCATGCCTCCTTCATAGAAATGGGAGAGAAATATTACTTTAAACTCGTCAAAAGACGATATGCAATTGTCGGGTAGACTGCGATACCAGTCATATGCTGAACCCGTCAAACACCCAATAAAAACTCGGATGAGAAGAGCATCATTCTTTTACAAATGTACAGTCATAATATCAAAATAATTGATATATTAACTTGGAGAAGCCTTTCCATCAAATAACACCATAGATTGTGGCTTGAATTTTAGAGAAAAGGGTACACCAGTGAGGAGGATAAGGTTGTTTGATCCCTAACCTCTGGAGTTGATCTTTGTGCTTAAGAACCTCAAACTGTGCTTTTAGCTCACGCACTGCTTGAATAGCTTCACTAGTTTGGGGAAGCACATTTGATTGGATAGTGGCTGGATGTACCGTAACCTCCACCGGAGGTGGTACATCTTCTAGAATGAGGGGATCTGGAGCTGCGGAGTTTTGATTAATAGCAGTTCTTGACTAAGAATATTCAAAGGTGTATCAACCCCTTGACTATCTTGAGTTTGCGCTGCTACCTGCACCGGTGTTACCACTGCCGGCTGAACAGTTTGTTGAGTCGTTATTATTTGATGCATATTTTGCATCATGGCAAGCATGTCTTTCAGTGATTGTTCCACTGGTGAGAGACGTTGCTCTGTATTAGAAGTAGACATCTCTGGTTCTTCTCCAATAAGATAAGATTCAATCTTCCTTGAACATACAGAGGGATTGGTATAGAGGTATGAATCAACGCTATCAGTTTCTGACTCCAAGGACTGGGTACCCCCAGCTTCTGAATCTGAAGATTGCAACGATCTTTGACTTCTTGACCGAGTATGCTGATATACCCCTTCAAAAGTGTCAAAGGGTCGGTTGAACTGTTGTTGGCTTAGAGTCCGGGACGAATTGCATCTTGGACGTCGTCCTCTATTGATATGAGATGCCATATTGACTGTTGCATAGGACAACTCATGTTCTTGATCATCAACTTGTTGCTGAGGCACATTGTAGCTTAATCGATCAAAAACTGACCGTTTAGGAGCCGCACAGTAATATTTGATTACAATCTGGTGACACTCACAATGATAATTTTCTTGGAGGAGTATCACAGGAGATTTTTTGTTTTTACGCTTTTGTACAAGTAACTCGTGTAAATCAGAAGGAGTGGAAGGAGTTGTCTTCTTTATTATATTTGGGATAGAAAAATGTTTAGTCCCTTGCATATAAAGAAGGTTACTGGCTGCATTAGCAGAACCAAACTGTATATTTTTATGCGCCTGGAGTTACGTGCGTAAATCCTGAGATTTTTGTGCACAAAAAACTCCATCAGCATTACGTGTAATCGGAAGGTTTGGTACCTTTGCATAAAGCAGTGTAAGAAGATTGTTGGTAAAAAACTAAAGTTTTACCAATAATAGAATTCTTGTTTTCATGCTGCATACGTGTAGGCAAATTCACTTTAGATGCAAAGGCATCATTGTGAACTTTATCTACCATGTCACCGACATGAGATTTACCCTTATGCGTAGAGCACAAAACATGAACATTTGCCACGTCACAGACGGGAGATTTACCCTTACAAATAGAGTGCAAGACTTGGGTGTCTTCCATGTCAAGACGGGAGACTGATTTTTACGCCCGAGGTGCAACACTGAAGTAGAGACTGCCTCGTCATTGACAGTAGCCTTCACAACAGGAGTAGAAAGAATTCCCTTGCCTTCAGAGACAACAGGGAGATCAGAGGATGCTTTGGACTTAGGACTCCAAACTTTTTGCACCTTTTGTGATTTTTGAACATTGGAGCAGTGAGTACTAACCCCAGTTCGGAGCATTTCTTCGTAAGCAGTCTGGTCGAATTGAACAACCAGAGTCTTCTTTGTCTATCCAACCGACACATCATCATATTGAGCAATTGCTTTTTCGTCAGATGAGAAAGTCGTCCCTGTAGAAGCATGGAATTTTAGGACCGAAAATCCTATGCGCCTAATATTACGTGCGCCAGGGAGCTCAGATGAAGTACTTGGCACAGCAAACAGCAAAAGCATAGACATTAAAAGAAGATTTTTATTTTCATATAAGAGTCTATTACATGTCTAAAAAAGGCTTTACAAAGAAGAATTTCTACAAAAAAAAGTCCCTAAGTCTACAGCTAGGCGCAGCAACCGCCATGTGCTCTCAGTCAGGCGCATCTCTTCAGCGTCTCAGTTTGGCGCATCTCTTCAGCGTCTCAGTTTGGCGCATCTCTTCAGCGTCTCAGTCAGGCGCATTTCCT
The DNA here is from genome assembly GCA_029216955.1 of Iris pallida. Taxonomy (NCBI): domain Eukaryota; kingdom Viridiplantae; phylum Streptophyta; class Magnoliopsida; order Asparagales; family Iridaceae; genus Iris; species Iris pallida. Next base: position 8,639,952 of record JANAVB010042219.1, on the reverse strand, counting down.
CAGAGTCTCAGTTATGCGCATCATGAAGTCTCAGCATATATGCTCCACTTCGACCCGATCAAGTGCTTCGACTAATGAAGCATTTATTGAGCAGAACAAGGGTGGGCGATCAACCCCACCCTAGCGGGAGGAAAAGCTCTCCTCCGAGGCTAAATGAGCATCTTTTAATACAACCGGAATGGACAACACCCACCCTAGCGGGAGGAAGAGCTCTCCAAAGCCCAAGAAAGATGATCGGGGCACCATAATTCCGATCTGCGACTCTTTCAGCATAACAGAGACGAGGCTCGAGCATCCCGATCTTTGGATGCAACATGCACCTTCCGTCTGCCTCAGAAGCCCTCGACCCCGACTTTTGGATGTAACAGTCACCTTCACAAGTGCATGAACGAAGACAAGTCGTCTCATCTTCACCCTCGGGAACATCTCGTCAACAGAATGTGCTCGAGCAAACATGTTCATTTCGGGAGGACGTGAGAGAACGAGAAGCAAACTCTCTCATTGCCACTATTTATAGGCCGGGCAAATCAAACCCATGCGCCAAGTGGCAGGCTCTCCGAATTTCGTGCAATGAATTTGCATTAATGGTGATGAACCTGACGCTTCGAATTCAGCCAAGTCAAAACGGCTATTTAAAGCACTTAAAGAACACAAAAGTTGGATCAATAAAGATGTACCATGCAAGCAGATGTGCCGGTCAGACACCGCGTATCGTACAGTCGCGCCCGTCGGTTCCAAAGTGCCCCATAAGGATGCGCCCAGCAAAGTACAAATCCATGCGTCCTAATCGACATGGACCCATGCGCCCATTACAACTTGTCATCCATCAAGCAATTAATGCTCAAGTGACAGAGTTGGCAGCACGTCCCCCGAGGACTGAACAGTTAGCTCTTTTATCAGAAGACGAAGCGTCACTGTCATCAGCATCATCATTAATTTCCTCCGACGGCTATGACCCACATGGCCGACCAACCACTTGCATGTGCCTCAGCGGCCATGTGCCTGAAGACTCGCATGCGCCTTAAAAGTCGTACATCCAGACTGGTTCGTGACTCCTGAAGGTTGTGAGCCAAAGTCTTCTCATGCGCCCAATCCCAGGCGTATCCTATCAGATCACTCTCCACCAAATCCAAGATCTTTGAGCCATGGACCTACGACATGTGTCCTTTGACTCAATTCACCCTATAAAGGGGTGCTAATCACCCAAGATCTCAGCAACAGAAAGTTCCTCTCCCCTGCTACCTGCCAGCCCACAAAAAGTAGCATGAAGGATTCAACCCACAAATGATGGTGCATCATACATGCGCCGCCCTCCAGCATCTGTCACGTGGCGTTCCCACGACCAAGCGCATCCGACATATGCGCATATGAGCAGCCAGCCTGCAAGCTATAAATAGAGGGATGATTTCCTTCTTTACACACACACAGAGACATCTACGAACAGAGACCTACATACACAGGAAGAGAGGTAGATACAGACACTCAACGTCTTCTTCCTCTCCGCAAGCTCCAGCACCCAGAGCAACTCAGATCTTCAGAGAACCGAGAACCGTCGTCAGATCGTCAACGGAGTTAACGTATTACCACTCGCTCCATCGACACAGGGACCCAGATAAACAAAATTATTCTCCTAGGACTACGTCTAAGTCCTACATTGTAACACTGTTCTGTTTGTAATTGAAATTTGCAATCAAAAGATTTTAATGGCAAATAAGCTGGCGACTCTGCTGGGGACCTCTTTCTCCTCCACCGAGAAAGCTATATCGTAATCCGACGACGTGGAGGTGGGCTCCTCCCACAAGATGCTGGTCATACACCTCAATCAACAGGTGTATGAGGAGTTCATCTCTGAAGGCAGCACAAGTCCTTCGAAGCGGCTGCCAAAGCCGAAGAAGACTCGCCAAGTCTGGATGTGCAAGGTCGAGGCCCCTGGCACCACCACTGAAGGGGATGCGCCGATGCAGTCCACCCTTCTCGTTGACGTCCTCAGCAGCCAGGATGTGCCCACCGGTGCAGCGCATCTCTCAGAAAAGCGTGGTGCTGACCACATTCTCCAGCCATCTCCTTTTTAGACAAGAAAGATGTGCCGAAGGAGCAAGGATGCATCTAACGCCCTGCGCAGTAACTCTGATGCGCCACAGAAGGTCTCTGTCTTTGACAGGCTCACTCGCTATCGTGGCGAGGAGAATTTGGACTCTGAGTACTATACGCCCCAGCGGGCTGGTACAAAGAAGTCCAAGGCGGCACGGGCCATGCGCCTCCAACGTGCTATGCCAGCGGCAAACCAGAAGCATGCGCTCGCGATCATGCGCGCTTCTGATGGTAAGCTGTATAAGGTCGACTCGGGTGCTTCTGCGCCAGAAACGAGCCGACCTTCAAAGTCCTTGCCTCACTTGGGCGCATCTACTGCGTTCGCAACCAAGTCGAACAAGGCAAACTCTGTGGTATTGAACCCCAGCGCCTACATAGGATGTGTGTCTGTGGTTGGTTCAAGTCATTGTAAATGTTGTGCCCCCACTACTGATCTGAGCGCATCTTCTGCGTTGGTTCAGGGGGCGCAGTATTCACCTGATAACCTCGGCGCTTGGCCTTGCCATGCGCCTGATGGGGGTACGAAAGTGGCACTCTCCTCCAGTGATTTGCGTAATATGATCAGTCACAAGCGCCGATCAGGAGAGTCGAATGATAAGCACAATGTGTCACGACCCGCACCCATTTTTTTTTAAACGGATACGAGACGTGTCCAAGCCAGCCTACGCCGCAGTGTCGGCGGTAGAACGCTGTCACAGCCATGAAGATCAAAATCACAAATAATGCTCATTCACAAAATTAATTTAATTTACAATGATCATAAGTTTATAGTATACTAGAATTATCGACGGGGTAACCAACTCTAAGGCACAAAATTTCTAACAACTGAGTCGTAAATTTCTATTGGTGTCAGATCTGCCGGACTATTGTCACAAGGGTTCTAGTTGAAGTAAGCTTCAAACAAATAATTTGAGGTTTACAACATCTGGTCTCTGGAGAATAGGTAGTCTCCTAGGTTGGCGTTTTGACCAATGGTAAACCCTAATCATTCTCAAATTTAGATGGCTAGGGGTTCCAATAGTAGTTTGAGGGTCGGAAGGAGAATGAGTAACTCAAGGCAAGATTCTAGTCACATGGCTGGCCGATAGTAGCTATACTTGCGTATACAACTATCATAGCCATGGGGATACTCTGTATCTCTCTATCAATTATGAGCTTCCATCCTACCAAATTAGTGAAAGATAAAAACAATAGAGTTCAAGGGAGATGTTGTTGAATACAATTTCGTGATTCAAAGGCGAATGTATAATTCAAGAGGGATTGTAAAAGCAGTCGCAGATGAGACAATGCGCCCCTCACATGGTACACCTGTGCTGTAGTCACCATCAACTATTGTTGCAAAATAGCAGTCCCACCACCAAGGCAGTCGGTGTTCCAACGGCTGCAATCATCAACACCTCTCCGACGTCGCTTCGGGAAGAAGGTGTCAATTGAAGAGGAACCAGAACTAAAGGTTGCTTCATGCAATATAATCTTTAACTCCTCGTCAATCCGAAAGGTGACTGGCAACTCCTCGGTCTCGTCCTCATCCAAGAACCAGCCGAGGAAAACCAAGACAACTGTCCCGTCCTCTGAAGTGTTTGAAGGCACTTGGGATAGAAAGAAGATCTTAGGGGAAACTGGGGGTAGTCAAGCCCTTGTTGATCCTCCTTCTGAAGACGAAGACGTCCTCCAGAGCATAGCTGGGGGTAGTCAAGCCCTTGTCGATCGTCCTTCTGAAGACGAAGACGTCCTCCAGAGCTTAGCTGGGGGTAGTCAAGCCCTTGTCGATCATCCTCCGGAAGACGAAGACGTCCTCCAGAGCACAGCTGGGGTAGCCAAGTCCTTGCCGATCCCGAAGGCGAAGATATCCCCCAGAACATAGGTGGGGGTAGTTGTTTGCCATTGATTGTAAAAGAACAGAACAATTATCGGAGGACTGAACTTAGACTCACAATACAAACTCGCTCGTACAAAGAAAGCCTAGGGACGAAAACCTAGGTACAGCAGACTAAGTACGATTGTTTATTTTTGATTCTGGGGGGTGACGATAGAGGCTCGGGAAAGCGACGGCCGCTCTGCCTTAGTCCTTGGACGATCGGTATGCAGCCTTGGCTCGGGGAAGATCTGCTCGGCGTTGACGAAGAAAGGTTCTTCTTACTCTCCTCGGGTTGCTCTCCTGGCTTCTCTCTCTCTGTGATTATCAAGAAAAGGGGGAGCTCTCTCTGTGTATATCTCTCTCTTCTTCTCTTTTTTTATTCTTTTTGTTGCCGACCTCTCTCTCTTCTTTACCTCTTTTTTTTTGTTGCCGACCTCTTTTACAAGGGAATGGCACCCTGCTATTTATAATAGTGGGGGCATCATTAGGGTTTAGATGATTGCCCTTTCTCCAAGTGGCGGCGGCCCGACGATTAACCAATCTGGACCATTCGTCTTGAACGTGAAAGACCTGGGCCATTAACACGGATTATGCCAAATCCTATCAACAATTAATGCTGATTGCAATAAATCTTCGTCATGATGATTTGCTGACATCTGCGAATCTTAATGAGTAAATTTGATTCATTCTTCTGCCACGTGTTCCAGATTATTGGGATTTGGCCCAAGATTTGATTGACTTTAGGACACATGTCCCGTCGTCAATGTTGAGCCGCATGAGGAGTGTCGATGTTTGGACCGCATGAGGGTTGTCATGACCGAGCCGCATGAAAGAGTTCATGACCGAGCCGCATGAAGAGTCTCTGTACTTCGAACCGCATGAAGGTTGTCATGACCGAGCCGCATGAATATATTCATGACCGAGCCGCATGGGGGTCTTCATGGCCGAGCCGCATGAGAGTCTTCATGACCGAGCCGCATGGGTCTCTCTGTTCTGGCCGCATGGACTTTGTTTAGTCTGGCCGCATAGACTTGCCTCGAAACTTGGTGAATAGTGCCACGTCTGCGAAGGTATTCTCCAGTTCCCTAGGAAGATAGTGTTTTTTGTGTCAGTCATCATGATTACTTTATGTCAGGGCTGTCATCTGTCAGGTCTGTCATCCGTCAGAGCATTAAAGGCGTCCAGACGTTGGGCACAGCTGCTTTGAAGGCCACGTGGCCTCTCTCTGTGGGCCGCATGGAGTTTACTCGAGTTGCCTATGTGTTTGAGCCGCATGTCCATGTTGGTGACTTTTGAGCCGCATGATACTCTTGAGCCGCATGAAGCTCATCTGATTTTGAGCCGCATGAAGCTTCCTGGGTTCTGTGCCGCATGAAGAATGTCTTATGACTCGTATGAGGAATGTCTCGATCAGCCCGTGTACTCGCTTTGTGGGCCCGGGTATCCCGGACACACGAGTGCGTAGGTATCATGTTTGCTCCCTGATGTGGGGCTAATAGAAATACTTGCCCTCGATCTTTGTTGGGAGACTCTTGAGAACCACTCTGTCCGTTTGCCTCCTGGGGCTGGACACGAGCGGCTCTGTACAACTTTCCATCAGAGGCCCACTTAGCGGGACGCTCTTGATGGTCAGAGGTTGGAACAGCTGACTGAGCCCGATGAGCCCGCGCTGCCCTAGACTTCTTCTACTTAGCACCCGAAGGTGCGTAATAGGAAGAGTCCAAGTTTGGAAGGAGGGAAGAGAAGTTGGTGCCCTTTTCAAAGAAGGTAAGGGGGCTCTATTTATAGCATGGAGTGAGCCCTTTCTTCTTCTCCTTTCCGATGTGGGACTAAAAGCAATATTTTCCATGCTTCTACAGGACCCCCTTCAAAGTTTCCAAATTGCAAATTTGGAACACTTTGAATAAGAAGCATGGAAAGTAGATTTGTTTAGGTGTGGCAATCCAATCAGAGGTAACATGGACATGATAGGTTTGGGCACTTCTGCTAGGGATTTTATGTAGACTTATCATCCTTGGCGTACCTTGGTTTTAGGTACGGATAATAAGTTGAGAGAGGGAACCATCATATTTACTCAGAGGTGGTACGGACGTGGTAAATATAAGGTTGATGGTAGAGCTTTCCTACTCAGAGGTGACATAGACATGGTAGGAGTGAACTCGAATGAGGATACATAGAACAACTCAGAGGTGCTATCAACGTGGAGGTTCTATGCATTGGGTGAAAGAATGCTATGGAACAGCTGGGCTCCGAAAGCATGTGATGATGAAGAAAGATGTGGATGTACTAAGGGACCTAGTACGGCATTTGTGGTCGGCAGAGGACATTGGTGGGCCTATTATCCTTGGCATACCTTGGTTTTAGGTACGGATAATAAGTTTGATAGGGATACCTAGAACAACTCCGCGGTAAGGCGGATATGGAGGTTCTTGGTATCGGGCAAAAGAATGCCATAGAGTAGTGATCAGTTTTCTGTTTTCTTTCACTGTTTTTCTTTTCTTTTTGTCAAGGGGTGTGATCCCAGATTATATAGTACTTTGAATTTTGAATAAATGAGCATATTTCAACTCATTTTCTCTTTCTTGTACTTGTGGTGTTTGTGGAATTGGACCTGCTGGAGGATTATTTGTGGACCTGTTACCCTGGACGTACCTTAGTTTTAGGTACGAGTAACAAGTTTCGGAGAGGAATACCTAGAACAACTTCGCGATAAGACAGCTATAGAAGTTTTTGGTATTCGAGAGAATGCCAGGGAGCAACTGGGCTCCTAGGCATGATAGGGAAGGGATGGGCGTGTACTGGAGACCCAGTACAGCATCTGTGGTCGACTGAGGACATTTGTGGTCATCAGAGGACATTTATGGTCAACAGAGGACATTTGTGGTCAACAGAGGACATTTGTGGGCCTATTATCCTTGGCATACCCTGGCTTAAGATACGGATAATAGGATGAAAGGGAACCAACATACTTACTCAGAGGTAATGAGGACATGGCAAGTATGAGGGTTTTACCGTAGAATCTTCCTGCTCAGAGGTAATGAGGACATGGCAGGAGTGGACTAAGCGGAGGATATTTGTGGGCCTATTATCCTTGGCGTAACCTGGTTCAGGATACGGATAATAGGATGAAAGGGAAACCCACATACTTACTCAGAGGTAATGAGGACATGGCAAGTACGAAGGTTTTACCGTGGAGTCTTCCTACTCAGAGGTAAAGAGGACATGGCAGGAGAGGACTCCATGGGGGATATTTGTGGTCAACAGAGGACATTTATGGTTAACAGAGGACATTTGTGGACCTATTATCCTTGTCGTACTCCGGTCGTGGGTACAGATAATAGGTTGAAAGAGAATCGACATACTTACTCAGAGGTAATGAGGACATGGCAAGTATGAAGGTTTCTTCTACGGAGCCTTCCCACTCAGAGGTAATGAGGACATGGCAGGAGTGGGCTCAATGAAGAGGGGTACATAGAACGACTCAGAGGTAATGAGGACATGGAAGTTCTATGTAGGGGGTGATTTGTTTTTGGCGGAAGTGAAACGACTCAGAGGTAATGAGGACATGGCCGTTTTGGAAATTTGTGGATCGCTTACCCTTTTTCGTGCACTGGAAGTGCGGGTATCGGATCATGAGGGAGGATCTCTTCCAGGAAGAAAGTTCAGAGGTACAATCATACATGACTTACTATCTGAAAGAGTGACCGGGATGTGAGTTCAGAGGCATCAACGGGCACATGACTCAATATTGTGAAAGTGTGAGTTCAGTGGCACCAGCGGGCACATGACTCGATAATCTGGGATGTTGTGGATGTGAGTTCAGTGGCACAAGAGGGTACATGACTCGAGAATCTGGAGAATGGTATGGATGTGAGTTTAGTGGTACCAACGGGTACATGACTAGGTAATCTGGAGTGGATGTGAGTTCAGCGGTACCGGGGGGTACACAACTCACCAATCTAGGAAATTTGGAGGCGGAATGTGAGTTCAGCGGTACCGGAGGGTACATAACTTAATCATCAGGGTTTTTTTTTTTTTGATATCGTTTCGGATGTAATACTTCTTCAGGAAGTTGCCGTTGATGGACAACATGAGCAAGTCTCAGTGTGAGCAGCCACATACTTGGCCAGCTCCGACTCTTCTTCGACCACCCCCTGTGTAAATGCAGACTGAGAGGATGACTTGGGCAACTTGATTATCAGTGGTTCAGTTGGTAGAGCCGAGCGGGGAGTTGTTGGCAGACTAGCGACCCCCAGTTTAGTACTCGATATGGGGCGAGGAGTGGGTGGTTCGCTAGAAGTGTCAGACCTCGCATCAGGGTGAAGAGTCTTCTTGGGAAGACGTATTATGAGCGGTCTATCAGAGGGATTGGGCTTCTCCGTTTGGAGCTGACTGACTCTCGGTAGTCTGATGGTAAGTGGCCCTGTTATGGGTCTCGGCGCTTGGCCGGACCTTGGCAGCCAGATTCTCATTTGTTCTTCTTGTGCGGAGAGACTGATTGCGTCCTTACGCAGAGTGGCCGTAAGGGGTGCAGAATTGCCCGGTTTGCGAGCCTGAAGGTGGATCGTTAGAGGTTCTTCTGATCCTGTAGCCGTCTTGTTGTGAGTTTGCACATCTTCTTCGACCAGATGCTTCTTTGATTTTTCGTATAGACAGGAGTCTGAGTAATAAGATTCGACCCCCTTGAAGGGATCGATATCGGCAAACTCTGTCCTCACGAAGCCGTACTTATCGACATATTTGAAGCACAGGTATAGTGTGGAAGGCACGATCATATAATCATGTATCCAAGGCCGTCCCAGAAGGATATTGTAAGAAGTGTCGGCATCTATAACATAACAGGTGACTTTTGATTGGAGATCGCCGATCTGACACTTCAAACGGATCTTCCCTATTGGATAGCTCCTGCCCGAATTGAAACCGCTAATGGCGGTGCTTGTAGGTGTCAGGTGATGCATCGGAATGCGAAGATGATGTAGCAGACCCTTCGGAATGATGCTTATAGAGGACCCAGGATCAATGTGCATTCGGTCCACCTTTACGTCTCCGATGTATCCAGTGTAGTATAGCGGGCGATCATGCAGGTTAGTTTTGATGAGCATATCTTGCGGAGAGAAGACGGTATTGGGCATTGCTCCCGTACACGCCCTATCTTGGAGCTCTACGGGTTGGTTATCTCCCGTGAGGTTGACCTGAGCCAAGTATGCATCGGCATTTTGGAGCGCCTTACTTAAAGCCGTGCGGACATCCTTTGAGAGCCTGAGGAGTTCATATAAGGACAATTTGGCTGGGGTGTTAGCTAATTGCGCTAAGATGCCGAAGTTGTAGGGCCTCTCCAGCCCCTGAGGTGTCTCCTTCCGGAGGGACTTGTCAAAGCGAGCCTCCTTCGGCCTAGGCTTGTCGGTCGTCGAAGGCTGAGCCGGTCCCGGAGCATCATTGGTAGTGGGCGAATGATCATCAGTCGCGCTTTCGGTCACCGATTGGGCTTGTGTTCCAGATCGAGTAGTGACGACCGAGACTTCCTCTTCTTCCGTCGAGGCAATGCGGTAGGATCTGACTTTTTCACTTTTCCTTTTAGAAGGTGGAGAGGGCTGAGTTACCTCGTGGACTAGGTCCGGATGGACCCACATGATTTCTCCTCGTGATATGGTGAGGGGTACTAGGCCGTGAGTTTGATCACGGGCAGGCGGAAGATTAGTGATTTCCATCGTTGCCAGAGGGATGGGTATGACACCGTCTTGAGTCTCTGTTGGAGGGAAATTGCCGAATTGTACGGACACCATGTTGGCTGCTACGGTTACCTCCTCGAAGTCGATAGCCAGAGCGTTCGAATCGATGAGGTTCTGGATATACCGTTTCAGTTGGTAGCAGTCGTGTGTAGCATGGTGGACGTAGCGGTGGTAATGGCAGAACTTCGGATTTTCCAAATCAGCAGGCCGAGGTTCCCGCCTTGGTGGAGGAAGCTGAATTCTATCTCCTTGTATAAGCATGTCCAAGATAGGCTTGACGTGGCCGTCTTCGAAAGAATAAGTGATTTGAGGCCATTGTTTGTCTGCTGGCTGTGGCTCGGGCTTCTGGGCTGTATCGGTCACCATGGCCTGCTTGCCTTTGTTGTCCCGGTTGTTGGAGGGGCTACCCCCATTGTCGTTGCTTGCGTTGGGACGCTTCCCCTTGTTTTCTCCCTCTGAGATATGCAACCCCAGTTGGCGAGCTTTTTTCAATCGTTCCTCGGCACTTGTAGCGCTGATGATAAAGGCCTTCCAGTCCTTGAATTGACTTTCGCCCATCCAGAGACTAATTGTTGGGAGTAGTCTCTTTTGGCAAATTTCAATCAAGGAAGAGTCCGGGTTGCCAGATGGTAACTTCATTGCGGTTTGACGAAATCGCTCAATGTAATTCCTTGTCAGCTCTTTCTCTCCTTGGACGACGTCCATGAGGGTAGACATCGTGACGTCCTGCCCTACCTCATAGAACCTCTCCAAGAACAAGCGCTTGAAGCCAGCGAAGGAGTGGATGCAATTATCTGGCAGGTTACGGTACCAATCGAAGGCGACTCCTTCCAGTGCCCCAATGAATAACCGTGTGAGGATGGCGTCATCATGGGGCAGATGGTCGGTAGTGACCTCAAAGTAAGTGATGTACCGGCTTGCTGAAGTCTTACCATCATATGGGTTGATATTGAACGGCTTATATCTTGGGGGAAAGGGCACATCCCTCCATTCAGCTAGGTATGGTTGCCGTATTCTGAGGTCTTGAGAATTTTCTCGGGCGTGGAACATCGCTCGAAGCTCCTGAACCTCTCTCCTTACTTCTCGGGCCTCATCTGTCGCGGTAGGGGCCGTTATCTCGGGAGCATTATTGCCCGGGTTTGGTGCCGCTGAATTTGAATCTATGTTGTTCGCGGGACCCGTGCTTGTCTGACCAGGTGTCACTCCCTACAGAGTAGGAAGCGCTGCTTTGATCTCGTCTACAGACTTGACCAAGGCGTGCAGTATGGCCTCCAAAGTGTCGATACGTTGGCGATCGCCGGAACCACCTTGGCTGTTGTCCGTCATGAATACCGTCCTCACGTGAGGAGTGACAGAAGGAGAGGTGGCGGACATGCCCTCCGAGTCATAATCATGCATCGAGAAATCATCAGGATATGTGGGGATGTTCTCTTCAGGTTCGGACTCGGAAGGAACAGTACCCCCAGCTTCAGAGCTTGCTTCGTTTAGGACGTCCTCGGGGACGTCGGTATCTGTTGTATCCGTCGGAGGATTTGCTTCCTCCAGTCCGTCTTCTTGGAATGTCGGGTTGTCGTGGAGGTTTGGAGGAGTGCTACCCCAGTTCCGACGACCCCCAATGACGTAGACGGCGAACTTCCTACTGTAGCAGTTTTCGTCTTTGAACGGGTGTGTCGGAATACTCCAGTAGAGGATAATCCTTTAGACGACGGCTTCTTAGCTGCAATAGTTGACACCTTTGGGCCGGAGATGCTTGTCTTCTTCCTTCTCCCCTCCACGGGGACTTTTCGTGCGGAATTGCAGGAGGCAACGGGAGGTGCCTCATCTTCCGAGCTCGGATGTTGTAATCTTTGGAAGACGGATGGCCGGTCTTCCGTTACTGCCGTGTTGTTGCAACAGCAGTTGACGATAATCTGGGTGCAGTGACGTCCCTGTGAGGACTCTCTGCACGCTGAGGCTCCTTCTCTTTCCTTGCGTTTGTGGAGGATAGCTTCACGCAGGTCAGAGGAACCACTTTGTCCGTTTGCCGCCGGGGGCTGGACTCGAGTGGTTTTATACAACTTCCCGTCAGAGGCCCGCGTGATACTCAGCGGGACGCCCCGATAGTCAGAGGTTGGGGCAGCTGTCTGGACTTGATGAGCCCGCGCTGCCCTAGACTTTTTCTTTTTAGCACTTGTGGGTGCGTAATAGGAAGAGTCCACATTAGGTATCACAGAGTCTGGATTTTCATCCAGAAAGTGATCAGAGTTAGGACCGTATGAGAGTCGGTCGAAAACTGATCGAGAGAAGCGCGGTAGAGACGCTATGCGGCTAGCGTTGGGTGCCGTGCAGGCTATCTGCATGCTCTTCTGTTGTGGGACGAGTTCTTATGCGGTTAGGAGTCACGGCCGTGCAGGCTGTCCGCATGCGGTTGGCATCTGTGGCCGCATGGGTTTTCTGTAAGCGGTTGACTTTACTAACCGCATGAATCTCATCCATGCGGTTGGGAACTGTAGCTGCATAAGTTATGCGACTGACAGAAGTGGCCGCATGAGTTTTCTTCATGTGGTTGACGGTTGTGGCCGCATGGTTTTTCTTTCTGCGGCTAATACCCCTCTGTGGTTCAGGTTGAGCAGAGACCCTCTTTGCCCCTGCAAGTCCAGCATCATAGTGTTTTCTTCTGCCGGACTTGGGGACAGCAGAGGTGTCTGCGATCTGAAGTGGGGCCGCAGGAGAATCTTTCTCGCCGTCTTGAGCGACCGAGGGTATCCCATCGAGGGCTTGGGAAGGAGCAAATGACTTTGGCCTCCACTCTTTGCGAGCCTTCGTGGTGCGGGTGCATTTCTGGACCGGGCCAGCGCTGCCTTCAGAGAGCATCTCTTCGAACGCCTGTTGGTCGAAGCGGACGACCATCTTCTGTTGTGTGGAGCCAAGTTTGGCTGCATCCGATTGCATCACCAACTCCTCAGCCGTGGAGAAGTTATTCCCTAGCAGAGTCGCCATCGTGTTTGCCATTGATTGTAAAAGAACATAACAATTATCGGAGGACTGAACTTAGACTCACAATACAAACTCGCTCGTACAAAGAAAGCCTAGGGACGAAAACCAAGGTACAGCAGACTAAGTACGATTGTTTATTTTTGATTCTGGGGGGTGACGATAGAGGCTCGGGAAAGCGACGGCCGCTCTGCCTTACTCCTTGGACGATCGGTATGCAGCCTTGGCTCGGGGAAGATCTGCTCGGCGTTGACGAAGAAAGGTTCTTCTTACTCTCCTCGGGTTGCTCTCCTGGCTTCTCTCTCTCTGTGATTATCAAAAAAAGGGGGAGCTCTCTCTGTGTATATCTCTCTCTTCTTCTCTTTTTTTTTTATTCTTTTTGTTGCCGACCTCTCTCTCTCTTCTTCTCCTCTTTTTTTTTTGTTGCCGACCTCTCTCTCTCTTCTTCTCCTCTTTTTTTTTTGTTGCCGACCTCTTTTGCAAGGGAATGGCACCCTGCTATTTATAATAGTGGGGGCATCATTAGGGTTTAGATGATTGCCCTTTCTCCAAGTGGCGGCAGCCCGATGATTAACCAATCTGGACCATTCGTCTTGAACGTGAAAGACCTGGGCCATTAACACAGATTATGCCAAGTCCCATCAACAATTAATGCTGATTGTAATAAATCTTCGTCATGATGATTTGCTGACATCTGCGAATCTTAATGAGTAAATTTGATTCATTCTTCTGCTACGTGTTCCAGATTATTGGGATTTGGCCCAAGATTTGATTGACTTTAGGACACATGTCCCATCGTCAATGTTGAGCCACATGAGGAGTGTCGATGTTTGGGCCGCATGAGGGTTGTCATGACCGAGCCGCATGAAAGGGTTCATGACCGAGCCGCATGAAGAGTCTCTGTACTTCGAACCGCATGAAGGTTGTCATGACCGAGCCGCATGAATATATTCATGACCGAGCCGCATGGGGGTCTTCATGGCCGAGCCGCATGAGAGTCTTCATGACCGAGCCGCATGGGTCTCTCTGTTCTGGCCGCATGGACTTTGTTTAGTCTGGCCGCATAGACTTGCCTCGAAACTTGGTGAATAGTGCCACGTCTGCGAAGGTATTCTCCAGTTCCCTAGGAAGATAGTGTTTTTTGTGTCAGTCATCATGATTACTTTATGTCAGGGCTGTCATCTGTCAGGTCTGTCATCCGTCAGAGCATTAAAGGCGTCCAGACGTTGGGCACAGCTGCTTTGAAGGCCACGTGGCCTCTCTCTGTGGGCCGCATGGAGTTTACTCGAGTTGCCTATGTGTTTGAGCCGCATGTCCATGTTGGTGACTTTTGAGCCGCATGATACTCTTGAGCCGCATGAAGCTCGTCTGATTTTGAGCCACATGAAGCTTCCTGGGTTCTGTGCCGCATGAAGAATGTCTCATGACTCGTATGAGGAATGTCTCGATCAGCCCGTGCACTCGCTTTGTGGGCCCGGGTATCCCGGACACACGAGTGCGTAGGTATCATGTTTGCTCCCTGATGTGGGGCTAATAGAAATACTTGCCCTCGATCTTTGTTGGGAGACTCTTGAGAACCACTCTGTCCGTTTGCCTCCTGGGGCTGGACACGAGCGGCTCTGTACAACTTTCCATCAGAGGCCCACTTAGCGGGACGCTCTTGATGGTCAGAGGTTGGAACAGCTGACTGAGCCCGATGAGCCCGCGCTGCCCTAGACTTCTTCTACTTAGCACCCGAAGGTGCGTAATAGGAAGAGTCCAAGTTTGGAAGGAGGGAAGAGAAGTTGGTGCCCTTTTCAAAGGAGGTAAGGGGGCTCTATTTATAGCATGGAGTGAGCCATTTCTTCTTCTCCTTTCCGATGTGGGACTAAAAGCAATATTTTTCATGCTTCTACAGTAGTCAAGATGAAACTCCAGGAGAAGCGACTCCTCTACAGGAGAGTGAGGCCGAAAGTGAAGCCTCAACCGATCCATCCACTTCCAGCCATGTCATGACAGTATACATGACTGGGGGTAATACCAAGTCAGATGCGCCGCCAGTAGACCTCGTCCAGCGCATGGATACCTTCGAGGGAGGACTCAAAACCCTCTCTGCCTCCATGCAAACACTGATTCAAGCGGTATTTGAAATACGGTCCGCCTTGGCCAAGGCACCTTCTACCGGTCCTGACCCAGGGGCCAATGGAGAATCAAGTGTACCCCTTCAACGGGTATCCTTGGATACAGATCGTCGCGAAGCACCACGGACGTCGGAGCCATCAAATGCTCAACTCCAGGCTGTACCACCTTCCCCGACTCCCAGCTCCACGGAAGACATGGTTGAGATGACCAGGGACTTGCGCGAGCGCTTTGAGTCCAAGAACAGACAAGAGGAGCGCCAGAAGATGGGGATCCCACAACCATATCCCCTCGAATGGAACAAAGTGGTTTATCCTCCCAAATATAAACCACAAACATTGACGCCATAAGACGCAAAGGACTCTCCACGCCGCTGTCTGACGTACTTTCAGTCTCAAATAGGACATCTCCCGAAGGAAGACGTACTACTCACCAGCATATTTGTCGGAGCACTGAAAGGAGTGGCTTACGACTGGTACTGCAGTCTCTCCAACAACTCCATATCTTCTTTCAATGACTTGACACATCTCTTCCTCGATCGTTTCTACGACGGAGGGAAGGACATGACAATGGCGTCCCTTATAGAGATACGTCAGAAGGAGAAGGAAACAGTTCGAGCGTTCATCGAACGGTTCCGACAAGCCTGCTTCAGACTGCCCCCGTGTATGCCAGAACATGCACTCCTCTCCTCCTGCAGCATGAACATGCTGCCTACGATCAAACTCTGGCTCAACTCCACTCCTCATCCCGACTGGAGTTCCTTGATCATCGAGGCCGAAGCAGCAGAAAAGAAGGCGTCCAATGCTCGTCTTCTGGGAGTCAGTTTCCCTGTCTTTGAGGACAAGGAAAAATAGCCTGCAGCCAACAACCTTGGATGAGAGACGAAGGGGAAGCAGGCGTTGACTGTCAATGCCTCCAAAGGTGCATCATCACCTACTCAGAAGCCTCCACTTGCACCAAGGCCAAAGGAGGTTTATTCTTTCAACGATGAAGACACCCTACAACTCTTCGAGATATTGAAGCATGGTGACAAGATCAAGTTGTCGGACCCGAAGCGTCCCGACGAGGTTGGGAGAGTGGACAATCCGAGGTACTATCACTACCATCGATTTATCGGACATCCAACTAAGGACTGCTACGTCCTCAAGAACTACATCCAGCGCATGATCAATGTGGATGTTATCTCCGTCGACTACGAGGAGAAAACGGTCTCGGCCAACCTGGTATCACTCCAATTTGGTACCTTGCCGCCAACCACAACACAAGATGGCGTCGTCCCCATCCCAAAGACGACAATGGAGGTGGTCAATCTACCACCTACTCGTGACAACGTGAGTGGACTCATCCCACTCACCACATCTCGGGAAGAGATCTTATGGGTTCACCCCGATCTCATCTCCGAGGTTACTCAACCGAAGGTACGCTCTGCCTCCAAAACCAAGGGCAGGAAGATCAAGTCTTGTCGCATGGTCTCTTCCTCTGCGGAGGAGGCACTTCCTGTACAGACGCGTTCACATCAGAACGCCCAACCTGACGAAGCTGCCGTCAAGGTGGTGCCTACATGCACCGTCCCTGCTACTGAAAAAGAAGGTCCATCCAAGCCTCCAGCGGCCAATAAACAGAAGCACATAGAGGCTCGTTTCGACAAGCCTTTACGAAAGGAGAATGCTTCGGGACTAGCCAAGCCCCACAACTTCGACATACTGGCACAACTTGCCAGTACTCCTGCCTGCTTATCCCTGTTTGAGCTTCTTCGACTTTTCAAGGACACTCGTGAAGCTCTCTGTGAAGCCCTGAAGGATGTTGAATCCTTCATCAGTCAGGTCAAGCAGCCTGAGGATACCCCGACCACATGTGTGCACTGCCGTTGTGCGGATACAGTTATCCCCAACATAACTTTCATCCAACAAGACATGCTGCTTAAGCACAACTGACATAATAGGCCATAGTATTATACAGGGTATGTCGGTTCTGTCAAGGTGAAGTGGATTCAGATCGATCCAGGGTCTTCCCTCAGCATCATCTCGAAGACGCTACTCTCAATACTGGGGATCTCAATGTACCGTCTGGCGCCTTCCAACACTACAATCAGCGGCTTCAATGCTAGCAAAAGTGAGCCGCTAGGTAAAATACGGCTGAAGTGTCATATCGGTAACCTCAGAACCGAGGTGACTTGCTATGTCGTGGACGCTGTCGTCAACTACAACCTCCTACTGGGCCGTCCGTGGCTGCATGAGTATATGGTGGTGCCATCTGCACTCCACCAATGTATGAAGTACGTGTCCACAAATGACATCATTCGGACAGAGTTCGCGGACATTGACCCTTTCAAGGGGGTCGAAGCCTACTTCACTTATTCTTCCTGTACAAGTCACCCGACGAAGGGGAAGCCAATGATGCTGACGATGAAGCAGAAACGGCAGCAGAGCCGGACATGGAGCCAGAGTTGATTTTCGATGCTCCTTTGAAAATTCGACTCAAAGGGAAACCGCCTCAGATGCTGCCTCCCATGACCATCAAACTACCTGGAAAAGCACCAACTTCTCTAGGTAGAACACATACTGAAGCTCCCTTGAAGATACGGCTCAAGGAAAAGCTGCCTCAAACATCAGCTCTCCTTGTGGCAAAACTACAAGGGAAGGCACCAATCACTGAAGGCACAGTTGAGGCACCTATGAAGGTGCGTCTTAAAGGCAAGCCTCCGCAATCATCCGTCTCATCCACTACCAGAATAAGTCGTTTTAGCGACGCATAAAGACGTCGCTAAAATGACAAATTTTGTCGCTAAAGATATTTAGCGACAAAATTACCGACATTTCGTGAGAGTCGCTGAAATGTAAGTCGCTAATCTTCTAAACGTCGCCAAACGTCGCAATTATCGACGTTTGCCGACGTATATATACGTCGGTATATTGCCGACGTCTACCGTCGTGACGTCGGTGGATTAGCGACGTATTACTGCGTATCGCTACGCATCGGTAAATTACCGATGTATTACCGACGAATCGTCGGTGGTTTAGTGACATATTGAAAGTCGCTAAACGTCGGTAAATCCTGGGAATTCCTGGGAATATTATCGACGTGCACCGACGTTTACCGACGTTTTTTGACATATTATAACGTCGCTAAAACGTCGGTAAACTGGATAATATCGCATATTTACCGACGTTTACCGACATAAATGTACGTCGGTGTACATCGGTAAACGTCGCTAAGTCTGAAAAAAATAAAAAAATAAAATACAGAATGTCCATTTCTCCCTGCAGTTTAAAAAGATAACCATTTCTCACTGTAGAATAGGATCCAAACAATCACAGAATGTCCATTTCTCGCTGTACACAACTAACCAAGTTTGTATACTTGACGTCGATAATTGCGAATAACCAAATATCCAAATAACCAAGTTTACAACAATCACACAACAACTAACAAAATAACCAAATATCTAAATAACCAAATATCCAAATAACCAAGTATCCAAATAACCAAATATCCAAATAACCAAGTATCCAAACAACCAAGTATCCAAATCTACACAACCAACAAATATCCAAGTCACAAACAAAGAATGAAACAAACACAGAAACAGTCCTAACTAGGACTACTAGGAATCTGGTACAGAAGGGGCACCGCCGCGACGAAGGGATAAGAACAACTCATACTCCTCACGTAAAATCGATACCGATGGAGGCAGTGACGTCGGTGGAGTCGTAGTCGAAGAAGATGGCGGTAGAGGAGGCGGAGTCGACGACGATGAAGGCGCACCCGGAATACCAGCACGCTCCAACGCTGTAAGTCGCTGGTGGTATGAATCCAAGATAGATAACATTCTATCACTGCTCTCGACCATCGACTCCTGCGCCAATCTCATCCTCTCGGCCATGGTCACTTGTCCTGTCTGCAGCTCCGTGACCGTGCGCTCTAACCCTCCAACGGTGCGCTATGTCCTCTCAGTCAACTTTCTGAGGTCCATAATGCTGCGATCGAGCGCATCCAATCGTGCTAGCAGCGCAGGATCCTCGTGCTGAGACTGCTTCTCGATCCATCGTAGCAGGTCGTCACGGAGAGACTCCATCATCTGGTGGACTCGGGCAGACTCCTGGGATGGCTGTGGACCATGCACACTAGCAGGAGATGTCCTAGAGGACTGGGTCTCAACTAGGGCGTCATAGGATCCCGTACCGTAGTACGTACCCCTACGGAGTCCACCAGCGGCGGCAATCCACAGCTCGTCCTCCGACAGAGCTTGAGTGGGCTGCGAGGAAGTATCGGCCTCTCCTGCATCAGGTGCACTAGCAGCCGCCCGTTCCCGCAGCCTCTGATACTCGGCCTAGAAAGTACTTATTATTACTAACTTCTAATTTCTAATTAATGTACTTATTATTACTAATTTCTAATTAAAGTACTTATTATTTCTTATTTCTAATTAATGTACTTATTATTACTAACTACATGAATATTTATTTGCATCATATTTACTAAGTTATATTAAAATTGACACGAAGTATTAAGTTAAGATAACGTATTGTAATACTCACATAAGTCTGCTCGGTCCTCTCGTCAATAAGGTCAGCGCCGCGACGATGGTTGGCCAGGAAGACGGTCACCATGTCGGCGTTACCGACCTTCCTTACCTGTAATTAAATATATTATCTTAGTAATAATTTATCGGTTTTGTATTAAAATAATATTTCTAAAAGAGGAAGACATACCAGACGAAAAAAATGTTCTGTCATCGGAATCGACCCACCGTACCACTTCGAGGCATGTTGCCTAGCCGCCTTGGCCTTCTCCGACTTCTCCTTGTACTTTGCCTCCTCGAATCGAGCCTTCATCGTATTCCATTGATCAGGGGTGATCCAACCTTGGATCGGCTTTCCGGCACGATCATGATCCTTCTGATCATTGATAGAGTCGCGGATCAGCTTGGCAGCGACGGCAGAAAACATCCCCTCGATAAGCTCGGCCCGGTGCGGAGGATAGAAAAACATATCCTAGAAGAGCGCAAACCAAATATTTATCAGTTATATATAATATACAAAAATTATATGATTCATGTTAAAAGAAAATATATTTTAACCTTGAAGCGCGTAAACCAGAAGGCCTTCCTCTCGCCCGGAGCCTCAGAGTAGTTAATCCAAGCACCACCATAATTATGCCTCAGCATGTGGCCTAGACGTCTCTGTACCTCTGGAGGACGATATCTATACAAATATATTATATTCATGAAAAAAGTTAAATTATGATAAAAACAGAAAGAAAAAAATTATAAACCAAAACACCTACTTTGTACCGTCGGCCCAGATCTCCGTCCTCCTCTCCTCCGGAGGTGCACACGCATCATCTGCCTGATGTTGGTCGGCCGTCGGCACCGCCGCCTCGGCCGTCGCCACAGCCTCCGCCATCTGTTCATCCGTCTCCATCATCGTATCAGCAGTAGGAACGCTAGACGGGCGATCACTCTCAACAGGCCTGGAACTACTCGTCCCAAGAGATATGCCACGTGACGTCGTCCCACCAGGCCCACCTACTGTCTGATATGGAGGAGTAATCGGCGACGAGGATCCAGAGCCGGTACCAGAATGAGGTACCGAAGGAAAACTCCGTCCTCTAGCAGTACCTGTAGGAAGTACCGGAGGAGAGTGACCTCGTTGTCCCCTTCGGTATGCTTCGCGACGACCTGTCATACCTGATAACAGCATATGATAATACAACAAATAATAGAGACTAGAAATATGAAAGTACAACAAATAATAGAGACTCGAAATATGAAAGTACAACAAATAATAGAGACTAGAAATATGAAAGTACAACAAAGACAAGATAATAACCAAGACAACATATGATGATACATTCTACAATAAATATCTAAGTCCAGATAATGTATTCTAGAAGAAACATCTAAGTTCAGATAAGTATATCTCTCTCAATCATCTTCAGAATAATCATCTTGTTCGTCTTCCTCGACCTCATCTTCCTCTTCCTCCTCATCTTCACTTTCATCTTCGCCTTCGTCGGCTTTGTCTTCCTCTTCGGATAATTTTACATCTTCTACATTATGTGTCGTGTAATGCATAACTTTCGTGGAGTCCACATCGACAATATTGGTTACAAGAGGTAGCTCGTCCACCTAGTAAGCTTTTTCGTCAACATCAAAAGTATCTCTGGCTTTAGTCTTGCATACTGCCCACCAGTCAGACTTCGTTGCTCCCCGTCTCGGATAAGCTGTGAAGTACATGAGCTGAGCCTGAGTTGCTAGGATAAACGGTTCGTAGCCTTGATATCTACGCTTGTAGTTTATATCCAGAAGACCATGCTTGTCAATTTTCCAACCTTGATTTTCAATCGAATCGAACCATTCACACTTGAACGACACGATCTTTGCAGGTTCTCTGCCATTATTATATGACAACTCCACAATCTCTCACAAGATGCCAAAGAAATAATTTCCTGGATCGACGTCTTTGTAGTTCGAAGACTTGATACACAATAACTGTTTTTCGTGGAATCAAGATCCAGGAAGCTGTCTCTGATCGGAGCATTTGTTGACTTGAACCGAAAGCTATTGACACAGTAACTTGGCCATATTTTAACAAAAGTAATTGGTCCCTTGGCAAGAGTTCTAATTAATTCAATCTCGGGTGAAATTAGATGATCGACCTGAATATCAAAGAAGCGATAATAAGTTATTTATTGCGCAGTTGCATTAGAAGAGGCCAGTAATTACCGAGCTACTTACATATTCACTCAACCAAGAAGGAAAATGATGTCTCATTTTTTGTTCTAATGCTTCGTCTGTTAGGTAGGGTCTAACCAGCCTCAACTCATCATTATATGTGCTGGAAAACAACGAAGCAACCGCCGATTAGTACAATAATATTAGCTTATACTATTACATTGAGATGACGTAAACTCATCATCCTGAGTTACTTACCCCTCTAGCTTCTCCACTTCATCCTCGTCGCAATTGAGTAATACATACAACTGAGCAGCCCTTAGCTCTTCGTCATTCAAATATCTCTTCTTTATTTTCCCCGAAGGCTTTCCGGACGCATTGAATACTTTCAGTATTCCATCATTAAATTCTTGATATCCGTCGTCGTTTCTCGGAGCCCTCGTTCTATTCGTAGCAACATAAGGTTTGAAATATGAGGAGCAGAAATTTGTAATCTCCGTGAGAATATAGGCTTCACAAATAGAACCCTCGACCTGAGCCTTATTTTTCACCTTTCTTTTTAGGTGATTCAAATGTCGCTCGAACGGGTACATCCATCGATATTCGACGGGTCCACCAACACGTGCCTCATAGGAAAGATGAATCGGCAAATGCTCCATAGAGTCAAAGAGTCCAAGAGGGAACACCCTCTCTAGCTTGCACAGTATAACCGCAATGTCCTTCTCTTGCTTTTCTAGACGTTCAACGAGCAATTTCTTAGAACAAAGGTCCCTGAAGAATATGCTAAGCTCCGTCAATGGATCCCAAACTGCCTGCGGTAAGAATTCCCAAAATGCAATCGGAATTAACCGCTCCATGAATACGTGACAATCATGGCTCTTCATACCTGTCAGTTTGTTCTCCTTGAGGTCGACGCATCTTCTCAAGTTCGAAATATACCCATCTGGAAATTTCAGACCTTGAATCCACCTACAAAGCCTCACTTTATCCTCCTTCTCCAGTGAGAAAATTGCCTTAGGCTGCTTTAACTTTCCATTTCCGTCCTCTATCAAATGCAATGCAGGACGTCTACATATTTCTTCCAAGTCCAATCTAGCCTTTGGATTGTCTTTCGTCTTCCCCTTTATGTCCATTACAGTATTAATTATGTTGTCAAACTCATTCTTCTCGATATGCATGATATCAAGGTTATGTCTAATCAGATTGGTGCTCCAATATAGACGATCCCAGAATATACCCCTCTTCGTCCAGTTATGAGTACGACCAAATCAGTCACACTTGTAGCCCGTAGCAGGCTGCTCAATAGTTCTTGATAAATCTTTTACCTCTTCCCATATCGTGTATCCGGTCCACCTTGGCGGGGGATTAGCCTTCTCCACAACGCCAGCACGAAAAGCATTCATGTTCCTCCGGTACGGATGATCCTTCGGCAGGATTTGTCGATGACAATCGAAGAAGCACGGTTTGCCTCCGTGTTTCAAACGGAAAGCCTTAGTGCTGTCCATGCAATACGGACATGAAAGACGACCATGCATGCTCCATCCAGATAATATTCCATAGGCCGGAAAGTCGTTGATGGTCCATATAAGTGCTGCCCGTATCCGAAAATTTTGTTTTCTAGATACATCGTACGTGTTGGAACCTACTTCCCACAGCTGATTCAACTCATCAATCAACGGCTGTAAATACACATCGATGTTCCTTTTCGGATTGTTCGGACCTGGGATAATAATGGTGAGAAACATATATGGAGTCTTCATGCACATCCAAGGCGGTAGATTATACGGGGTGACGATCACAGGCCAACACGAATACTGGGATCCCGAAAGTCCGAATGGGGTAAAACCGTCGGAGCAGAGACCCAATCTGACATTACGCGAATCAGAAGCAAAATCTAGATACTCTCGATCAAAGTGCTTCCATGCTTCTCCATCAGATGGGTGATCCAACACTCCTTCGGAATGTTCCCGCTTATGCCAACTCATGTTTTCTGCAGTTTCCTTCACCATAAACAACCGCTGCAACCGCGGCGTCAATGCAAGTAGTGCATCGAAGAGGTAGGCTTTCTTGCACCGACATACTTTCCTCTACCATATGCCTTGTAGCGATCAATACCACAAAATCTGCAGGCGTCTTCATCCTTGTCGTCTTTGTAGTACAACATGCACCCGTTGCGACAGGCATCAATTTTTTCGTATCCCATCCAGAGCGATCTAACCATCCTCTTAGACCGGTAGAAGTCTTTAGGCAACTTCGCACCCTCAGGCAATATTTCTATAAGCAACTCCATAAGACGGTTGTAGCAATCTTGCGACATGTTAAAATCGGACTTGATGCTCAACAATCTTGTAACCACCTCCAACGGTGAATGATCCTCACAACCAGAATATAATAGAGTCCTTGCATTCTCCAGCAACTCCATGAACTGTGCAGCATCGGGGTTCGGTGCCTCCTCAGGTGCATCATGATCATCCGGATCGAAACTAGGCCCTGCTGCGTCGAAAACCATGTTCACCAACCCATCGTCGTAAGGAGCGTTGTTGTGGACATCCACATAAGGCTTGTACTCCGATGCTAAAGACACAAGTTCTCCGTGCTCACTCCACTGATAGTAATTCGGCGTGAAACCCTTCGAGTATAAATGATACGTGACGTCCACTTCTGGATGATATTTCAAGTTGCGACATCTCACACACGGACACTTAATTTTGGTACCGTCCATGTACTGAGGGAACGCCTTGGCAAACTGCAGGAACTGGTGTACACCCTCTATGAATTCATCCTGCATACCGCACATGTCATCAGGATGACAGTTGTACATCCAAGTACGATTCCGCAGATAGTAATTCAGCTCCATAATTCTGTAAGATAGATACATCAAGGTAGTGAATGATATGCAATTGTCAGTTCATACGGTCTACACTTTCTGCAGTATATGTACACATGACATTTTACGTTAAATGGTCAGAGATTATCTGTCATCTTCTTTTCGCATTGCTAACTTTTCTTTCGCGTGTTTGTGCGTACGGTGGTCAGAGATTATCGCGGCGGTATATCACCCGTGTCTACAATAGTTCATATAGGCTGAGTTGTAGAAGTAAAGTTTTAGGATATTAGTCTATATATTATGTATAGTCCAACCGAGCCAACTCTAAGCTAAACTAGTCCAACTTGGTCAAACTAGCCATTTCTAAGTTGTATAAGTCAAGTTTTAGGATATTAGTCTATATATACTAGTATAAACTCTCCCTCCTCTCCAAATACCTGGTACTAGTTAACCCTCCCCCTTTCTTCCACTAGACACACACATACATATACATGATGTATACAACCACACCATAGTTCCCAGGTTCTTTTAAACTAACTTGCCAGTTGGTACTAACCTCAATAGAACAAATACTCTCACAGCTCAAAATACTAACACATGCTCACGCCTTACTCTTGTGACACTCCCTTTCAAACACAAACACACACCTATATGTTCTCTTACACATGTTGCCATGTTACCTATAAAAATAGGAAACCCTTATTGTCTAAAATAAGACACAATTGTACAAAGAGAACCATACTGTAGAACTCACACTTTAAGACAATAGATGAAGGAAGACTTGTATGGAGGATTGATAGGGTTGAGAAATGTCATTTTATTCTACAAAGAGAACTATACTGTAGAACTCATACTGTAGAACTCACACTTTAACACAATTCTACAAAGAGTTGTCATAGGGTGTTGAGCGATGTCATTTTATTCTTTTCTTCTTCTTCTTCTTGGGATTTTTGAGTATTGGATCTTGAGACATATATAGCTAGAACTTACGAAGAATGGAGTACCATACTTCAATAAATAGATGTTGACTAATTGGTTCATATACTTGTTGTCTAAAATAAGTGTAGGAATATTGTAAGGTGAAACAATGTATCAAACACTACACTATATCGAAACCCAAACCCAATATGCAAATCCAAATTAATACAAAAATACACAAGTGTATGTAGGAGATTAAGTGTACAGAGGTGAAATACATATATATACATGCTTGGGGGTGTCCACGTGTCCAACAAATGGACACAAAGTGTCCAAAACCTCACGATCACACTGTATCAGTGAACACATGGTCGTAACGTGTCTCCGTGTCCATTTTGGGCACGAAAAACACCTCAATTATGGTTAGGGTTTACCTTCAGTCTCCTCACGGTGGTGGAAGAGGAGGAGGAGGACAAGTTCGGTGGTGGAGGAGGAGGGGATTAAGTGTACAGAGGTGAAATACATATATATATGCATGCTTGCGGGTGTCCACGTGTCCAACAAATGGACACAAACTGTCCAAAACCTCACGAACACACTGTATCAGTGAACACATGGTCGTAATGTGTCTCCGTGTCCATTTTGGACACGAAAAACACCTCAATTAGGGTTAGGGTTTACCTTCAGTCTCCTTGCGGTGGTGGAGGAGGAGGATCTCGCGGTGGAGGAAGAGAAGGGGCTCACGGTGGAGGAGGAGGAGGAGAAGGGGCTCGCCGGAGGGAGGAGAAGGAGCTCGCGGTAGAGGAGGAGGATGAGCGACGCCGGAGGGAAGGGGGTCGGGCTATCGTCGAGGTCGGAAGAAGAGGGGCGGGAACAAAAAATTTGGGGAGAGGGAGAAATAAAAAGTGGAACCGAGGAAACCCTATTTAGCAGAAATTAGCGACGCCCAAAATACGTCGTAAAGCGTCGGTATTGATTTAATATTCGGCGACGTTATAATCTTTGCGACGCTAAACGTCGCTGAACTGATAAAACTAGCGACATTTTCCGACAAATCAACTACGTTGGTTTTTATTAGACTATAGGTAGTCGCAATATGTCGTTGTATGTCGCTACCAGCGACGTATTGTGACGCTTAAATTTGGCGTCGCTAAAACCAAAAATATTGGCGACGTTTTAAGTTGGCGTCGCTAATTACGTCGCTGATATGACTTATTTTGGTAGTGATCCAAACTGCCGGAAAAGGCCCACATAGCCCTCTCGGACTCCAAGGTCAAAGCTGCAGTAGACTTTCCCGATCCAACCCCAGTACTCACAGATGAAGAGCTAGGGGAGTATATATCTGCTGATGTAGATGCACCCTCTCTGGACAATGTAATCCCGTAGGACAAAATCTCGTGTTTCATCAATAATAGAGTGTCTTTTAATTATTCTTGTCTTCCATATTGGAATGCCATGTATACATTAGATAACGCTCTACGGTCATTGCAAAAACAAATAACGACCGTCAATCATGTAAATCGAGTAGTCCCATCCCAAGGGGTCTGTTTCGTAGTCCTACCGCGGAATCGAGACGAAGAATCCATCATCTTCGGCAAAGTTGAGCGTCATCAAGACCTCCCGCCACTCGAGCAAGAACCAGATACCGGCAGAATACAAGTCCATCGGTACACGGACAAGGCAAAGTACCTCATCCAAAAGATGGGTTATGACCTAAAAAGCAATAAAGGCCTGAACTACGGTGTAACGCCCCAGTCCCAAAATACGTAGGACTAGGTACGTAGACATGCCAGCTGTATTCATACGAAGTATACTCCAATATATGGAAGCCTCGTATAAATACATAAGCTGTAAAATGCAGTAAAACCACAACTAATCTCATCCACACAGAATAAATGAATAAAAGATCATATAATGAGAATAAATTTGTCTTGATATAATATGTTGGGCGGAGACAAATCCACTACCAACAAAATAAAGAAAAAGTACATAGAAAATGAAATAAGTGGCAAGCGAAGCGAAGACGACCAAAAGCAATCATCCTCGAGGAAATAGAGCGGATCACGGCTAGAGCTAGAGTACCTGCGAAAGACAATAGCACACACCTGGCAAGACAACCAGGTCCTCAGAGGGATGTAACAAGACACATCATAGCATGCCATATAAACTGAATAAATATTGCTCAATAAATAAGTCAATCGAATTTATAACATAGTCCAATACGCACCTACTGAACGAGCGTACCATCCCCCCAACCAAACAAGGACAGGAGATGGTAAACTAATTCACGGCGACGTATCTTCCCATGCTAAGAATCCAATATGGTATCCGGACCCCAACAAGGTTCAATACCTTCTCATCGAAGTAGTAAGTCACACATACAACCAAACAAGGACAAGATGTGACGAACTAATTCGCGACAAGTTATTGTTCCAAGCCACGGTCAGATACAAGTACCCAAACCAAAAGTACTCGTACCTAACGGATAGGGTAGCCTACCGTTCTAAGTGAAATGTTGTTAAGAACAATCCTTCCTATGCATGGGCCCTAGCTGAATAGGATCGACGTAGTCCCCCTTTGGGCACCAGAGGCCCCAGCAGGAAGAGCATGAGGTTCCGCAGAATCGTCAGTGGCTGTCAGTAATCTTGGGTCATCAACCCCGTATCTCCAGCGGAGAGTCCGGGTCACAAGGGAAGTGCATCGAAGCCCATACGCTAAGGAATTGTCCTCTCCGCCCAATGCCTACTGTGTTGTATCCACAACACAAACCACTATAACCGCTAAGTCAAACTAGCATGCAACCTCTATTAGCAGTTATTCCTATCGCACGGCTTGTACGTACTGGTGGCCAGCCAATCACGTACTTCCGTGTCCTACATGCGACACACAACTTCGTGTTTACAACGTGTCAAGGCTAATGAATGCGACACACAAGGTGGTCCCTTAAATCTAGGTTTAATTTGTAAGAAAAATAATACACAGCAGGAAATATAAATGAACAGTTATGCCATGTATCACAGTTTATAAAGAAAATAAGTAATGCATGAAATAAGAGCTAAAAATAATTAAACAGCTAATGGCAAGGTGTCTTGCCTGATAGAGCGCCCGGTGTGCTGCGATAATCATGGTGGCACGATCTGCAACTTCGGTGCAACAACTGTACAAGGAGACCTCGGGTGGTACGAATGGTTCCATTGGGTCAAGGACGGTCAATTGGTTAGGGTCGACATGAGGATGACAAAATTGACGAGGGAATAGGTAGAACGGGATTTAGTCATGGACAAGGATAATCAAAAAGAAGTAAATAATATATATGATTTTGAGAAAACTAATTTTAATCATTGAAAACTATATTCCAAAATATTTAATAAGTAGTAAATTGTTTTAGGCCAAAACTACAACTCACCTTAGTAAAAATATTTTATTTAGTCAAAACTCATTTTGGATAAATACTTGAAATGTAAAAATTATTTTAGGCTAAAATACTTTAAGGTCGACAAAAGAATTTTATCGATGGAAACTATTGGTAAGAATAACTTAGAAAAATATTTGAAAATATTAGGAAACCGAGGAAACTATATTTCTAGGGTCAAAACAAATTCTTGGAAGGACTTTGAAACTTATTGTATAAAAAGAATTTAGAATAACTAAAACCTAGCAAAGTGGTTTTAGGGATACCAACTAAATAGTACTTTGTAGGAAAAATATATATATCTAAGTTCCCTAAAATAACCAAATAATATATTTATCACAAATACATTAATATTAGGCTATATAATTTCTCAAAATGTAGAAATGCCTTACTACAATTTGTAGTGCTTAATTAAGTTATATATATAAAAAAAAACTAAAAATACAACTGTTAAATAATGCATGTTAATATTACAAAAAAAAACAATAGAAATAAATAAATAAGAAAATAACAAATAAAATTGAATTAAAAAAAAAGACAAAGAAAACTTACACTGTGTCTTCTCTTCCCGAGGGAGAGAGAGACAATAGAAAGAGAAAAAAAAAAGAAAGAAAGGAAAAAAAAAGTTCGCTGAGAACGAAAGGAAAAAGGGGGCGGAGGAATTTGTCGCCGGCGGTTCAGCGATCGGTCGGGGCTGGGAGGAAGGAAGAGGCGGAGGAGAGAAGGCGACGGGGGAGGAAGTCGAAGCGGGCGCGGCGGCGGAGGCTTGCGCGGCACACAACGAGAGGGGGTTTCTGAGCTCGGCGCCGCGTGCGGCGAGGTGGGGCGAAGGTGAGGGTTTGGCGTGGTGCGGTCGGCCGGTCGGACGGAGGAAGCGGACGGTCGGCAACAGGGAAAGTAGTCGAGCGGAGGCTAGGGCACGAAGTTCGAGGGTTGCTGGCTGACCGGAGAGGGCGGCGCGCTGCGACGCCGGCGGTGGTTCGCCGGGCTGGACGCGAGGCGGACGGAAAGAGGGTTTCGGGGCTCTTCGGCAAGGCGGTCGACGGGTGGCTCTGGCGTCGAGTTAGGGCACGCAGGAGGACAGTTTGGGCGGTCGCTGGTCTGGGCGGACGTCGGGGTCTCAAGCGCGCGGGCGGACTCGCCGGTGCTCGGCGGTTGCCGGAGCTGCCCGCGCGTCCACGGAAGGCTGGAGCGGCGCTAGGGATTGCGACGGCGGAAGTTCTGCGGAGCGGCAGTTGGTCGCGGGGCGGCGGGTTACGCGAAGGCGCGACGTGGGAGTGGTTGCCGGGACGGGGAACGGCCAGTGGCGGCTAAGGCGGTAGAGGCCAGGTATGGGTTTACTATTTTCTTCTCCTCTGGTGTTGTGTTGGTTTGGTGCGGCTGCGGCCGGCGATGGCCGGACACGGGGAGAGGGGTGGTGGTTTGGGCTGCCGCCGCGATTGTCGCAGTGGTGGTCGTGATGATGATGGTGGCGGTGGTGGTTTGGACAGTAGGTAGTGGGCGATGTCCATGGCTGTGGTGGTGGTGGTGCCGTCGTGGTGATGGTGGCGCTGCGGTATGGTGGCGTGGTGGTTGTGGTGGCGGTGTACTGTGGTGTTGACGGTGGGGGTGGTTTGGACAGTAGGTGGTGGGTTCGGAAACGCTGATGGCAGCGGTTGGCGTGATCGACTGTTGGGTTCGGGATGAGCAGGGGATCGAGGCGAGCGGGTGATGGCTGAGTCTTGGTGACGGAGACGTCGGGATGGAGTAGTGGTTAGGATTTGGTGTCGGGTGTGTCCGACACGGGAAAATAATTAATGTATATGTAATAACATAGAATAAGAAAGTCACCGGGGTCGGACCCGAGGCTGTCACGGCCGACACGGAAAGATGTTGGACATGGACACGAGGCACGCACATTGAGGATGGATGGAGCACCGACACGAGGCACTCACTTGTGGAATTTGTGGAAACATTGTGGAAGAATAAAAAGTTGGAGGAGTACCTGCCTATTTATATAGGATGTGGGATTTCCCAATTAGATAAGGAGTAGGAGTAGATTAAACCTAATAATAGATAATTCCTAATTTAAATTAAAAGCAATCAAATCCAAGTCCAAATCCAAATTCAAATCCAAATCTAATTTAAATCAAATCAATTAATCAAATTCCAAATATAGATATTAGCTTAACATATTTAAATGTTTCCATGGAATCAAATCAAATTTAAATTGTCACAATTATTTCAAAAATATGTTTTCCAAAAATACTATAATAAATAAATTTCGAAAATAATAAATCTTTTTGAATAATAAATCTTTTTGAATAATAAAATATTAATATTAAATAATTTCGAAAATACATTATTATTTAAAATAAATGAATATTTATGAAATAAATATTTTTGCACAAAGAATTTTATTATTAATAACTGCTAAGAACAATAGATTTTTTTATGGCAAGAATAATAATATTTTGAAAGTGTAAAAAAAATAATTGTTTTTTTTTCTAAAATATGTACGCTCGCACATATTCGTACTCGTCGAGCAAACGAAAATTTTGCATACGACGTACAATACGACCACGTGACATACAGTACAAAAAAAAAATTTAAATCGGTATCAATTTTAATATATAAAAATAGTAGAAAATTTAGGGGTTTTACATCCTACCCAACTTAAAAGAATTTCGTCCTCGAAATTAAGAATTAGTAGGGGGGGTGAGAGGACGCAAGGGGGTTTCGATGGGAAACAATCGATAACAAATCATGACGTAAAAATCACGATCTAGATCATAGAAAATTAATACGGTATGGTCACGGATAATGAATGAGGGTCACAATTTAGAGAACAAAATAGGTTCGCCTTAATTTAAGCGATTAGAGGGTCATGACAGTAATTATAGGGCCGAGAAAAGGACGAGTAGTCTAGGAGGGAGAAATAGCAATATCGAGTGATAATGGTCATAGGTGATAGGATAGCTAGATGAAGTGCTAGTATAACGTTTTCGTCCTTCTAAAATAGGTGAAGGCGAAAGCAAGATAGAGTTCGAAGGAGGCGTTATCGAATACGAATACGTGATTCAAAGACGATTTAATAATTTCAAAGGAATTGTCAAGGCAGTCGTGGATGGGACTCTAGAGGACAAGCTTAACTATGTCCCCATCCACGTAGAATAATAGGCAAAAGCGAACCAAAGTGCACTTGGTTGATCAGACCATTATGCACCGGTTCTGATTAGACAACATGTTAGTGGGATATCTTCCAATAACATATGTCTTGAACAAGCTCGATAAAAGATAAGCTTGCAAAAACTAGGCTACATTAGCATCATTTAGTCAAATGGTAAATACATAGGCATGGGAGATTAAGATTTAAGAAGGTAGAATGATTCTAGGGCATACAGTCGTCCTATAGTCTTTTTGTCCAAGTCCTTGGTTGGCTAGACGGGTTAGGTCCTCTAGATTCTAGGATCTAATAAGCTTGCTAATATAGGTCACTAGGTCAAAGGGGTTGCTAAGTCATAAGGTATTCTACCCAACTTAAAGATTTAACTAATGGTGTTTTGGGACAACTAGCTAGTAGGGTCAATCTCTAGCAAGCACGAAGGGAAGATAAGAATAGGGATGGAAGGAAGCAAGCAAGATGCAATTGATGAGTCAAACGGTAGATAAAATCAAGGAAAGAGGTCAAGTATGTGGATGAGATCCTAGACTTCTAATCCTATACGCAGGCTTGCTTGGTACGGTAAAGTAACCAAACAATTTATCTGACCTGCATGGGCCACCACAAAAACATGTAGCGCTCCAGTCCCAAAATACGTAGGACTAGGTACGTAGACATGCCAGCTGTATTCATACGAAGTATACTCCAATATATGGAAGCCTCGTATAAATACATAAGCTGTAAAATGCAGTAAAACCACAACTAATCTCATCCACACAGAATAAATGAATAAAAGATCATATAATGAGAATAAATTTGTCTTGATACAATATGTTGGACAGAGACAAATCCACTACCAACAAAATAAAGAAAAAGTACATAGAAAATAAAATAAGTGGCAAGCGAAGCGAAGACGACCAAAAGCAATCATCCTCGAGGAAATAGAGCGGATCACGGCTAGAGCTAGAGTACCTACGAAAGACAATAGCACACACCTGGCAAGACAACCAGGTCCTCAGAGGAACGTAACAAGACACATCATAGCATTCCATATAAACTGAATACATATTGCTTAATAAATAAGTCAATCGAATTTATAACATAGTCCAATACGCACCTACTGAACGAGCGTACCATTCCCCCAACCAAACAAGGACATGAGATGGTAAACTAATTCACGGCGACATATCTTTCCATGCTAAGAATCCAATATGGTATCCGGACCCCAACAAGGTTCAATACCTTCTCATCGAAGTAGTAAGTCACACCTACAACCAAACAAGGACAAGATGTGACGAACTAATTCGCGACAAGTTATTGTTCCAAGCCACGGTCAGATACAAGTACCCAAACCAAAAGTACTCGTACCTAACGGATAGGGTAGCCTACCGTTCTATGTGAAATGTTGTTAAGAACAATCCTTCCTACGCATGGGCCCTGGCTGAATAGGATCGACGTAGTCCCCCTTTGGGCACCAGAGGCCCCAGCAGGAAGAGCATGACGTTCCGCAGAATCGTCAGTGGCTGTCAGTAATCTTGGGTCATCAACCCCGTATCTCCAGCGGAGAGTCCGGGTCACAAGGGAAGTGCATCGAAGCCCATACGCTAAGGAATTGTCCTCCCCGCCCAATGCCTACTGTGTTGTATCCACAACACAAACCACTATAACCGCTAAGTCAAACTAGCATGCAACCTCTATTAGCGGTTATTCCTATCGCACGGCTTGTACGTACTGGTGGCCAGCCAATCACGTACTTCCGTGTCCTACATGCGACACACAACTTCGTGTTTACAACGTGTCAAGGCTAATGAATGCGACACACAAGGTGGTCCCTTAAATCTAGGTTTAATTTGTAAGAAAAATAATACACAACAGGAAATATAAATGAACAGTTATGCCATGTATCACAGTTTATAAAGAAAATAAGTAATGCATGAAATATGAGCTAAAAATAATTAAACAGCTAATGGCAAGGTGTCTTGCCTGATAGAGCGCCTGGTGTGCTGCGATAATCATGGTGGCACGATCTGCAACTTCGGTGCAACAACTGTACAAGGAGACCTCGGGTGGTACGGATGGTTCCATTGGGTCAAGGACGGTCAATTGGTTAGGGTCGACATGAGGATGACAAAATTGACGAGGGAATATGTAGAACGGGATTTAGTCATGGACAAGAATAATAAAAAAGAAGTAAATAATATATATGATTTTGAGAAAACTAATTTTAATCATTGAAAACTATATTCCAAAATATTTAATAAGGAGTAAATTGTTTTAGGCCAAAACTACAACTCACCTTAGTAAAAATATTTTATTTAGTCAAAACTCATTTTGGATAAATACTTGAAATGTAAAAATCATTTTAGGCTAAAATACTTTAAGGTCGACAAAAGAATTTTATCGATGGAAACTATTGGTAAGAATAACTTAGAAAAATATTTAAAAATATTAGGAAACCGAGGAAACTATATTTCTAGGGTCAAAACAAATTCTTGGAAGGACTTTGAAACTTATTGTATAAAAAGAATTTAGAATAACTAAAACCTAGCAAAGTGGTTTTAGGGATACCAACTAAATAGTAATTTGTAGGAAAAATATATATATCTAAGTTCCCTAAAATAACCAAATAATATATTTATCACAAATACATTAATATTAGGCTATATAATTTCTCAAAATGTAGAAATGCCTTACTACAATTTGTAGTGCTTAATTAAGTTATATATATAAAAAAAAACTAAAAATACAACTGTTAAATAATGCATGTTAATATTACAAAAAAAACAATAGAAATAAATAAATAAGAAAATAACAAATAAAATTGAATTAAAAAAAAAGACAAAGAAAACTTACACTGTGTCTTCTCTTCCCGAGGGAGAGAGAGACAATAGAAAGAGAAAAAAAAAAGAAAGAAAGGAAAAAAAAAGTTCGCTGAGAACGAAAGGAAAAAGGGGGCGGAGGAATTTGTCGCCGGCGGTTCAGCGATCGGTCGGGGCTGGGAGGAAGGAAGAGGCGGAGGAGAGAAGGCGACGGGGGAGGAAGTCGAAGCGGGTGCGGCGGCGGAGGCTTGCGCGGCGCACAACGAGAGGGGGTTTCTGAGCTCGGCGCCGCGTGCGGCGAGGTGGGGCGAAGGTGAGGGTTTGGCGTGGTGCGGTCGGCCGGTCGGACGGAGGAAGCGGACGGTCGGCAACAGGGAAAGTAGTCGAGCGGAGGCTAGGGCACGAAGTTCGAGGGTTGCTGGCTGACCGGAGAGGGCGGCGCGCTGCGACGCCGGCGGTGGTTCGCCGGGCTGGACGCGAGGCGGACGAAAAGAGGGTTTCGGGGCTCTTCGGCAAGGCGGTCGACGGGTGGCTCTGGCGTCGAGTTAGGGCACGCAGGAGGACAGTTTGGGCGGTCGCTGGTCTGGGCGGACGTCGGGGTCTCGAGCGCGCGGACGGACTCGCCGGTGCTCGGCGGTTGTCGGAGCTGCCCGTGCGTCCACGGAAGGCTGGAGCGGCGCTAGGGATTGCGACGGCGGAAGTTCTGCGGAGCGGCAGTTGGTCGCGGGGCGGCGGGTTACGCGGAGGCGCGACGTGGGAGTGGTTGCCGGGACGGGGAACGGCCAGTGGCGGCTAAGGCGGTGGAGGCCAGGTATGGGTTTACTATTTTCTTCTCCTCTGGTGTTGTGTTGGTTTGGTGCGGCTGCGGCCGGCGATGGCCGGACACGGGGAGAGGGGTGGTGGTTTGGGCTGCCGCCGCGATTGTCGCAGTGGTGGTCGTGATGATGATGGTGGCGGTGGTGGTTTGGACAGTAGGTGGTGGGCGATGTCCATGGCTGTGGTGGTGGTGGCGCCGTCGTGGTGATGGTGGCGCTGCGGTATGGTGGCGTGGTGGTTGTGGTGGCGGTGTACTGTGGTGTTGACGGCGGGGGTGGTTTGGACAGTAGGTGGTGGGTTCGGAAACGCTGATGGCAGCGGTTGGCGTGATCGATTGTTGGGTTCGGGATGAGCAGGGGATCGAGGCGAGCGGGTGATGGCTGAGTCTTGGTGACGGAGACGTCGGGATGGAGTAGTGGTTAGGATTTGGTGTCGGGTGTGTCCGACACGGGAAAATAATTAATGTATATGTAATAACATGGAATAAGAAAGTCACCGGGGTCGGACCCGAGGCTGTCACGGCCGACACGGAAAGATGTTGGACATGGACACGAGGCACGCACATTGAGGATGGATGGAGCACCGACACGAGGCACTCACTTGTGGAATTTGTGGAAACATTGTGGAAGAATAAAAAGTTGGAGGAGTACCTGCCTATTTATATAGGATGTGGGATTTCCCAATTAGATAAGGAGTAGGAGTAGATTAAACCCAATAATAGATAATTCCTAATTTAAATTAAAAGCAATCAAATCCAAGTCCAAATCCAAATTCAAATCCAAATCTAATTTAAATCAAATCAATTAATCAAATTCCAAATATAGATATTAGCTTAACATATTTAAATGTTTCCATGGAATCAAATCAAATTTAAATTGTCACAATTATTTCAAAAATATGTTTTCCAAAAATACTATAATAAATAAATTTCAAAAATATGTTTTCCAAATCTAATTTAAATCAAAGCAATTAATCAAATTCCAAATATAGATATTAGCTTAACATATTTAAATGTTTCAGGACGCCGAAAGGGGTTTTCTGCTACACAGTGATGCCCTTCGGTTGAAGAACGCTGGTGCTACATACCAACGAGCTATGAGTACCATCTTTCGTCAACATCTTCATAAAATAGTCGAATGCTATGTTGATGATATCGCTGTCAAGAGTCGTCTCAAAGGTGATCACCAACAAGACCTAAAGACAGTCTTCGATCTCATGCGAGCGCATCAAATCAAGATGAACCCCGCTAAATCCTTCCTTGGGGTTTCTAGCAGAAAGTTCTTGGGCTTCATTATCACGGCGAAAGGCATTCATGTCGATCCCAAGAAGACCAAGGCTATCCTTGACATGGACCCTCCGAAGAATCTTCGAGAACTTCGAGGCCTGCAAGGATGCCTTGCATACATCCGAAGGTTTATAGCAAACCTTTCTGAAAAATGTCAACCCTTCACCCAGCTCATGAAGAAGGGAGTCTCCTACGTCTGGATAGAGGAATGCCAGAAAGCTTTCGATGATATCAAGGCTTACTTGACGAGCCCGCCAGTTCTGGTGGCACCCGTCGCAGGCAAACCATTTCTCCTCTACGTTCGTGCCATGGATCATTCCCTCGATGCTCTGCTAGCTCAGAACAACTATGCAGGCTACGAGCAAGCTATCTAATACCTCAGTAGGACACTGATCGGGGCCGAACACCGGTACAACCTCGTTGAAAAAGAGTGTTTGGCTTTGGTGTTCGCCATCCAGAAAACTCGCATTATGTCTCGGGCCAGACAATTCATGTCGTCTCCTGAGTCAATCTGCTCAGGGTTCTCATGACAAAGCCATGATCATTGAACTCACGACTGGCTGCATGGGCGATCCTGTTGACGCCATACAACATGGTGTTCGTTCCACAAAAAGCCGTCAAGGGTCAAGCTCTGGCCGACTTTTTAGCTGCACACCCCATCC
Source organism: Iris pallida (assembly GCA_029216955.1). NCBI lineage: Eukaryota > Viridiplantae > Streptophyta > Magnoliopsida > Asparagales > Iridaceae > Iris > Iris pallida. Next base: position 8,602,626 of record JANAVB010042219.1, on the reverse strand, counting down.
CAGAGTCCTTCAGACTCTATGAAGACATCCCGGATGAGGTCCAAGAATCAAACGTCACCGAAGAAAGCTCCGTCTGGCAGATGTTTTTCGATGGCGCTTCAAGAACAGGCCCCAAAGGCCAAATCATCGCCGGAGTGGGGGTAGTCTTAGTCTCCCCCGATCAGCTGGTCATCCAGCGTACTTACTCCCTTTCGAAGCCATGCTCCAACAATATTGTCGAGTACAACGCTCTCATCATGGGACTCCAGCGGCACAACAGTTTAGGGTAGATCATCTGGAAGCCTACGGCGACTCAAAACTTGTCGCTAACCAGATCAGAGGGCAATACAAAGTTCGTCATGAAGATCTGGTTCCTTACCATAAAGTTGCATTGAACATTATTTCAACCTTCACCAAGTTCTTCATAGAACACGTACCTCGATTACAAAACCTGGAGGCTGACGCTCTGGCTGGCCTCGCAGCCTCATTGGCAGCACCCCTCGGGACTCAGCACTATGTCACGGTAGTTGGTCGAGACTTGGTCTGTCCTAAAAACAACCTATGCTCACAAATAGCCCATGCCATGTCAACAAGTGCTGGTATCAATGTCCGGGACTGGAGGTTCCCGTTCATCGACTTCGCTGTCTACAGAATTCTTCCAGAAGACCCGAAAGAAGTCGTCTCAGTCAGGAGGCGTTCCCTTCGATTCTATTACGATACAGCTACTAAAATGCTGTACCAATGCTCCTACGATGGGCTTGTCATTCAATGCCTGTCCAACGAAGAAGCAGCCGAAGCCCTTCGAGAAGCTCATGATAGAACTTAGGGGGCTCATCAACCTGGGCCTAAGTTACAGGATCGACTGCGACACATGGGTTACTACTGGCCAACCATGGCAGCCGACGCTATCGACTATGCTAAGAAGTGCCATGCTTGTCAGCTTCATGCCGACTTCATCTATACACCGTCGGAACCACTATATCCTACGGTCGCCTTTTGGCCCTTCGAAGCTTAGGGCATGGACATTGTAGGACCGATCACCCCTCCTTCATCGAGGGGACACCGCTTTATCGTAGCTATCACTGACTACTTCTCCAAATGGACAGAAGCAGTTCCACTGGCGGAAGTGAAAAGCTCTAGGGTGATCAGCTTCATCAAGAATAATGTCGGTTACCGTTTCGGGGTACCACGTAGGATTATCCATGACAATGGTCCACAGTTCATCAGCCATGTTTTCAGCAGATTCTGTGACAAGAATCGCATTCAGAACGTGGCATCGACCGCCTACAATCCGGCAGCAAACGAATTGGCCGAGGCGTTTAACAAGACTATCGTCAGGTTACTCAAAAAGGTCGTATCATCCAACAAATACGACTAGGACAAAAAGCTCGATGAATGCCTTTGGGCCTACCGCACAATGGTACGGACCCCGACGGACAACACACCATTCTCCTTGGTCTACGGGAGCGAAGCGGTACCGCCTCTCGAGATCCAGATACCCTCACTCCGTGTAGCGATCATAAATCAACTCACAAAAGAAGACAATTAACGTCGCAGTCTGCGAGAATTGGATGCACTTGACGAAAAATGTCTCCTAGCTCAACAGCCATCGAACTCTATCAAGCCTGTATATCACAGGCTTTCAACAAGAAGGTCAAGCAGAGGACTTTCCACGTAGGTGACCTGGATCTGGCAGTCAGGAGGCCGATGGTGTTGACACACAAAACACCAGAAAAGTTCGAGCCCAAATGAGAGGGACCTTTCATCATAGAGACGGTATACTCAAACGGTGCTTACCGCCTCGCCTGATCAAACGGGGACTTGTCCATGATGCCCATCAACAGCAAGTTCCTAAAGAAGTACTACTCTTGACATCTTTCAGATATTTACTTCCACCTTTACCTAGTAAGGGAATCAGTGGACCTGATCATCAGAGCTCACATACACCTCCCTTTCACCAAAAAATCCTATGCTTTCGGAACCCAGTTGTTCCATTGTATTCTATCTCCAGTAGAAGGGCAACCACGTCCACATTACCTCTGAGTTGCTCCTCTACGCCCTACAAAGCAGAATCTTATGCTCCGTAAGACTATGCTACCCATTATGTTTACCACGTACACATTACCTCTGAGTAAACATCCCGTACAGACAACCCCCGCGTTGCCGTACATTGATCGCAGAACTTCCATGTCCATATTACCTTTGAGTAGTTCCGCGTATCCCCCCCAGAGTCAATCCTACCACGTCTATAATACCTCTTAGTAGGAAGACCTCATCATTTGAACCCCATATTTGCCACGTCCACATTACCTCTGAGCAAACATGTCGGTTCCCTCAAACTTATTATATGTACCTAAGAACGAAGGTGCGCAAAAGATAATAGGTCCACACAAATCATCAAGTTTATGACAGCAAGAATGAACACATCACAAAACTCTTTATTCTTTATTTAAAAGTAAAGGATTACATCCCCAGTAGGAGTTACAAATTACACAAGATAACAAAAAAAGGAGAGGCTACAATCCCCAAGCATCACCGGGATTGGCTGAAAGCTCTTCGATCCGATGCTTCAAGTCTTCCGCCCGAGTCTCTGCAGTCGCTAGGACTCGGCGTTCGGCTTCTTGACGCATTATTTCCATGGTCTCAGGCGAAGTATCATCCTCATACTTCTCGTCCAACTATTGCCGCTGCTGGGGCAAGAAAAGAGCCTAGCGGGTGAAAGCTGCTTCCTCCTCCTTAGATGCTACATGTTCAGCCTGGACTCGCTCAGCATCTAACAAGATTTGGGCCTGCTGGTCTTCAAAGAGGCAAATCTTGGCATTAACCTCCGCTATACTAGCGTCCAAAGTAGCTCGCAACACCACCTTCTTCTGCGTGTACTGAGATAGCCTCTCCACCGCATCCTCACCTTCGGCCACCTCGCGTTCCCAGACAGCCACGATGGCCTAATAAGATGACTCAGTTTCAGCGATCAACTTCTCATTTTCTGTTTCTATCAGAGCGGAGAGATCATTTCGCTGGATACTCTGAAACTCGGAAAGATGCTGGTCGAGCTCGGCCACCGATGCCTCCAGAATCTCGGCCATATGGTCATGACCCTGGTGGGAACGTATCAGACCAATGTGAGGGAGCGCTATGGTTTTTGCCATCGCAAAACTCCCATTGGCATTCATCACTGTAGATACACCCCTCTACAGCATCTTGTACACCGCCTCAATAATGAACTTCATGTACTCATCCGTATCCGCCAGCACTTTCAGCGTTATAGCAGGAGTTGGAGGAGCTGCTATAGACGGCGGTCCAGAAGAAGACCTGTCGATTTTAATCTGTGAGGTTGGAACCTCGCCATCAACGGACTCTCCCTCAACAGGGGCTTGAACTTCGCCGCTGGCCCGAGGAGCCAAAAGAACGAAAGGAGCCGAGAGGGGCGTCGATATCGTACCCCAAGTAGAATGAGCAAAAGGGGGTTCCAGCAAACCCTTACCCTTCTCAAGCTCGGAGGGACCGCCGACGTCAGGGCAACCTCCTCCGTCTCCAACACACTATCAGCAGGCCATACGGGACCCTCTCCCTCTGGCAAAGCAGCAAGATCAGCACTTGTTTCCTGACTCGGCTCCCCTGGAGTCAGGCTCGGCGGACGAGTCTCATTTTCTTCATCAAATCCCTCCGCGGGGATAGAATCAGTCGCTACCTCCCGGTCGGTAGCCACCTCAGCCTCCGCTGTTGAGTCTGGGGTAGGGCTCGGCAACGCTGCAATCGACCTCCCCTCATCATAATAAGGAGAGGAATCAGCCTTCTCCTCTGTTTCAATCATGTCTGTTTCTCCCGCAACAGGCTCACTCATCTCTGGAGGAACGTCATCCAAAGAGGACGAACTCCACTCCACTTCCTCATCTGGAAGCCCCGTATCTGCTGGGTCCTCAATGCTAAAGGCCCCCACGGAGGCTTATACCCTTCTGGGAACTGCTTCATCCTCAGCTTCCCTTCTAACATAATCTGGAGATACTAAAATCTCCACAGGAACGACATTATCAGGATTCTCCTCCACGGGAGATGCTACAATCGGAGGAATGCGTTCGTCAGAAGAGCTCGCCACCTACTTCGGTTTACTGATGCCCGGCTTCAAACCCGGGTTTTCTTCTTCAACGGTTCCTACAAAAGGGAAGCATATGTCACAAAAATGATAGAAGGATCCAGATTATGAGGAACGTCTTTACCTCAACAGAAAATGATTCTATTGGCATTACAGGCGGCACTCCCGTAGCCCCTACCTTTGGAGTCATCATTTTTCTTCGCCTTTTTGGTGCAGACGAACCGGCTTCTATGTCAGCCTGCCTCTTTCCGGCTGGAAGATCTTCCCGAGTGCTTCCCGTTGACGCTGCAGCAGCAGCCCGATATCCTGCCAACTCTGGTGGATGATATGACCGGGCCGCCGCCAACATGTTCTTCGTAGCCTCTAACTGAGTTCCAACGATGAAGCTAGTCTCCCTATCATAATCAGGAGGCACAGTATTCATGGCACAATACAGCTTAACGGCCGAATACAGGATCTGTGGCCGAGGGTCATGAACTGGTGTATTGAAACGAACCCCAGTGCACCCGACATTATAATATTGCCAACCTCGGGCTCCATCTAGTAAACTTCCAGCAAACTCCAGACCATTACTGGGGTTCCATAACATTAGTTGGGTGTAACCAAACTGGCGAGCAAACCGGCTCGGCAGATATGGCTCCAGATAACACTTATTCTGGTTGTGGTAGACCAAGTGGGAAGGCCGAATACTCTGCAACCAACGAAACCCTTATTTCGGCAGAGTGATCGCATCCTCACCCGAGTCTTCTAAATCTTGGTCAGCCTTGAAATTTTTGAAGACGGCACTGACCTTGACGATCTTCCACCCCTGAAGATAAGACAAAACCCTCCTACAGACGGGGACGTCGGTGTGCAGCCACTTCCTCTTATAGAAGCGACGGATAAAGGCGTCACCTTCAATGTGATCGTCTTCAGGACCCGGACTCATCACGTTCGGGTGATGCAGAATTAACCATCCCATTAGATAATGGAATGGTAGCTCAGCTCGAGAAAAGTTGTCTTTTCTGCCCCTCTCATGGGCCACATCGTCAGTAAAATCTCTCAAACCCCGCAGCAGGTTACACACTATCGCGGGAAGGAGAGCCAAAGGGAGACCAAAACCCAGTTTCACTGCTGGCAAAATGAGGTTTCAGGTCACCCTCTCCACAGAGCTTGACCAACCTGAGAACACACAGTTCCGGAGCCTTATCATCAAGTAGGCAGTCAATACTGCCTTGGACGACATCCGGTGCATGCAATGCCAGAAACAACTGTATACATCCTCGCCACTCTCATTTGAATGGGGGACCTTCTCGTCTAGTCGGCTCATTTCGGAGGTTACTTCTGCGGGTTTCAGTCCCTTCAGAGTCGTAAACCGAATCATCGTAGAGTCCGCCAGGTCCTGCTTGAAGACGTAATCCCTCCAAGCAGTCACATGAGGCTGTGACTTACCTTTGTCCTTCCGTTGCATCAGATAATGATGGCTCGCCACCTCCTTGAAAATAGCCATCATCTCCGGGTCCTTCTTTTCCAGAACAAGGATCTCTTCATTTGACGGAAAATATTCCTCGTACGGTTTCGAGCCCCGGGAAAGCTTGGACAACTCGTACATCTCATGGAGAGCCAATCCCAACTCTTCCACTAGAGTAAAGAAAGTGCCAGTCTGGGTATTGAACATTTCCAGGAGTGCAAGGAACATATGCTTGTTGAGGTCCACGTCGGCATGTGTGGCACGGATAGCGGCAGTCAGTCCAATCTCTTTAAGCTCCGCCTTGAACTTCGACAACACCCAAAGGGTCAACTCGTCCCACTTCGGCACGTGGTGACACCAACCTTCAACCCTAAAGCCATATTTCGGATACATAACCTTCGATGTTAGCATCCGATTTGTAAAGGTCGAAGCACCAAAGGCAAAGGTGTCATTAGGGACATCACTATAAAGACTCCCAGGGCGCAAAGTTCGACAACTGAACGAGGTTCCGGCTTACGAGGCGGCCAAGTTGTCTCTTTGATTCGAAGTAACATCAATCGAAAGGGTACCCCCCACTGCCCTTCCTTGAGAAGGAGTAAGTTCCCTTGGCATCCTTCTCTTGGAAGCCAAACGGTAGAATGCCGTCAGCGGCAATTGGCGTTCAAGTTGCCGCATGTACAGAACCATGCCCTTCGCAGAGAAGAACCAGTCTTCCTTGATCTTCAGTACCTTCACCTCGGTGGAGGTCAAGCGGTCACCAAAGAGAAAGACAGGTTTTAAGAAAGTCTCATCCTCAGACGCAGCGGATTTCAGTTTGCCGCTCTCCATCATACTCTGGAGAAAAATAGGCGACTGATCGCGGATTTGCAATATTCTCTCGGAAGGCTGATTCAATAGGATAGCAGCCTTCACGGGGTTAATAACCTCCTCGTCGAAATCAACTCCCATTTGGCAAAGAGAAGCATCCAGAAGGACTTTATTCAGCAAAGGGATAGTCATCGACACTGACACAGCAAAGACAAAAGTCAGGCAATATAGCAGCTTTAAGAAGACAAAATATGGGGTGTGTCAAGCAGCCTGGCACATCATCAGGGTTTAAACCCATGCGCGTCAGCAGTGAAGCTTCGGCGCATCATCAGGGTGTAAACCCATGCGCGTCAGTAGTGAAGCATCGGCGCATCATCAGGATGAAAACCCATGCGTGTCAGCAGTGAAGCTTCGGCACATCATCAGGTTGTAAACCCATACGCGTCAGCAGTAAAACCTCGGCGCATAATCAGGGCCTAAACCTGTACGCGTCGGCGGAATAACCTCAGCACATCATCAGGACAGAAGTTCATGCACGTCGGCGATAAAGAGTTAGGGAACAGCAACATGATGCAACTCATCCATGTGCTCCAGACTCGTCTAAAAAGTTGGAAGATCACACCCACCAGTATTCACAGGCCGAATGTCGGCCGAAGTCACGATGGTGATAGGAGCGTCATCCTCGACGAACTCCGCAGGCTCCTTCCCCTAGCCAGCACCACCGCGAAGAGTTTTGGGGGCCATTTCATGAAAGAAGAAGTTAGGATTTTTCCAAAGAAGAACTCAAGAGAAGAAGAAAGCAAAGAGAAGAAGAACCCTCTCTCTCCATCAGACGCCTATTTATAGGCTTGAGCATACGCAAAAACTGATAAGGAGTGACATCAGCCACTGCTTGGGGTTCTGCAAAATGAGAACTACAAATAATCCAAAAAGATCATCATTAATCTTTTGTTGATTACTTCAAAGCGTTATCATTTAACTGAGAGGAGCATACGCCCCATCACTGATGCGCAGAATAATCATGCGCTCGAACAGTCATGCGCCCCGTTGAAGACGCCACCATGCTTCTTATTCAAAGTATTCCAAAACTTAATAAAAAGTTTTAAAAACTTTGAAGGGGGTCTTGTAGAAGCATGGAATTTTAGGACCGGAAATCCTATACGCCTAACATTACGTGCGCCAGGGAGCTCAGATGAAGTACTTGGCACAACAAACAGCAAAAGCATAGACATTAAAAGAAGATTTTTATTTTCATATAAGAGCCTATTACATGTCTAAAAAAGGCTTTACTAAGAAGAATTTCTACAAAGAAAAGACCCTAAGTCTACAGCTAGGCGCAGCAACCGCCATGCGCTCTCAGTCAGGTGCATCTCTTCAGCGTCTCAGTTTGGCGCATCTCTTCAGCGTCTCAGTTTGGCACATCTCTTCAGCGTCTCAGTCAGGCATATTTCCTCAAAGTCTCAGTTATGCGCATCATGAAGTCTCAGCATATGCGCTCCACTTCAATCCGATCGAGTGCTTCGACTAAAGAAGCATTTATTGAGCAGAACAAGGGTGGGTGATCAACCCCACCCTAGCAGGAGGAAGAGCTCTCCTCCGAGGCTAAAGGAGCAGCTTTCAACACAACCAGAATGGACAACACCCACCCTAGCGGGAGGAAGAGCTCTCCAAAGCCCAAGGAAGATGATCGGGGTACCACAATTCCGATCTGCGGCTATTCTAACATAACGGAGACGAGGCTCGAGCATCCCGATCTTTGGATGCAACATGCACCTTCTGCCTACCTCAGAAGCCCTCGACCCCGACTTTTGGATGTAACAATTACTTTCACAAGTGCATGAATGAAGACAATTCGTCGTATCTTCACCCTCGGGAACATCTCGTCAACAGAACGTGCTCGAGCAAACATGTTCATTTCGGGAGGACGTGAGAGAACGAGAAGCAAACTCTCTCCTTGCCACTATTTATAGGTCGAGCAAATCAAATCCATGTGCCAAGTGGCGGGCTCTCCGAATCCCGTACAATGAATTTGCATTAATGGTGATGAACCTGACGCTTCGAATTTAGCCAAGTCAAAACGGCTATTTAAAGCACTGAAAGAACACAAAAAGTCGGATCAATAAAGACGCGCCATGCGAGCGGATGCGTCGGTCAGACACCGCACATCGTACAGATATGCCCGTCAGTTCCAAAGCGCCCCGTAAGGATGTGCCCAGCAAAGCACAGATCCATGCGTCCTAATCGATATGGACCCATGCTTCCATTCTAGCTCGTCATCCATCAAGTAATTAATGCTCAAGTGACAAAGTTGGCAGCACGTCCCCTGAGGACTGAACAGTTAGCATCTTTTTCAGAAGATGAAGCGTCGCTGACATCAGCATCATCATTACTTTTCTCTGACGGCTACGACCCACGTGGCCGACCAACCACTCGCATGTGCCTCAGCAGCCATGCGTCTGAAGACTCGTATGTACCTCAAAAGCCGTACGCCCAGACTGGTTCCAGACTCCTAAGGTTGTGAGCCAAAGTCTTCTCATGCGTCAAATTCCAGGCGCATCCTATCAGATCACTCTCTACCAAATTCGAGATCTTTGAGCCATGGACCTACGACACGTGTCCTTTGACTCAATTTACTATATAAAGGGGTGCTAATCATCCAAGATCTCAGCAACAGAAAGATCCTCTCCCCTGCTACGTACCAGCCCACAAAAAGCAGCATGAAGGATTCAACCCACAAATAATGGTGCATCATCCATGCGCCGCCCCCCAGCACCAGTCACGTGGCGTTCCCACGAACAAGCACATCCGACATATGCGCACATAAGCAACCAGCCTGCAAGCTATAAATAGAGGGATCATTTCCTTCTTTACACACACATAGAGACATCTACGGACAGAGACCTACATACGCAGGGAGAGAGGCAGATACAGACACTCAACGTCTCATTCCTCTCCGTAAGCTCCAGCACCCAGATCAACTCAGATCTTCAGAGAACCGAGAACCGTCATTAGATCGTCAACGGAGTCAACGCATTACCACTCGCTCCATCAACACAGGGACCCAGATAAACAAAAGTGTTCTCCTAGGACTACGTCTAAGTCCTACATTGTAACACTGTTCTGTTTGTAATTAAAATTTGCAATCAAAAGATTTTAATGGCAAACAGTCCCCAGTAAAGTCGCCATTTTGTTTCACTTAACAAAATGCCTAAAATTGGCTTTTGAAAGAAAACGATAAAAAGTACAAAAGTACAAATTGTTTCTGGAAAGTATTGCTATGGAAGTCTGATCTGAGAGCGATCACTTTGTTCCTTGGACCATACGATGATGATGAAGAGAACTGCTTGAAGAAGATGAACAATCGGAATAACTAAGTCACCAGAAAGGTATCGACACAACGGCACTAATGGCACAGTCGAATGTTTTCCTGCTTTGCTCCACCCTTTTTTTGAGAAAAATTTGAAGAAATGCTTCTGGGAATATCACTCTGAAAGTATGAGTTTTCTCAGAATCTTCTCTTCTGTATATCTCTCTTGATGTCCTCCTTTTGTTAAAAAAATAAGCCTATTTATAGACTAGACCCTCTGTGCGTAAAAAGTAACAAAATTGGGTCTCTACGCAAGTAACCGCTACCCACGATTGAAAAATCCTTTACGCGTGATGACACGTGTCCCATGTAGAGTTTTTGATCTCTACGCATGGTGACATATATCCTACAACTTCAACAATATAGGAAGAGCACGTACATACGTTCCTCGATAGGTATGGCATGAAAGCTACGTATGCAGACCACGTTCTCACATAGCATAAAAAGATTAGACGTAAAATAACCCAAAATAGACTTTCTGCGTAAAGTAGCAGACTGGGCGTAAAATAACCCAAAATAGACTTCCTGCGTAAAGTGGCTGAAAAATAGCCTTGGGCGTATAATTAGCTCAAATAAACTCTAAGAACACGAAAGCCTTGAGCGTAAAAACTCGAATAGCTTTCATGCATAAAAGAAGCAGTCTCTTGAGTGTCAAGTAGCCCATCTGCACGCTAAACGACAAGTGCTGGGTTTGGTGTAAAAAATCTTCTCGACTTCTGTGCAACGCGCTGTCAGAAAATCATTCTGTCAGAACAGTATCACGCACATTAAATGCGATGTGGACAGTCTGTCTCCCGCGTAACGGTTTGAGGATGGCTCTCCATAAAGTAGTTCGCGTAGAGTTTACTCTATTTGATCTCGGCGTAAAGTTTAAATCTGACTCAGTTTGACTTGCATAAAGCTCTCAATTTCTTTGACTTGGTCTATAAAATTTATTTATGCTTCTACACGGCCGGCATCTCATGAAGAGCCAAACCCATCTCCCCGCCCGGAGTAAAGAAGGTGCATATATGATGGTTGTACAACTCTGCCAAGGAGACGAACATCGGCAAGTTAACCTTGATGCCATACTGAGTGGCCCTGACGGCATAGAGAAGACCGACAGCTTTTAAGGTGGCCTCATAAGTAGAGAGCACCCATCCAGTAAGGTCACTCCAAAACGAAACGGGATGTCTCCATCCTTCCAGCCGCATCTTTCCTTCCGGATATGACTCCTTCTTCGACAGCATCAAGTTGGAGAGAGTCTCAGCAGCATAGGGATAAAGATCAGTCGGGACATCGTTCACTATAACACCCGGTTGTAGCCCCCTCATGGAGTAGGATATGGAACCCCTGACACACTTGAATGTGTTCTTCTTTCGATCACCAGAGTTGAACTGGATCCTGCCAAAAACAACCCCGGGCAGTTCAGGAGTCAGGTCCCATTTCATTTGCCTCTGCATATCTAGATCAGCAAACGCCGACAGAGGGTATTGGCGCTTCATTGATGGCAGCCCTATTCTTTGGTCATTCAACGTAACTACCAAAGACTCTTCTAGAGGTATCGTCGCGTCGTCCTCAAATCCTATGCTGTCACCAAATAGGAAGTACGGCTTCTTCCAACAGCGCGTCCCTCCGAGCCTCTCGTCATTCATCACCAACTTCATAAAAGTTTTCTCCTGTTCAATTATGGCGATCGCCCGTTCCGTAGGTTGGTCATGGCTGATCTTTGCCTGAACATCGCGGACCATGTTGGTTATAAGGCTCGTGCCGAGAACGTAGCAAGCGCAACCAAAATGGATACCTCCAAGCTCTGGGATAAACATGTTTACTACAAGGATAGAAAGAAAGTTAGACTTAGAAATCCACATAAAAAACTAAGTTCTGAAAAGCTTTTATGCGCCCAAAGGGATATGCGCCCAAAACAAACATGTGGGCGCATAACTCACGAACAGTACATTGGCACATAACATGCCACAGCTTGAGGGCACATAACGTGGCAACATGTGGGCGCATAACACACTACAGTATTGGCGCATAACTTCTGTGGGTGCATAATGATGCTCACCGAAATATATTGCCTTAGGCGCGGCACCCAGGCAGAAGAAAAGTTCGAGCGTCGCAAATTAACGCTCGAGACTTTGTTTTTTGAAGCGTGCCCTCACCCAGAATCGGGTCCTGGACTGCCGAAGACGCTGCCGCGGGAGAAGAGCCACTCAGCACAGCCCCCTTGCCCTTCGCGGATCTCTTGGCGACCTTGGGAGACATGGTTCTCAAATAAAGAAGATGAAGAGTTTTCTGAAAAATTCAAAGAGAAGGGAATAATGAGCTTTCTCTCTCCTTCAGGGCCTATTTATAGGCACGGGCCACTTCCTATGCGCCCAGTTGCTTTATGCACCCATGCGCCCATTGTATTGTATGCGCCCATAATGGCCTATGCTTCCACGTGAAGAATCAGCTTCCTGCACACTATACGACTGTCACTTGCTGACGTGGATGATGTATGAAGGATAGACCGCTTCAAATTCTACTCCGATGAATCTGACAGTTCGAATTTCGAGGAAGATCTCAATAGTCGTATCTCTCTGACAGGCTGGCCAAACACTATGCGCCCAAGGAGAGAGCCGTGCTATGCGCCCATTGCATCATGAGAAGATAATCCATACTTCTTTCAATGTATTTTGAACTTGTTTAAGTATCAAAAACTTTAAAGGGGGTCTTGTAGAAGCATGAAAAAAATTCAGCAAATGAAGCCCCATGTGCCCAAGCCAGAGAAGCTATATATGCCCAAGTCAGAGAAGCTCCATGCGCCCAGTCACGGAAGCTCCATGAGCCCAGTCAGTGGAACTCCATGCACCCAGCCAGTGAAGTTTCAAGCACCCAAGACTAGCTCCTCCAAAAGAAGGACGCATAGCCTGAGACATAGCTTTGCGCCCAAGCCTGACTCAGTTAAAGCCATGATCAAAACGTGTACCGAAGCGCACGGCCATGTCAGTCTCCACGAGCAGTCGTGTACCGAAGCATGCGGCCACGTCAACACCACGACCAACCCACGATCTTGCAGCCTATATGCGCCTACATCCTATGCGCCCAAAGCAGGACTATGCGTCCATATAAAAACTAGCGTGTTTTCTCATGTGGGCGCATAACATCATTCCAGCTCAAGAAAGACTATAAAAGGAGGGCCTCATCCCTCTTCAAAAGACAGAATGGAGAGCATTTTCAAGAGCCAAATTGCTGCACTTCTTGTCAGTGAGCCGAGAGTTAGCAATTTTCTTAGGTTTTTCCCCACTTTTGTAATCGGAGTGTCAACAGAGTAAAGGAGCAACTGCCGCTCGATCTCCATCGTCCCATTTGCCCGAATTCTTTTTTGTACGCGAGGATCCTCAACGCAGGATCTCTCAGGCGTACTCGATTTGTGGTACCTTGTGCTAATAAAGAAAAGACAACATTTTCTTCTTCTTTTTTGTGTGTGTCCATAACCGTCGTATTTTATCCGAAGCTATGATCAAACTTCAAACACCTTTCTAAAGAAATCTTTTGTATGCCAACGTTGTACAACTCGAATACTCTTAATCGAAAACCACCGGCACTAGAAGAATGAGAGTTGTCTTGGAGAGTTAAAGATTTAAGCTTTTTAAAATAGATAGAAAGCTTAGGAATAGATAGAGAAGATGAAGAATGAATGAGTGAGTAAAAATAGAAAATTCTTCTCTTTTTATAGGATTTTCTAGGACAGAGTTCAGGCAGAACTCGGTAGGCTAACGTTCATAATTTTGAACGTTGCAGATCCAAAAGAATAGAAAAATGCAGCTGACCAGGAGTGATCCTTGGGGACTGAGTTCGGTCCGAGTTTGGGCAGACCTCGGCCCGAGTTTGGTTGCTAGGGTTTCAGGGTCTTTTTGGTTTAGATAGACTTTTGGATGTTGGTTTTGCTTGTGATCAAAGACAGGTTTGTTTTTGGTTCAGGATATACTTCTAAATGCTAGTGATCCCGATACACAACTATCTAGACTCAATAAAGAGAAAAATATAGAATAAAATATAAAAAAATTAATTGAGACAAAATCTACGGTCTTTTGTTTCTTTTCATATCGAGCTTGGAGTTTAAGTCAATTATCAAAATCGGTTTGACCATGGCTGAATGGGCCAACAATCTCCCCTATTTTAATAATTTGACAAAACTATGATTGATACTTAAGAAGTTGTTCAACTCGGTTAAGAAAAGACTTGATGCAGTACAGAAGGTACAGAAGTTGCTCTGGCCTTGAATATTGGTATAATGTATTTGCTCCCCCGTAATATACGGCCAAGTCTTGTTACTCCCCCATAACAAAACACAGACTGAACATCTGAAAAAGTCTAGAAAATAAGAACGCCAAAAATAATTTAGAGCTTCAAACTTGTTAGTCATATGGCAACAATATGATAAAGTAATATAAGGTAAGGAATCACATCATATTTACATTTTAAATTAAGTATCTATCCATATTACTCCCCCATTTTATCACATAAGCAAAATGACGGAACGATCTAATAACATTACCCAGCACAATCGAGAGTAGACAGAATATTAATAAAAAACATTAAATAATACAAAGTACTGAAAATAAGAAATACTGAAATAAACTGAAGTAGTAGAAAGTCCATACTTTTAGTCAAAAAGACTGAAACTGATAATGCTTGAAAGAAGCACTTATCACTAATACATAGTCATAAAAAACTAAAACATGACTACTGATAGTCTATCACGAGGAAACGTATCCTCAATTTTCATCCTCATCATCACCATCATCATCAGCAGCACTTGCCGCCCTGGAAGGAGGTCTCAGTAGAATAGTTGGGATCATAAAGGGCAACAGCAGGGTCAAAGTATCGCTAAGCCTATGGATCATCAATGTGATACCCAAGTTTTGTAGGATCATGAACCATGGGACCACCAGGGTTGTGAGCAAGGCTGTATGAAACATCCCACACATAGTTAGATATGGTATGAAGTTGATGGATGGTACGAAAGTCCATGGACCAAAACTGATCCATCATGAGAGCCTGAAGTGACTCAAGAGTAATACCATCGGGAGGATGAGTAGGGTGGGTGTTAGCAGCTGATGGACCAACTGGAGGTGGAGGAGCCTGAACTGCAGGAGCAGGAGCAGGAGCAGTACGACGATGCTCATGAAGATAAACATGAGAACCATCCTGTCGACAATCCTCAAGCATAATCTCAAAGTACTGAAATATGTAAGGCAGATACATCGCATAGAGAAGTCGTCGTAGTTTCTTGTGACACCTTTCCATAGTGGCGATGATAGTCTTAGGAAGACCGAAAGGGACATAGAAATGAAGATGATAGATAACAGAAAGCTCCAAATATGAAATATCATCAGTGGTGGTATTCATTAGAATAATGGTAGAAAATACCATTCTATGAAGGTCATAGAAGTAGTTGTTCAAGTGTCTAGGGCGAAGAGTGCCTTGAGGTCGAGGGTTTGTTGTACATAACGAATCATAAAATGAATCAAAAGTTGCCCTCACTGGAAATTGTACCGAGTGATATCAACTAACGCTTCCCCAAAATTAGAAATGTTTAGCATAATTGCCAAATCACCGACATCAAACTCAATGTCAAGTCCGCCAACTTTTGATTTAACCGTGCCGTTAGCGACCGATAAATTACAATATAACATGTGGATTGTATTAGAGTAAATTAGAAAACTGGATTGAACTAAATCTAGTAACTCAAAGTGTTCAAAAATGTTGATGTTATCAGAAAATAATGTAAAGTTGATAGGACAACCCGAACAAATCTTTCTTTGATGAAAGTCATTAAACCATTCATTGGATGTTATGATACAAAAATAAAATCATAAAAGAAATCACCATCCGGTTTGGAGGGACTGAACAAAGAAAAGGAGACCGCCTCGTGAGGAGTAGAGGATGAACCTTCATCAACTTTCCTCTTCTTTTTGGAAGAATGAGGAATTTTAGGAGCCATAAGAAATTAAAAAGGATGGAAAGAGTAAAAATATACCAAAATTGATGGTAGATAGTAGAAGAGAATCTCGAGAGAGCTCCGAATCAAGGTTTAAGAGCTTGACAAGCTTGGAGGAAAGAGAACTAGGAGGTTAGGGTTAGGGTTTTCGGTGGAGTTTTAGGGTGGCTTGGTGAAGAAGATGATGATTTGAGGTTTAAATAAGGGGGACACCTGACTATCCAGCTTCTGTTCGGATTCATCCAATCGGAGTTTGGTCCCTGGGTAATCAAAACAGACTTTGGAAAGTGTGTGATAGAGTTTTAGCATAAATGCGAATTTAATTAAAAAAAGTTTTATTGAAACAAATAATTAATATTAATGAATTAAAATACATAAATCGTATCGAATATTTTGGGTTAGCTGTAGGGGCCAGATCCCAGCTAGTGGTAGTCCGAAGACTAGTATACTGTGTCGCTTCAGGCTATTTACACCTATATGACAGAAAAGCCCTTTCGGCTTATAACCCAAATAATTTCTACGAATTTATGAGACTTAATCAAATAATATTTAATTATGTTACTTCAACATCCAAAATTCTTAATTCTTTTCATATAAAGTTAAAATAATCTTCAGTCAGGGGCTTAGTGAAGATGTCAGCTAGTTAATGTTCAGTGTTGACAAAATCTAACTTAATATCTCCATGTAAAATATGATCTCTAAGGAAGGGATGTCTAATTTCTATGTGTTTAGTACGAGAATGACATATAGGATTCTTCGTTATATTAATAGAACTAGTGTTATCGCAGTAGATAGTGATGTGGTTAAACGATAACTGATAGTCTTCTAAAGTTTGCTTCATCCACAAAATTTGAGCACAAAAACGTCCTGCGGCTATATATTTAGCCTCGATTGTTGATAATGCAACAATATTTTGTTTCTTTTAAAACTAGGAGACTAATGACTTTCCTGGAAAATGACACATACTACTAGTACTTTTACGATCAACTTTGCATCTGGCAAAATCTGCGTCCGAATAACCTATCAGGTCAAATGAATCTGTTTTGGGATACCAAAGATCATTCGTCAAAGTTCCTTTAAGGTATTGTAGGATATGTTTAACGGCGCTCACATGTGATTCTTTAGGACAAGCCTGATATCTAGCACATAAGCATACAGAAAACATAATATTAGGTCCACTAGCAGTTAAGTATAGTAAACTACCAATCATATCTCTATACTTACGTACGTCAGTTGGTGTACCACTTTCATCTACATCAAGTTTTGTAGACGTTGCCATAAGTGTGCCAATAGGTTTGACGTTATCCATGTCAAATTTCTTTAGCAAGTCTTTTGTATACTTTGCTTGATTGATGAATATCCCTTGTGAACTTTGCTTGATTTATAGCCCGAAGAAGAATGTTAGTTCTCCCATCATGCTCATTTACTCTGCATACACTTAGCAAACTTGTTATATAGCATCTCATTAGTTGATCCAAAAATTATGTCATCTACATATATCTGCACTAATAAAATATTTTTATCCAAAGATTTTATAAAGAGAGTAGAATCAACCTTCCCTTTTGAAAAACTACGTTCAAGCAAGAAGGAACTAAGACGCTCATACCATGAATGAGGTGCTTATTTAAAACCGTAGAGAGCCCTGCGAAGCTTGAATACGTAATCAGGATTTTTGACCATGAGTTTGTTTTTACAAAAACTTCTTTTTTATAAAACCATTTAGAAAAGAACTTTTGATATCCATTTGAAAAAGTTTGAAACCATGAAAACTTGTAAAAGCACAAAGTATACGAATGGACTCTAGTCTAGCAACGAAAGCATACGTCTCATCATAGTCAATATCTTCTTCTTGATTATAGCCTTGAGCTATTAGACATGCATTATTGCGTGTGACTGAACCATTCTCATCTAATTAATTTCGGAACACCCACTTGGAACTAATGATTGGATGATCAATAGGTCTAGGAACGAGTTCCCAAACTTGATTTCGTTCAAATTGGTTTAGTTTCTCTTACATTGCAGAAATCTAAAATTCATCATTAAAAGCTTCTAAAATATTTTTATGTTCTATTTTGGAAATAAATGCAACATTAGCAACTATCTCTCTTGTGCTTGAGCGAGTACTTACACATCTTGATACATCACCTATTACCAGTTCTTCCGGATGATCTGGTGTAAAATCACAATCGTTTCGACGGACTTTCCAGGTAGGACGAGGATGGTGTATCTTCTGATGTTCTGATGGAGGGAGTTTTCTCTTCTTCATTGTCACTATCATCTTTGCGTTGACAATTCAACTCATTGAATGTGACATTTATTGACCCTTCAAAAATAAGTGATCTCATGCTGAATACCCTGTATCCTTTGTTCTTTGTCGTATACCCCAAGAATATGCCCTCATCAGCTTTTTTACCAAATTTTTCCAAGTTGTCTTTTGTATTTACAATAAAATATCTACAACCAAAGACCTTGAAATAGCTGATGTTAGGAGTTCTATTAAATCACAATTTATAAGGAGTCTTTTTAGAGATAGGTCTTGTGGAAACACACAAAAAAGAAGAAAAAATGTTGTCTTTTCTTTATTGGCGCAAGACACCACAAATCAAGTACGCCTGAGAGATCCTGCGCTGAGGATCCTCGAGTACAAAAAGAATTCTGGAGAATGGGACGATGGAGATCGAGCAGCAGTTGCTCCTTTACTCTGTTGACACTCCGATTACAAAAGTGGGAGAAAACCTAACAAAATTGCTAACTCTCGGCTCACTGGCAAGAAGTACAGCAATTTGGCTCTTGAAAATGCTCTTCATTCTGTGTTTTGAAGAGGGATGAGGCCCCCCTTTTATAGTCGTTCTTGAGCTAGAATGATATTATGTGCCCACATGAGGAAACACACTAGTTTTTATGTGGGCACATAGTCCTACTTTGGGTGCATAGGATGTAGGTGCATACAGGCTGCGAGATCGTGGTTTGGTCGTGGTGTTGACATGGCCGCATGCTTCGGTGTACAACTGCTCGTGGAGACTGACGGGGCCGTGCACTTTGGTGCACATTTTTATCATGGCTTTGACTGAGTCAGGCTTGGGCGCACAGCCATGTCTCAGGCTATGTGCCTTCCTTTTGGAGGAGCTAGTCTTGGGCGCATGGAACTTCACTGGCTGGGCGCATGGAGCTTTACTGACTGGGCACATGGAGTTCCCTGACTGGGTGCATGGAGCTTCACTGATTGGGCGCATGGAGCTTCACTGTCTTGGGCGCATGAGGCTTCATTTGCTGAAATTTTTTTATGCTTCTACAAGACCCCCTTTAAAGTTTTCGATACTTGAACAAGTTCAAAATACTTTAAAAGAAGCTTGGTTCGTCTTCTCGTGATGCAATGGGCGCATAACACGGCTCTCTCCTTGGGCGCATAGTATTTGGCCAGCCTGTCAGAGAGATACGACTGTTGAGATCTTCCTCGAAATCCGAACTGTCAGATTCATCAGAGTAGGATTTGAAGCGGTCCATCCTTCATACGTCGTCCACGTCAGTAAGTAACAGTCGCATAGTGTGCAGGAAGCTAATTCTTCACGTGGGTGCATAGACCGTTGTGGGCGCATACAATGCAATGGGCGCATGGGCGCATAAAGCAAGTGGGCGCATAGGAAGTGGCCCGTGCCTATAAATAGGCCCTAAAGGAGAGAGAAAGCTCATTATTCCCTTCTTTTTGAATTTTTTAAAAAACTCTTCATCTTCTTTCTTTGAGAACCATATCTTCCAAGGTCGCCAAGAGATTCGCGAAGGGCAAGGGGGCTGCGTCGAGTGGCCCTCCTCCCGTGGCAACGTCCTCGGCAGTCCAGGACCCGATTCTGGGTGAGGGGATGCTTCAAAAACTAAGTCTCGATCGTTAATTTACGACGCTCGGACTTTTCTTCTGCCTGGGTGCTTGCGCCTAAGGCAACATACTTCTGTGAGCATCATTATGCGCCCACAGAAGTCATGCGCTAACACTGTGGTGTGCTATACGTCCACGTGTTGCCATGTTATGCGCCCTCAAGCTGTGGCATGTTATGCACCCACGTAATATTCGTGTGTTATGTGCCCATATGTTTGTTTTGGGTGTATATCCCTTTGGGCGCATAGCCCTTTGGGCACATAAAAGCCTTTTAGAACTTAGTTTTTCCTGCGGATTTTTGAGTCCGACTTTCTTTCTGTCCTTGCTTCTTGCAGAATCCATGCCGAAGGCTGAGACTGTTGTGAAGGAGAAGATGCTGCCTTCTTTCATCAAACGAGAGTCACCACTCGTTAAGGAGGAGGTGATACCAAAAATTGAGGTAAAAGAAGAATTGGTGCTGATCGGGGAAAGAATTACTCCCAAGATTGAAGCTGATGTAAAGGAGGAGCCCAAGTCTGAAGGTAGTAGCACTGGGAGTTTTGACCTACCTGTCCCGGCCGAGGACCTTAATCAAATAGATCCTTGATATGTGAAATGGTTGAGGGAATGGTATATGCCTCAAAACAGCTGGGATTCGCATGTTTCCATAAATGTCTGTATTTTGTCTTAGTATTTCTGTCCGTCTTTAGCTTTATGTCTCACTTCTTTTGGACATCAAATGTAATCCTCTACTTCTTACCCAGATGAAGAGATGGAGAACATTTTATTTTGCTCATGAGATGTCGTTCTGTGAATGTAACTGATTTTGAATAAACAGAATACATTCGCTCCATTCTTTGTTTGTGGTATCTATGGTGTTTGTATTAGAGAGCCAAATACAGTATTTATGTAAAGGGTATCCCGCTGGGGGAGCCCTCTCTCTCTTTTTTGTTTGGACCTATTTTCCCTTTGTGCATCCGAAAATATGAGCAAATAGATTTGGAATGATACTTTCGTGGACCTATTACCCTTCTGTACACTGGCGGTGCGGGTAATAGATTTGAAACAAAGCCTAACGGAGGTAATATGGATGTGATAGGTTTTGTGGTCTTGACACCGTATCTTTTATCCCGGGTTGGGTACAGGTGTCAAGTCAGAAGACTATCGGTATCAGAGGTAATGTGGACGTGACACATGATAATCAGTAGTAGTTTCTGGTGGAACGGATTTTCTTATTAAGTTTAGCTTCTTGTTAGGTATCCCTTCCTAAAGTGGAAGAAACTTTCCAAGCCTACTCTCCGACGACCTCCACTGAAGATGAGGAGATGGCCCAGGAAGTTATCAAAGCTTTCTACTCTATACTGAAAGTGAAGCTTCTTGGAGTCCTAAATCGGAAGGTTGCCTTCGGCCCTGTGAGGGCTGTTGCCGAATGTCAAGTGGCGGCCCTCGAGAGCATGGCTGGCTACAGGGAGCGGGCCAACACTCTGAGGAAGGTCCTGAATGACCTGGAGGATCAGATGGCCAGGTTCTGGGACACCAAACAGCGGAGGTCGACGTCGCTGTTCCGTACAGAGCATGAGGCTTTGATGACGGCTCTTACAAAAGAGAAGGCTACCTTCCAAGCAAGGAAGGATGCCCTTGTTTGAGAGATCGGCTAGCTGGCCGGCTAGTATGGCCAGTTCAATGCTGCAAGCGAGGCCCGTGCTGCCTCGAAGAATAGGCTGGCTATGCAGATCATTGAGAAGTATAATCATATTGCGCAGATCAAGAACGAGATCGCCCAGCTGGAAGCTGACTTGAGGGCGACGACATCTGAATAGAAGGATTACTTCGCTCAGGCTGCCATGACTGCCACCACTTCTGCCCGTTTAGAAGAACAGCTGGCGAAGTTAGAGGGGGGCATCTGAGTCTGATCCTCTACGAAGATGAAGCCGCTCGTCAAGAAGAGGCACGACGCCGAGCTACTGTGAAGTCTGAAGCCGAAATTACGGCTCTAAGGGATAGCATCAATCGTCTGTGTATTCCGTAGATTTTTGTAACTCCCTTCTCTTTTTTTATAGCCGTCACGGCTCTTGTACCTTTTTTCTATCTCTTGATAGACATTGAAGTACAAAATAAAGAATCTTTTCAGAAGTGAATGTGGTTTTGTAAAAATATCGATGCTAGAGGTAATGTGGACGTAGCAAGGATATTTCTGGTGGGTATTCTGCTGGGGAATTTATGATGTGGACCTATTATCCATTTTATATTCAAGTTATTTGAATATAGATAATAAGTTGAATGAAGCTGCTAGTAGAGGTAATATAGACGTAATAGCAGAGGACGGTATATATCTGACCAGAGGTAATATGGACGTGGAAAGATATATAATATTATAGGGGAGTGGATAATTCAATGGTAATAGGGACATGATTATCCTTGATGAATGCTTTGATCAGAGGTTATGTGGACGTGGCAAAACATTTAATCATTCCACTGGGGAAATTATTATCAGAAAATAATTCAGAGGTAATAGGGACATAACATGTTTTCGTCAAACCGAGTTTGTACGGAGTCAAAAATGGGAATGATTCCACTGAGGAAATATTTAGAAGACCTATTATCTAGGGCATATTCAAGACTCTTGAAATATGGATAATAGTTAGATAGTTTTTCGAATCTTATAAACATCGCAATGTACATTTACATGACTGACCACATGTGAACATTATGTAAAAGAGGTTACACATAGTATTTTTTTAGGAACTAGCCGTTGATAGGCATCATGAGCAAGTCACCATCAGGCTTGGTTAGCCGGTACACACCGTTAGAATATACTGATTCTATGATGAAAGGACCTTCCCATTTAGGCTGGAATTTTCTTTTTGTTTTGTGCGTCATGACCATTGGTCTTCTCACTGCTAAGACCAGATTACCGACTTGGAATATCCTTTCCTTCACTTTTTTATTGACGGCTCTGGAAAGGCGTGCTTGGTATAGCCCAATGTGCTGCTGATCTAACAAGCGTTTTTCGTCTAGCATTTCGAGCTCCTGGAGTCGCAGACGGTAGCTTTCTTCGGTAGTCAGCTCGCTGGCTAGGACTACTCGAAGAGAAGGAATCTGGATTTCTAGGGAAAGAACTGCTTCACTCCCATAAACCAGAGAGGATAGTGTACTGCCTGTTGGAGTCCGGACCGTTGTACGATTGGCCCATAGACATTCACCGAGCTTCTCATTCCAATCGTGCTTGTTTAAAGACACGAACTTCTTGAGAAGTTTTATGATGGTTTTGTTGAAGGCTTCTGCTAGCCCGTTAGCCGCTGGACTGTAGGCAGTAGAGGCTACGTTCTGGATTCGATTCTTATCACAGAATTGATAGAATCCATGGCTTGCGAACTGTGGACCATTATCATAGATGATCCTGCGAGGTAGGCCGAAGCTGTAGATGACGTGATGTTTGATGAAACTGATCACGTTTGACGTCTTAACTTCGGTGAACGGTATAGCTTCCGCCCATTTGAAGAAGTAATCGGTTATAGCTAGGATGAACCGATGTCCTTTGGAGGATGGTAGGCTGATTGGTCCTATGACGTCCATGCCCCAGGCTTCAAACGGCTAAGATGCTGCCGTCAGGTATAGAAACTATGAATGTTGGTGAATAAAATCGGCGTGGAACTGGCAAGCTCAATATTTTGCATATTCAACCGCATCTGCTACTATTGTGGGCCAGTAATAACCCATTCATTTTAGGCAATCTTATAATTTGGGGCCTGGTTGATGTGCACCACAAACTCCATCGTGAGCCTCCCGGAGTGCATTTTTGGCTTCTGTGTCTGATAAGCATCGTAACAGTAGTCCGTCGTAAGAGCGTCGGTACAGCATCTTGGTAGCTGTGTCATAGTAAAATCTGAGGGATCGCCTTTGGATGGATACTGCTTCCTTCGGGTCCACAGGGAGGATTCCATAGACGGCATAGTCTATGAAGGAAAATCTCCAATCTTTAGCATCGACGCTTGTTTCCATTGTGTAACTGTGATGAATATGTAAGGCATCTTTCACACAGAATAGTTCTCGACCAGACACTGTGATCAACTACTGAGTATTGGTTGGAACGGTCAAGGAAGCAGTGAGACCGGCTAGAGCATCTGCTTCTATATTTTGTAGTTGAGGCACGTGTTCGATGAAAAATCCAGCGAAAGTAGATGCCAGCTTGATTGTTGCTCTGTGGTAGGGGATGAGATCTTTATGACGAACTTCATAATCTCCTCGGACCTGACTAACTATTAGCTTGTACTACAAAAATAATCCAAATTAGCAACGTCCAGATACGTCGCTAATTAAGGCATATATGTCGCTAAAGTTATTTAGCGACGTATTTAGCGACGGAAGATGAAGGCCGCAAAAAACCTAGTCGCAGATGACACATTCGTCGCCCTACGTCGCTGTTTGCGACATCATCACAATGTCGATGTATCGTCGCAAAAGTAGCGACAGAGGGCGACGATAATTCACGTCACAAAAGTAGCGACGTAGTACGACATATTAGCGACGTCCAGATATATTTATGTGATGACATGGCATGCCTGCCATGTCAGCATCTTAGCGACATACAACGACGTATTAGCGACGTCAGTATTCTACAGTGAAGCGACGGATTGCGACGGTTAGCGACGCAACGCCGCTATTTAGCGACGTACCTATACGTCGCTATCCGTCGCTATACGTCACAGAATAATAAAAAAAATATATAAAAAATATAATATGTATTTTTGTTATGCTGTGTGTCTGTGTTTACAGTGTGTGTGAAGTGCAGTGTTCGAACCATCGACAGTTTCGTTTACTGTTCTATGTTTTATCTTAGATAAAAATAGCAATAGTTCAGGGTGTACTTCTCAGAGCTTCCTTTTCACGTCCTTCACCTTCTCGGGATCCTGTACGACGTCCCGAGAGAGTGAAGGATGTGAAAATGAAGCTCTCAGAAGTACACCCTGAACAGTTGCTCTTTCTGCCCAAGATAAAACATACAACAGTAAACGAAACTATAGATGGTTCCGAACACTGTATTTCATATACACTGTAAACACAGACACACATCATCACAAAAATACACATTATATTTTTTTAAAATTTGGGCAACACCTCCTTTGTATATCAGATCATCGCTTATAATGTCACGACCCGCACCCTAGAGTAAGGGCACGAGAAGTGGGTACGTCCAGCCTACGCCGCAGTATCGACGGTAGAACGCTGTCCTAGGTTACTATCTAATCAACAACTCACGCAAATATATAAAGTACTTGTCAAATCTCAACTCCGAACGGAGGACAAGTATAGATATAATGAAATCTCAATCACAGTCTAAGCATGATAAGATAACACAGAAATTTATAACTAAAAACTAAATAACAACATTTATAAACTACTAAATAATAATATCTCAAACAAACTCAAATACAAACTCGTATCACAAGTTATTACAATTCAAGTTCTAAAACATAAAAAAAAAACTAAACCAAGTCTACTAGCTCGTCTCCCGATCACTCCTGAGTGTCGGGGCCATAGGTAGCTAAGCCATCTCCTGCTCCAAGGAAAGTAGGGCAAATGTCCTCAGGGCAAGCATCTGTAATATTTTCAACAGGTGCAGTCAGGACAGGAACGAGCACAATCTCATCTAGAAAACCCAAGTAAATGACAGAGAACGATAAAGCAGTTATAGACAGTTGTATTGATGAATATGGCAGTTTGTACGAGTAATGATGTAGAGAGCAGTTAAGGTACTAGGAAAGTAAGATAACTAAACAAGAAGAGAAACATAGCAAAAAAGACTGTAAAATAAGATCTAGCTGAACTAGAGTAACATAATGAGTTCAGATGGTACAATATAAGTCGAGTGTAATCCCAAGTGAGTCTAATATATGAGGAGTCGAATGTGATTCTAATCATTGTTCTAATAAGGTGAATCAAATAAGGTGATACGAATAAGGTGATACGAATAGTGATTCACATGATGTTCTAATATTGATTCGAATAAATTCTCCAAGTGTGTTTTAAAATACTTAGTTAGACATGTAAACGGCTAAGGGTAAATACGGCACATCACACATCTGGTCGGATGTGGAATGGCTATCGTTCGAATATTATTCACAGGGGGTGGTTCGAATAGTGGGAATGTTCACATGTCTAATCAAGTATTTCCCTGCCCATCTAATACAAATGAATCCAAAATCTGACACATCAATCGAATACAAGTCCAACTAGCACATGAAGATACGAATATGTGGTTCGAATAGTGATTCGTATGATGATTCGAATAATAGAGGTAAGACGAGTAAGCATGTGTGAGGTAAGACGAGTAAGCATGTGTGTCGTATACATGGATTCAGAAATAAAGATACGTGTTTGTAACAGAGAATCACATATAGCTAACTAGAATTGAAGTACAGTTATTGACAAATAAATGAGAGAACTATCAGAGAATGTACTCGCCTGATACTCTGAAAAGAGTAGTATAATGTCAGATGTCTGCACCAGAGTCATAATGTCCTAAATAGAGCAGTACAGGTTATAATATGTTTAAAATAAGATAAATAGAGTCTATGATGAAATCTACATGATTTCTAGGCCAATCTAGGTCAAAGTCAAGTCTAACTCAACCCTGGTCAACTGTCTAGGTCAAACTAGGTCAACTAGGTCAAGCCTAAGCCAAGCAGGTCTCACTAAGCCTAACCAGCCTTTCTAGCAAGCACACACACTATCTAAGCTATACAAGCCAACCACACAATCACTAGGCATTTAAACCACACACAGGCTATGAGCCATAGGTATACATCCATAGGCTATGTGCCCTGTATATAGGCCATATAGCTATATCATACATAGACCATTAAATACTTTTCACACATATACACATTTATTTAATTAAATATAATTAACACACATTCATATAATATAGACTACATGACAATATCTCAAATAGGTGTACATATATATATACAAACATATATATATACATAGGGTAATAGGGAATAGCATGTGTGTGTTAGTGGATTACAAGTGTATGTGTGGGTGTGACAATTCAGGGACTCTAATTTATGAACCTAAATACCTACATGCATATTTACTTTACATTATATTACATATACTCATATATGCATACATCTATACAACTATAGAGAAGGGGAAGGGCTGTCCAATGGGGAAAATTGGACTGAAACATAACAAGGGGACTGAAATATCTAGCATAGGGCTGAACCCTCTAGTCTAAACCTAAACTAATACCTGTATTCAGTCCAGTACATATATATAAAGAACAATTCAGTTAGCAGTGATGGGTGTGTGGTGGATGGCAGGTTATGCTCTCAGGGGGTGTGAGAGTGTGAGTCTATAGGGAAACATATTGTTCTCAGTTTAGGTGAAAAAGGGTGTGTGTATCAGGAATTTGAAGAGTGTAAAGCCAGGGTGTTCAGTGAGATAGCAGCAAGAGTGTTCAGGTGATTTCAGTTGAAAGGAAATGGGGGTTCATGCTAAAATATCAAGCAAACATAAGCAAATGAATGTGACAATGTGTTCTCAGGAATGCAGGTTAAGTCAAAAGAAATCTCAAGAATGCATAACAGTTCACATACTAAACTACCAGTTGACAGTTAACATATTTAACATTAAACCCCCATTCAACTTCCTAGCTAAACCCAGATTAAAGAACACCTCAGTTTGTGTGTAAAGCTGGGGAAAGACAGTAACTAATCTCAGGAAATTCCTGAGAACAATGACTAAAGTGAAAACAGTGGTGTGTCAAGCCATGGTGAGTGTGTGTGTGTCTATGAAAATCTGAAAAAAAGAGTGTAGAGTGTAGGAGGGATATTACAAACAGTGTAAGGAAAACAAAGTGTCATTACATACATGAATCATCCTACAGTGTTCAGTTATCAATTTACATGTGTGTGTGTCCTTAGAGTACATGTGTGTGAGGGAACCTGTGTACAAACTCTGGCATGTGATGTGAATACATGAATAAAAACCTGGTGACAGTTGCATCTCAAATTCTAATCTAAATTGAATCTCTTTCACTAATTGTTGAATCAAAGAGTCCCCAACACCAATACAACCCATCATTCCACAACAATGACATGGGATGAATTAACATAGCAATTGACATTGAAAATCAGTTTAGAAAAGGAAAAAATTCATAAATGTGGTTTCCAGGACTGTGTATCAGTCCAGTCCTAACCCACACTCGAAATCCTATTTCTTGATCACAAACCTAATCTATCATGCCAATCCTAACCAGCAGTATTTAGTACATTTGTATGAATCTAACATGTCAACTTTATTTATCAGATTTTGGTTTAAATAGGGAATGATAAATTCAGGATCTCAAGTCCTGACACATGTATCAGTCACTCGACAGTTAATCCAACTAATGCCAATTTCGAAAACTAAATATCCATGCAAAACACAACCTATCATGCAACTAAGATTAACAGTGATCTAATACATGTGTAAGTGGATTTAAACATGGAATTGATCATTAGTAAAAGATTTAAATATAACTTAAACTCAGGGATTCCATTTAAGAAACTATGTATCAGGGATTAAGGGAATTCCCCAATCAATTGCAAACAAGCCAACTATTGTGTAAATTTCAATTTAACTGGGATCATTAAACATGTCTAGGGTCTTAGTTAGTAATTAGAATCACAATTAGACCATTAAACCAGGAATTAAACACTGAAAACTAATAGAAACTGAACACAGTGAAACAGTGTCGTGCACGTGTTTACTTAGGTCTCGGACACGGCACACGTGTCCTCGTGTCTCGTGGTCACGTGTCTAGGTTCGCCTAGGGTAGGGGAATGTGTCCCACAGCCTGCAACGAATCCACATTGTGTCATGTCCAAGAAAATAGTGCGTATGAGACCCACTTCCTGCGCGCGTGCACGACAGACACCGACCCGTGCGAGTGAGATTTCCCACAAACTACTCGACGAAGTCGCCTCAAAATTGGTGAGCATGCTGTCAGTCATTGCCCGCAGGTGTGTACAAAGTTTCGTGTCAAGACGTGCAGTGTCGTGTCCGCTTCAGTGCCCGAGCAGCAGGACACTGCACGGTGTCCTCGTGCACGCGTTCGTGTCTAATTTTGGACACGAAAACCAACACAATATGTGCTCAGTCATAAATATATATAATCTACACATGAAAAGCTACCCAAATATATAATTTGTTTCGAAAAATAATAACATTCAATCCATAGAGGCATTTCAACAAACACCTACACAACACTACGACATTTGTCCGATACGGACACCAAGCGGACACAAAAATCACCCAAATTTCAGGGACACCTAGGGGACTCCTAGATCTAGCCCTATATGCAAAGAAAACTAAAATTTAAATCAATTTAGAGGGTTTTATCTATATGTACAAAAAGCTTGGAAAAGCTTCAAATGGGGGATTCTTCCTCTTGATGCCAAAAGATCCAAATTGTCCCAAAGCTGGGATTAAATTCCAAAATCAGAAAGTAGGAGAGTATTAGGTTCTAATGTAAGAAGCTAGGATTAAAAAGGACTTAAAATGGATTTATAAGGATTTTTGGAAGAGGGACAATACCTTTCTTTTCCAATGTTGAAATGAATGAAAGAAGGAGGCAAGCCCTAGAGAATAAGTGTTTATATAGGGTGGGGATCCCTATGGCTAGTCATTTAGGGTTTGGTTAGGGTTAGGGCTTCTAGTTATGGGCCATGGGCCAAGTCATGATCAAATAAATCATTTAGCCATAAGTCATTTCATGAAACCACAAGCCACGACTTAAATACACTAAACCAAATCCCCTCATTCTAAAATTAGTTTCTAATGACTAAATGTAGGTTAACCTAAGTTAGACTAGGGTCACCATGGCTAGGGTTAACTTCTAGGCTAGTTCACTAGGTCTCAACAAGTCAAGTCAACCTAGAATTCACCAATTCAATAAATCACCAAATAATTCAAATAAGTCAAAATGACCAAATTACCCCTAGGCTAAAAATAATAATTAAATCATCCTAATGACATGGTTAGGCTCTAGGTCTTGCAGTCTCTAGGGTTTTACTAGCTGCACACCAAAATCACAAGTCATGACTTAAAGCAGTTTTTAAAATGGCTTAAAAATAATTAAAAATCACCAAAAATCATAATGTGAAATAAATATCAATAAATAATAATTATAATCACAAAATTTCAAAAAAAACACCCTCATCTGGAAAATTGGGTGTTACAATCCTACCCACCTTATAAAAATTTTGTCCTCGAAATTAAGATGGTCGCACCTCTCCTAGGTTAAACCCCCAATCAATCAGAGTCGAAGCCACACAATCCTACTGGTCATGATTCCACAGTCTCAAACAGGGTAGCTACACTTTCTAGCAATCACAAGCAATATCCTGGCAGGTACTAAGGGAAATCACACATGAAAGTGGGGAGGAAGAACAAGAAGGAGAACCTTCTAATCCATCACATGTAGCGTCGGTCTCCTCGACTGCCATCGCAAAAGCTCCACCCCTCTGGGCATGGTGCTGCGCTATAGGTAGCCTAGCTCCGTCTCTCTGACCCGATGCTCCGTCATATACGGGTGCAGTAGGGCAATCCCTGACCTGATGAGCAGCGGATCCACAGAACAGACAAACCTTCCGCCTCCTATAACAAGTCTCCCAAACGTGCCCTGTCCTCTTACAGTAAGCACAAGTCTGCACCGTACGGTCCTGCCCTCTAGGCTGATGCTGTGCCTGCTGTACTCTTACCGGTGCCTGTATCTGCTGAATCTGTACATGAGGCCTCTTGGCCTGGCCTCCGCTGCTGCTGCCCCCAACTGGGTCTCGCCCCCTCTTGAGCCTAAGCTCAAGATCATCCTCAGTCAATAAGGCTCCCGTCAAAATCTCCTCAAAAGTGGCATTCATGTTGCCCTTGGTCAAGGACTTGACTTCCTTGACCAGACCCTTCCGGAATCTTTGGGCCTTCGCCGTCTCGCTCAAACCCTCTACGAATCTGCCGAGGCGGCCGAATTCCCCAGCGTACTCCTCCACTGACAGGCTCTCCTGAACCAAGCTCTCGAACTGCGACTCCAAGGCTCGAAGCGCTGAATCTGGAAAGAACTTCTTCTTAAAGAATCCCTTGAACTCCTTCCAGGACTGTCCAGCTACCCCCACCCTGGGGTCTGACTGATACCAGGTGCGAGCAAGGTCTCGCATCCGGCTAGCTGCTGCCTCTATCTGGAGATCTGCCGATATCCGGGCCAGACGGAAGATCTCCTCTATATGCTCGATCCACTCATCAGCATATAGAATCCCTTCCGTCCCCAGGAAGTCTCTGGGGCTCATCTTCTGAAACTGCTCGATCCCCGGTGTCCTTGGCTGCGGGATCACTGGTCGAGCTGCGGCCGTCGTAAGGGCCAACTCCATGCTCATGTCCTGCCGGGCCTGCTGCCGGTCCATAAACTGCTGGAAGTAAGCGAACATCTGTGCCGCATCCACGTGTCCTGTAGGCGGCGGCTGCTGGAACTCCATCTCTGGGATGATCGGGTCCTGCCCCCGAGCTGGTGGAGGCATACCCCTAGCTGTTGCTGCTGAAGTCCCAATATGAGTAGAGGTGGCAGGAGCTGCAGCATCCTGACCCTGCTGAACTGGCTGAGAGGTGGCAGTCCCCTCTACAGCAACTGCTGCACCAGAGCGATGTAATCGTGTCTCCACCATCCTGAAGACAGATCGAACAAGGAAGTCAATACTGAGCAGGAATCGATATATCAAGGGAGGACAGTTTATTTCAAAGAAGGCAAATCAGTACGATATGTAGATAGCATGATTTAAAGCAGAATTTTCCTAACTGTGATTGAGTGCCTCTCTGGTAAAGCCTATCTCTCAGTCCTATCGCAGGCTCGCAGCAGTACAACTAAGTCACCGTACTACTATGATATCGCACTAATGTGACTCTCGACCTGTATGGGCCACCACTAAAAACGTGTCACGACCCGTACCCTAGAGTAAGGGCACGAGAAGTGGGTACGTCCAGCCTACGCCGCAGTATCGGCGGTAGAACGCTGTCCTAGGTTACTATCTAATCAACAACTCACGCAAATACATAAAGTACTTGTCAAATCTCAACTCCAAACGGAGGACAAGTATATATATAATGAAATCTCAATCACAGTCTAAGCACGATAAGATAACACAGAAATTTATAACTAAAAACTAAATAACAACATTTATAAACTACTAAATAATAATATCTCAAACAAACTCAAATACAAACTCGTATCACAAGTTATTACAATTCAAGTTCTCAAACATAAAAAAAACTAAACCAAGTCTACTAGCTAGTCTCCCGATCACTCCTGAGTGTCGGGGCCATAGGTAGCTAAGCCATCTCCTGCTCCAAGGCAAGTAGGGCAAATGTCCTCAGGACAAGCATCTGTAATATTTTTAACAGGTCCAGTCAGGACAGGAACGAGCACAATCTCATCTAGAAAACCCAAGTAAATGACAGAAAACTATAAAGCAGTTATAGACAGTTGTATTGATGAATATGGCAGTTTGTACGAGTAATGATGTAGAGAGCAGTTAAGGTACAAGGAAAGTAAGGTAACTAAACAAGAAGAGAAACATAGCAAAGAAGACTGTAAAATAAGATCTAGCTGAACTAGAGTATCATAATGACTTCAGATGGTACAATATAAGTCGAGTGTAATCCCAAGTGAGTCTAATATAAGATGAGTCGAATGTGATTCTAATCATTGTTCTAATAAGGTGAATCAATAAGGTGATACGAATAAGGTGATATGAATGGTGATTCACATGATGTTCTAATAATAATTCGAATAAATTCTCCAAGTATGTTTTAAAATAATTAGTTAGACATGTAAACGGCTAAGGGTAAATACGGCACATCACACATCTGGCCGGATGTGGAATGGCTATCGTTCGAATATTATTCACAGGGGGTGGTTCGAATAGTGGGAATGTTCACATGTCTAATCAAGTATTTCCCCGCCCATCTAATACAAATGAATCCAAAATCCGACACATCAATCGAATACAAGTCCAACTAGCACATGAAGATACGAATAGGTGGTTCGAATAGTGATTCGTATGATGATTCGAATAATAGAGGTAAGAAGAGTAAGCATGTGTGTCGTATACATGGATTCAGAAATAAAGATACGTGTTTGTAACAGAGAATCACATACAGCTAACTAGAACTGAAGTACAGTAATTGACAAATAAATGAGAGAACTATCAGAGAATGTACTCGCCTGATACTCTGAAAAGAGTAGTATAATGTCAGATGTCTGCACCAGAGTCACAATGTCCTAAATAGAGCAGTACAGGTTATAATATGTTTAGAATAAGATAAATGGAGTCTATGATGTAATCTACATGATTTTTAGGCCAATCTAGGTCAAAGTCAACTGTAAGTCAACCCTGGTCAACTGTCTAGGTCAAACTAGGTCAACTAGGTCAAGCCTAAGCCAAGCAGGTCTCACTAAACCTAACCAGCCTATTCTAGCAAGCATACACACTATCTAAGCTATACAAGCCAACCACACAATCACTAGGCATTCAAACCACACACACAGTTTATGAGCCATAGGTATACATCCCTAGGCTATGTGCCCTGTATATAGGCCATATAGCTATATCATACATAGACCATTACACACTTTTTCACACATATACACATTTATTTAATTAAATATAATTAACACACATTCATATAATATAGACTACATGACAATATCTCAAATAGGTGTACATATATATATATATATACATATATATATACATAGGGTAATAGGGAATAGCATGTGTGTGTTAGTGGATTACAAGTGTGTGTGTGGGTGTGACAATTCAGGGACTCTAATTTATGAACCTAAATACCTACATGCATATTTACTTTACATTATATTACATATACTCATATATGCATACATCTATACAACTATAGAGAAGGGGAAGGGCTGTCCAATGGGGAAAATTAGACTGAAACATAATAAGGGGACTAAAATATCTAGCATAGGGCTGAACCCTCTAGTCTACACCTAAACTAATACCTGCATTCAGTACAGTACATATATATAAAGAACAATTCAGTTAGCAGTGATGGGTGTGTGGGGGATGACAGGTTATGCTCTTAGGGGGTGTGAGAGTGTGAGTCTATAGGGAAACATATTGTTCTCAGTTTAGGTGAAAAAGGGTGTGTGTATCAGGAATTTGAAGAGTATAAAGCCAGGGTGTTCAGTGAGATAGCAGCAAGAGTGTTCAGGTGATTTCAGTTGAAAGGAAATGGGGATTCATGCTAAAACATCAAGCAAACATATGCAAATGAATGTGACAATGTGTTCTTAGGAATGCAGGATAAGTCAAAAGAAATCTCAGGAATACATAACAGTTCACATACTAAACTACCAGTTGACAGTTAACATATTTAACATTAAACACCCATTCAACTTCCTAGCTAAACCCAGATTAAACAACACCTCAGTTTGTGTGTAAAGCTGGGGAAAGACAGTAACTAATCTCAGGAAATTCCTGAGAACAATGACTAAAGTGAAAACAGTGGTGTGTCAAGCCATTGTGAGTGTGTGCGTGTCTATGAAAATCTGAAACAAAGAGTGTCGAGTGTAGGAGGGATATTACAAACAGTGTAAGGAAAACAAAGTGTCATTATATACATGAATCATCCTACAGTGTTCAGTTATCAATTTACATGTGTGTGTGTCCTTAGAGTACATGTGTGTGAGGGAACCTGTGTACAAACTCAGGCAAGTAATGTGAATACATGAATAAAAACCTGGTGACAGTTGCATCTCAAATTCCAATCTAAATTGAATCCCTTTCACTAATTGTTGAATCAAAGAGTCCCCAACACCAATACAACCCATCATTCCACAACAATGACATGGGATGAATTAACATAGCAATATTGATATTGAAAATCAGTTTAGAAAAGGAAGAAATTCAGAAATGTGGTTTCCAGGACTGTGTATCAGTCCAGTCCTAACCCACACTCGAAATCCCATTTCTTGATCACAAATCTAATCTATCATGCCAATCCTAACCAGCAGTATTTAGTACATTTGTATGAATCTAACATGTCAACTTTATTTATCAGATTTCGGTTTAAACAGGGAATGATAAAGTCAGGATCTCAAGTCCTGACACATGTATCAGTCACTCGACAGTTAATCCAACTAATGCCAATTTTGAAAACTAAATATCCATGCAAAACACAACCTATCATGCAACTAAGATTAACAGTGATCTAATACATGTGTAAGTAGATTTATACATAGAATTGATCATTAGTAAAAGATTTAAATATAACTTAAACTCGGGGATTCCATTCAAGAAACTGTGTATCAGGGATTAAGGGAATTCCCCAATCAATTGCAAACAAGCCAACTATTGTGTAAATTTTAGTTTAACTGGGATCATTAAACATGTCTAGGATCTTAGTTAGTAATTAGAATCACAATTAAACCATTAAACCGGGAATTAAACACTAAAAACTAATAGAAACTGAACACAGTGAGACAGTGTCGTGTACGTGTTTACTTAGGTCTAGGACACGGCACACGTGTCCTCGTGTCTCGTGGTCACGTGTCTAGGTTCGCCTAGGGTAGGGGATTGTGTCCTACAGCCTGCAACGAATCCACATTGTGTTGTGTCCAAAAAAATAGTGCGTATCAGACGCACTTCCTGCGCGCGTGCACGACAGGCACCGACCCGTGCGAGTGAGATTTCTCACAAACTACTCGACGAAGTCGCCTCAAAATTGGTGAGCATGCTGTCAGTCATTGCCCGCAAGTGTGTGCAAAGTTTCGTGTCAAGACGTGCAGTGTCGTGTCCGCTACAGTGCCCGAGCAGCAGGACACTGCACGGTGTCCTCGTACACGCATTCGTGTCCAATTTTGGACACGAAAACCAACACAATACGTGCTCAGTCATAAATATATATAATCTACACATGAAGAGCTACCCAAATATATAATTTGTTTCAAAAAATAATAACATTCAATCCATAGAGGAATTTCAACAAATACCTACACAACACTACGACACGTGTCCGATACGGACACCAAACGGACACAAAAATCATCCAAATTTTAGGGACTCCTATGGGACTCCTAGATCTAGCCCTACATGCAAAGAAAACTGAAATTTAAATCAATTTAGAGAGTTTTACCTATATGTGCAAAAAGCTTGAAAAAGCTTCAAATGGGGGATTCTTCCTCTTGATGCCAAAAGCTCCAAATTGTCCCAAAGCTGGGATTAAATTCCAAAATCAGAAAGTAGGAGAGTATTAGGTTCTAATGCAAGAAACTAGGATTAAAAAGGACTTAAAATGGATTTATGGGGATTTTTGGAAGAGGGACAATACCTTTCTTTTCCAATGTTGAAATGAATGAAAGAAGGAGGCAAGCCCTAGAGAATAAGTGTTTATATAGGATGGGGATCCCTATAGCTGGTCATTTAGGGTTTGGTTAGGGTTAGGGCTTCTAGTTATGGGCCATGGGCCAAGTCATGATCAAATAAATCATTTAGCCATAAGTCATTTCATGAAACCACAAGCCATGACTTAAATGCACTAAACCAAATCCCCTCATTCTAAAATTAGTTTCTAATGACTAAATGTAGGTTAACCTAAGTTAGACTAGGGTCACCATGGCTAGGGTTAGCTTCTAGGCTAGTTCACTAGGTCTCAACAAGTCAAGTCAACCTAGAATTCACCAATTCAATAAATCACCAAATAATTCAAATAAGTCAAAATGACCAAATTACCCCTAGACTAAAAATAATAATTAAATCATCCTAATGACATGGTTAGGCTCTAGGTCATGCAGTCTCTAGGGTTTTACTAGTTGCACACCAAAATCATAAGTCATGACTTAAAGCAATTTTTAAAATGGTTTAAAAATAATTAAAAATCACCAAAAATCATAATATGAAATAAATATCAATAAATAATAATTATAATCACAAAATTTCAAAAAAAAACCTCATCTGGAAAACTAGGTGTTACATATAACCCAGCGTAGGTATATTTGTCAACCCCGTCGCCGATATCACAAAGTAAATACCACAAAGTAAATATCACAATAAAAATACCAACAAAGTAAATATCACGAAGTAAATATCCAACAAACATATATGTTCACAATGGAAGGCAAATAAGAATGAAAATCAGTGTACAGAACGGTCAATGGGCCCATAGGGCCAATACATACAAAGATGATAAAAAAATCTACTGGATCACTGAGGACCCCTGCCGCGCATCTGGGATAGCATGTACTCATACTGCTCATGTGTGAGCTGCACCGTAGGGGCAGTAGGAGGCAGTGAAACATCTGGAGTCGACGCCGTCGATGGACCGGGAGGACGTATCTGCTCCAGCTCTCGCAGTCGGTCACCATGCGCAGTAAGGGTACTCACCATCCTCTGAGTACTCTCCTCAAGAGAAGTATGCAGCTGGGTGAGTGAGGCAGCCACGGTCCTCTGCGATCCCTCCAGCTCGACCTATCTAAGCTCTGTGCACTGCGTAGACTCGGTGAGCATGTGCAAGCTGGCAGTTGTAGCATGCTGCAGACTTATCAACTCCTGTATACTGTGTTCGACCGTATTAAATCGTCCGGTGATCATCGGATCGTCGGATCATCGCTCTGCCCCAGCTGCCTCAGAAATCTGCTACTGCAACTCGCGATGTAGCTCGTGGAGCTGTCTGCACACATCCTGCGCTTGTGATGACGTATGCGAAGCTGGAGACTGCGCACTGACAAAGGGGGCCCGGGATGACTCTGAAGCCAAATAGGTGCCATAGGATCCCGTACCGTAGTACGTACCCTTCTAAAGACCGCCAACGGTAGTCGTCCAGAGCTCGTCCGGCGATGGAGCTGTAGGCGGCTGGAAGGAAGTACCAGCCCCTCCCTCTGTTGGCGCACTAGCAGCAACAGCTGCCTCCTCTTATAGCCGAACAAACTCGGCCTAGAACAATGTTTGCTAACGTATAAGTGTTTGCTAAAGTCTATATTGATATCTATTTTCCTGTTTTCTAATTATAGTAAATTAATATAAAGAATAGAACGTACATATGCCTGCGTCATCCTCTCGTCAATGAACTCCCCAGCCCTCCGATGGGTGACCAGGAAGACGGTCACCATGTTCGGGTCCTCACCCTTTTTTACCTGTTAAAATATATTATCTATTATTAGTATTAAATATTCTATCGAACTATATATAAAATGATGTCTGTCATAGGAAATGTACCAGATGACGAAAATGCTCCGTCAACGGAATGGAGCCACCACACCACTTACCGACGCTCGACCGCACCACCTTGGCCTTGTCAGACCGCTCCTGGTACCTGGCCTCGGCGAATCTAGCCTTCATCGCAGTCCACTGCTCTGGCATGATCCAACCGTGGATCGGCTTTCCGAAGCGATCACGAGACTTCTGGTTGTGGATCGCATCACGGATGAGCTCGCCTGCGACGGCATAAAATTGGGCCTCGATCTTTGCCGCCCGGTGTGGTGGATAGAAATAGGTCCTCTACAAGAAGTAAAATAGAAAAGTTGTATAATATACATAAATGATTATTAAAATTTCAAAATAAACAAATTTTTTACCTTGAAGTGGGCGAACCAAAAGGCCTTCCTAACTGCGGGAGCATCTGATAGTTAATCCAAGGCCCACCATAGTTCTGTCTCAGAAATACCTTCAGCTGTCTCTGTACTGCAGGAGGCCGATATCTATACAATAATAATTTTCATGAATATATATGTACATATAATCATTTGAGAAATATATATTAACTAATTAACTTACTTTGTAGGCCCGTCCGTCCAAATCTCCATACGCGTCTCACCCGGGGGAGCGCATAGAGGGTCGCTCTCACCTCCTGCCTGGACAGGATCAGTCTGATCGTCGTCCTCTATATGCTCGGCGTCGGCTCCCCCCATGGAGCCGTCGGTAGGAGAAATGCTGGACGAGGGATCAGGAATGCTGGACGCGGGATTAAAAATGCTGGATGTGGGGTCAGGAACGCTGGACGACGAGGGAGGAGTCGCCAACCTGCTGGAACTGCCCTGTCCCGGTAATGGACCGGGAACAAAATGGTACAATGGCGTACTCGGAGATGAGGATGAGGATACGGAATCTCCATCCCTAGCCCGAGGCTGACGGAACTGCCTAATAGAAAATCCTCCACGTCGTCCAGATGGTCTAGTCATACCTGATAATAACATATGATAATAAAACAAAAATACATATTTATATGATAGACATCACAGATTTTTGAAAAATATCATAGTCACAAATAAAAGTGTCACTAAAGTGTCACAGATTTATATGATAAAAGTGTCACTAAAGTGTCAAATATGATGATAAAATAAACGTACAGATTTAATCCTCTTCTAAAAATTTATCTAGTTCGTTTAGCTCATTTTCTTCTTCTTCTTCTTCTTCTTCTTCTTCCTCCTCCTCTACATCTTTACTTTCATTTACATCTTCCTCTTCAGATAATTCTACTTCTTCTACACAATTAGATGTGTAATGAGGAACTTCCGTCATTTCTACTTCTATAATATTTGTTACAAGAGGTAGTTCATCCTCTTGATAAGCTATATCGTCAACCTCAAAGGTATTTCTAGCTTTGGTCTTGCATACTGCCCTCCAGCCCGACCTTGTTGTTCCCCGTTTAGGATAACTTGTAAAGTACACGAGCTGAGCCTGACTTGATAGGACAGATTGTTTATAGGCTTGATATCGACGCCGATAGTTTATATCCACAAGATCGTGCTTGTCTACTTTCCAACCTTGACCTTCAATCGGATCGAACCAATCACACCTGAATAACACAATCTTAGCAGGCTCTATTCCTTAACAATATGTTAGCTCCACGATCTCCCATAGTACGCCATAGAAATCGTTGCCCACATCAACATCTTTGTAGTTCGAAGATCTGATACACAAACAGTTGTTTTTGGTGGAGTCGAGATCCAAAAAGTTGTCTCTGATCGGGCAAGTTGTTGACTTGAACCTAAACCCATTAACACAGTAGCTTGGCCATGTTTTTGCAGCATAAATTGGTCCCTTGGCTAGCGTTCTAATAGACTCATTCTCAAGTCTTGCGTATGGACGATCGACCTAAATACCACGAAAAAAGAAATTAAGCTCATTTTCAATCAAGTACATATACAGAAAGGTAATTACAGAGTTCTCAAGTCTTACATATGCACTCAACCATGATGGAAAATAATGCCTCATTTCTTGTTCTAGTTCTTCTTCTGTTATGTGTGGCCTACCTGACCTCACATCATCATTAAATATGCTGAAAACAACATCGTTCAATTAATGTAATAGTATAATAATCAACACTATTAAAATAATGTAGACGTATTAGTTACTTATCCTTCCAGTTTCTCTACTTCTTCCTCATTACAGCTCAGTAATACATACACCTGAGCAGTCCTTAGCTCATCATCGTTCAAATATCTCTTCTTTATTTTATCCGATGGCTTTCCTGGAGCATTGAATACCTTCAGTATTGTATCATTGCATTCATGATCTCCGTCGTCATTTCTGGAAGCTCTCGTTCTATTAGTTGCAACATGAGGCTTGAAATACATCGAACAAAAGTTCGTAATCTTTTCGAGAACATAGGCTTCACAAATAGAACCCTCGACCCGTGCCTTATTTTTCACCTTTCTGTTTAGGAGATTCAAATGTCGCTCGAATGGGTACATCCATCGATATTCGACGGGTCCACCAACACGTGCCTCATAGGATAGATGAATCGACAAATGCTCTATAGAGTCGAAGAATCCAGAAGGAAACACCCTCTCTAGCTTGCATAGTGTTACCGCAATGTCCTTCTCTTACTTTTCTAGACGATCAACGAGTAATTTCTTAGAACCAAGATCCCTGAAGAATATGCTAAGCTCCGTCAATGGATTCCAAACTGCCTGCGATAAGAATTTTCGAAATACGATCGGAATTAACCTCTCCACGAATACGTGACAGTCGTGGCTCTTCATACCCGTCAATTTGTTTTTCTTCGGATCGACACATCTTCTCAGATTTGACACATATCCGTCTGGAAATTTTAGGCCCTGGATCCACTGACAAAGTCTCACTTTATCCTCCTTATCCAGCGAGAAAATTAACTTCGGCAGGAACTATTTTCCATTCTGCTCTATCAAATGCAACACAGGGCGTTTATATATTTCTTCTAAGTCCAACCTGGCCTTGGGATTGTCTTTCGTTTTTTTCTTTACGTCCATCACAGTATTAATTATGTTATCAAACACATTTTTCTCAATATGCATGACATCAAGATTATGTCTGATCAGATTGGTACTCCAGTATGGCAGATCCCAGAATATGCTCCTCTTTGTCCTGTTATGATCTCTACCAAATCCATCGCACGTGTACCCAGTTGTAGGATCTTCGATAGCACTTGGAAAATCTCTAATCTCCTCCCATATCGTGGCTCCACACCACCTTGGCGGTGGATCACCCTTCTCTACAACGCCGACACGGAATGCATTCTTGTTCCTTCTGAACGGATGATCTTTTGGCAGAAATTGCCGATGACAATCAAAGAAGCACAGTTTTCCTCCGTGTTTCAAGCGGAAAGCCTTACTACAGTCCATGCAATACGAACATGAGAGACGGCCATGAGTGCTCCATCCAGATAACATTCCATAGGTCGGAAAGTCGTTGATGGTCCACATAAGGGTTGCCTTCATCTGAAAATTCTGCTTCCTGGAAACAACGTACGTGTTAGCGCCTACTTTCCATAACTGATTCAACTCATCTATCAAAGGCTGTAAGTACACATCAATGTTCCTCTTAGGATCGTTCGGACCAGGAATTATAACGGTTAGAAACATGTACTGAGTCTTCATGCACATCCAAGGCGTTAGGTTATACGGAGTGACAATCACATGCCAGCACGAATACTGGGATCCCGAAAGACCAAAAGGAGTAAAACCATCAGAAGACAGCCCCAACCTGACATTATACGGATCTGAAGCAAAATCAGGATACACTCGATCAAAGTGCTTTCACGCTTTTCCATCGGATGGGTGATCCAATACTCCTTCAATCTGTTCTCGCATGTGCCAACTCATATTTTCGGCCGTCTCTTTCACCATAAATAATCTTTGCAACTGCGACATTAAAGGCAAGTAGTGCATTGAATTGGTCGATCTTCTTGCACTGGTAGACCTTCATGTACTAGTTGTCTTATAGCGATCAACACCACAAAATCTGCACACATCTGCGTCCTTGTCGTCTTTCTAGTACAGCATGCATCCATTGCGAGAAGAATTGATTTTCTCGTATCCCATCCAGAGCGATCTCACCATCCTCTTAGACCGATAGAAGTCTTTAGGTAACTTAGCACCCGCCGGCAAGATCTCTATAATCAACTCCAACACTCGGTTGTAGAATTCTTGCGACATGTTAAAATCTGACTTAATGCTCAATAGTCTTGTAACCACCTCCAATGATGAATGATCCTCACAACCAGGATACAATGGAGTCCTTGCATTCTCAAGCAACTCCATGAACTTTACAGCATCGACATTCGATGCCTCCTCAGCTGCATCATGAACGAAACTAGGTCCCGCAGCGTCAAAAACCATGTTCACACACCCGTCGTCGTATGCATGATTATCTGAAACAAAATTAGGTCCCGCATAAATATACGGCTCAACATAAGGCTCCGGATCTGATGCTAAAGATACAAGTTCTCCATGTGCTGTCCACTGATAGTAATTAGGCGTGAAACCCTTCGAGTACAAATGATATGTCACTTCCACTTCTGGATATTATTTCACATTATGAAATTTTACACACGGATACTTAATTTTGGTGCCGTCCATGTACTGAGGGAACGCCTTAGCAAACTGCAGGAACTGCTCTACTCCCGCTATGTATTCATCCCGCTCACCACACATATTTTCAGGATGACGATTGTACATTCATGAACGATTCCGCAAGTAGTAATTTATATCCATTTGGAAATACTTCTGCAAAGATGGACACACATTATCCAATAGGCACAAATTCGTATATTATGTCTTATTATGGTACACACATAAGTAGCGGACAATTACTAATAACCTTGCTATATCGCACATAAGTTCTTGTGCATCCAACTTGTACACATACGCTATCGATTCTTACTGATGCCAATCTCATTTAGACACACTAGATTCGTTTTGATATCGACAGGGTCAAGTTGAAAATTGTCTTAATTAACATCAATTTTCAAGACTTGAATATAATGTCACCTACAACCGATATCTAAGACCCTATGACAAAGTCAAGTAGACCCCATGAATATAATGTAACCTACAACCGATATCTCATTCAGACACACTAGATTCGTTTCGATATCGCCAGACCATATATATATAATGTCACCTACAACCGATATCTAAGACCCCATGACAAAGTCAAAGACATTATTGACAAGACTTGAATATAATATCAACCAATATCCTAAGATACTACTTAGAATCCTAGGATACTATCTTAACTCTAACATATTAACTGGCTAACTTAGGATACTAAACGTATCCTCCAACATCTTATATATCCTAGATATCCTAACATCTATCTCTAACACATATATATAGGAACTAGCCGATGCCGCTGCCTATTGCACTAACATACTGTTAGTATCCCTCTATGAATTGGAATATGTGATACATGTATTTGTCTTCAAGAATTAAACATATGTAATTACCTATCACATATATATTCCTTCATTTGTATATAGTGAGACACATATCTCTCCATGAGTTATGGCCAAGGTAAGCTACTATCCTGCAGGCTTCATGGCTTTTGAACTCTACTACACTAATCTAACACTCACACCAACACTCACATGAACCTAGACTAACATTCTATATATTATCTGATACCATATTATCCTGATATGCATATCCCTTACTAATATCCTAACATACAAGGATACCAAACTTACTGATACTCAAGTGAGTATCTCAAAAACTCCCTATTCACCTATGGTTACAACCCATACCCTAAACTCTGATACAACTAACCAAGTGACCCCAAGCCTCTGATACATACTAGACACCCTATAGATTAGACCCTCTGATACATGATACTAAGGCTAACCCCCATGCCCCTGGCCTAGTGTCACGAGTCAATGGCCACTTGGGCAATCACCAAAAAGGAGGGTGTTCCCTGCTACTGTCACTGCTCTGTGGCAGAGCCAAAGGCAATGCAATAGCCAAAGCAAACTCTACTTTTCCTTGCCTCATGCCTATTGTCTGCAGTGCCTAGCCAAGGCTACTGCTCTGTGGCTACTAGCAAATGCAAGGCAAATGCCTAAGCCAAAATCTGTCAAGACAAACCATGCCAACCCAAGCACGACAGGCCACACATGCATATGGTTTCCTATAAACCAACCCATCTAAACACCTGTACTCGACCATGGGGCACTCTCCTGTGCATCCAATGCACAGGTCTAATGGCCCCTACACCTGTGACACCCCATCCTGCCATTAAGTTGCTGCCTATTAACACAGGTAACTCTCCTATACATTCACACTTCTCATACTCTCTTCCTCTGTGATATACGTATTGGTTACATCTGTTACATCCGTTGCTGCTGCCGCTGCCTATTGCACTAACAGTATGTTAGTATCCCTCTACTAATCCTATTGAGCATAAACCCA
Source organism: Iris pallida (assembly GCA_029216955.1). Classification (NCBI taxonomy): domain Eukaryota; kingdom Viridiplantae; phylum Streptophyta; class Magnoliopsida; order Asparagales; family Iridaceae; genus Iris; species Iris pallida. Next base: position 8,558,394 of record JANAVB010042219.1, on the reverse strand, counting down.
TCCTAGCCACTTTCGGAATTTCTCCATGGGTGATATCAAATCCATCCTAAATTCCTAATGAGGACTCAAAAGAGCCTCAAAATCGAACCTATGGATACAAAACACACACAATAGCTGTGTGTGTGTCCGTGTTTGTCTGTGTGTGTGTCTGTGTCTATGTGTGTGTGTGTGTGTCCGTATGTGTGTGTGTCTCTGTATGTGTGTGTGTAGAAGAGAAGGAGGAGGAGGAGGAGTGTTAGGGTTTACCGGAGAGAAGGAGGAGCAGCTCGGATTGGGGGAGGAGGAGCTCGAGGAGGAGGAGCTCGGGGGAGGGGGGTTGGGATCGCCGGGGGAGGAGGGAGTCGCCAGGGGGGAGGGAGTCGCCGGAGGGGGGAGGGAGTCGCCGAGAGGAGGAGGGAGTCGAAAAATATAAAATTTTCGAGTGAGGGGGAAAAAGGAAACAGAACTGTGCCCTAAATAAAAAAATTAGCGACGTCAACAGTTGACGTCGCTAAACGTCGCCACCTTTTAATATATGGCGACATATTTTAATAATATGTCGCTGAACGTCGCTATTCTGCGACGTAATTTATCTACTGTCGTTGAACGTCGCTATTCAGCGACGATTTGCGATGTCAATAGAAGGGCGTTGCTATATTACATATTTAGCGACGGTATTTTGTTCCGTCGCTAAACAACGTCGCTAATATAGCATATTTTAGTAGTGTTGGAATCACCGTAAGCTTCTAAATATTCAACTCCCAGTTGCTTCGCCAGTTGTAAGCCGATTAATAGAGCATTATATGTTGGCCCATTTCCATGGTGACACCCGATTTTAATAATCGACATGGACTTAAGTCCATACACAAAATATACAGACTGCTGCTAATCATTTCAGGACGTGTGAAATCAATATCAACAAGCATTGTACTACTACATCATGAAGCACATAAATCATGATTCTGAAGATTACTTTCATTGGGATCCAGTCCGAGTCATTTTACAATTTATTATGTATTTTATCTTTATTGAGTCTAGGATTTAAATTGTAAGATTGACTAGGTAATACTGGCTTAGGTTAATCTCAGTCCAAATTTCTAAAAAGCCTACCTATTCCCATTCTATTTTACCAAAAGTTTAAATTTATTTTTGCAACAGAATTTGACAAATATTCGAAATTCTCCTAGACAGAACTCAAACCGAGTTCAGCCTGAGTTCGGTCCGAACTCTGCTCGAGTTCGGTCTGTTTGAATTCAAATATTCGTTGCCTCCAAATCTGTATGCAACGTACATATACAAAATCTTGGCATCAGAACTCTGCCCGAGTTCGGTCCCAGAAAATACCTATAAATAGGAGAGAGTTTTTCATTTCAAATCATTCATTCATTCTTCATCTTCTCTTCTCTATTCAATAAGTATTTTCAACCGATCAAAAGTTTTCATATCACACCTATACTCCTCTTAGCCAAAAGCTAGTAATATCTATTTCGATCTAGAGTCTTTTGGTGTTCAAGAGTTGTAACGAGGTTGTTCAAAGTACAGCAATTATCTTTGTTGTGGAGCCGGTCGTGCGCTCGTCACAAAGCACGGTGTTATGAAGTTGGTCGTGCACTTGTCATCAAGCATGGTGTTGTAAGAGACTGCAAGCTCTCAATTAGCTTGTGCCTTAGTGGATTAACATCGAGCAAGAGTACTCGAGACTGGATTAGTCCTCTCCGAGGGATACCAGTATACTTCGCTGTGTCACTGAGTTTGATCTCTTTATCTCTTGCTTTATGTATTTACTATCTCTTATTTACTGCCATAGTTTAAAATTTAAATTGGTGATTATTTTTCGTTGCACTCGCACTCACTCTATTCACCCCCCTCTAGAGGTGCTCAACGGTCCTACAAATGATTTCAGAGCAGGTTATATTCTAATATAATAAACCTCATAGAGTATATATGGCAGTCGTGAAATCAATATTCAATGGTGAAGGGCAATCCACAAATAGACCCCCACTATTTGATGGTACCAATTAAACCTACTGGAAAACACGGATGACTTTCTTCTTAAAGTCTCTTGACTTTGATCTTTGGTCTATAGTTATTGACGGTTATAAAAAATTGGCACCTGCAGTGGTTGACGGCCAGCTTGTAGATAAGCCTCATGACAAATATACAGAAGCTGAAAAAGCTAAGGCTAGTCTAGTTGCTCGTGCCATCAATGCATTATTCTGTGCAATTGACAAAACAGAGTTCAACAGAGTTTCAACCTGTAAAACGTCTCACGAGATTTGGAAACTTCTTGAGGTAACTTATGAAGGTACTTCCCAAGTGAAGGAATCCAAAATCAGTAGACTAACACTTGAATATGAATCTTTTAAGATGAAACCCGATGAGTCAATTACACAGATGTTTACACGTTTCCTTGATATTACTAATCCTTTGCAATCTTTTAGTAAGTATTACAGCAATCATGAGAAGATCAAAAAAGCAACAACCAGTCGAAAGTATGCCAACACAAGTATCTGGTATGAAAGTATTGCTAGTGATACAAAGGAAGAAGACAGACCGTGTGAAAATGCCAATATCTGTCTTATGACATTTGATAAGGTATCCTCAAACCCTCTATATGATGATTTTATTTTTGATGAATTAGAAAATGCCTTTAGCGAATTACTTGAAGAACACAGAACTGTGCTTGACAAGTATAAGCAATCTCGAAGAGAGATTAAGGTATGCACAATCGAGATAGCTAGACTGTCCAGTCTTATTGAAGATATTAAAGAGACGTCTACTACCGGTAACACGGAAGAGATAGCCAAACTCAAAGTAGACTATCATGAGGCTATCCTCAAGGTTGATAAGAAAGAAAGAGACTATGTCAAAATACAAGAGTTATATGACATAGAGAAGAAGAAGCACTTAGTTACAGAATAAAGACTCTCAGATATGACTGCTAGATATGAAGAGCCTGTTGTGATTTCTAAAAAGTTAGAAATCAAGTTAGGCAAACAGGCAATACCTATGACACAGCCTAAGTTTAGTCCTAATGCTAAGCATACACCTAAGAGGACTAAAAATCAGAAAGCACGGAAGAAATACGACTATCACCATGCTTTCACTTATAGGTTTTCCAAGAAACCAAATAAGCATGTCAACACAGTTTCAACCACCACTGGTTCTAAACTAACTTACACATATTGTGGTACACATGGACACATATCACAATATTATTTAGCAAGGAAACTTCTTAACAATCGCACTTTATTCTGGAGACCTAAAACTAATCAATATGGACCCTTCAGTAAATGGGAACCAAAGGATTCATCTACTTGTTTTGTAGGTGGGCCCTCAACCCTCTCATGCTAAAAGCAAGTGGATCCTCGATAGTGGATGTTTGTGGCACATGACTGGTGATGCATCCTTTTTCGCTACGCTATCGATGAAGAAAGAAGGATACGTCTCCTTTAGAAATCATTCGAGAGGTGATATTATTGGTAATGGTACTGTCGGTATATCTCCTTATCCAGTAATGAAGGATGTTTGTTTAGTCACAGAATTGAAACATAACCTTCTAAGCATAAGTCATTTGGCTGATAATGGTTATGGTATCAATTTTGTAAAAGGTAAATGTACCATATATGATATGTCATCTGGTGATCCAGTATATAAAGGGATTAGAGAAGACAATATTTATGTTTTCTTTTTAGAGAGTACTAATAATACAGGAAGATACCTAGTAGCTAATCTAGATGAAAGCTGGCTATGGCACATGAGACTAGTGTATGCAAATATGGACACTATCTTACGACTGAGCACTAAGAAATTGGTAAAAGGACTCCCCGAGATTCCATTCAAGAGAGATATGGTATGTGCTGACTGTGAAAAGAACAAAGCACATAGGTCTATATATAAATCCATCAACGCTGTAAGTACTTCTAGACCTTTGTAGTTGATATATATAGATTTATTTGGTCCTAGTAGAGTCGCTAGTCTTGGCGGTAAGCTCTACGTTTTTGTTATTGTTGATGATTTCTCTCGCTTTACTTGGGTTTACTTTTTATCAAACAAAAGTGATACTATTTTTGAATTTCAGATATTTTGTAAAAAGGTATAAAACGAAAAAGGCTTCATGATTACTCGTATCCGAAGTGATCATGGTGGCGAATTCTTAAATTCTGATTTCAAAAAGTTTTGTGATGATAGTGGGTATTACCACGAATTTTCTTGTCCTAGAACTCCCCAACAGAATGGTGTTGTGGAGCAGAAGAATCGTACTCTAAGCGAAATGGCTAGAGTCATGCTGAATCAGTATAATCTTCCTAAATATTTTTGGACAGAAGCTGTTAGCACAGCCTGTCATGTTTTAAATAGGATATTAATTCGACCTATCTCGAAGAAACCATATGAACTTTGGTTTGGAAGGATTCTAAATATTTCTTATTTCAAAGTTTTTGGATGTCGCTATTTTATCCTGAACACCAAGGATAACTTGGAAAAGTTCGACTCTAAAGCAGATGAAGGGATATTTCTCAGATATGCTGCTAAGAGTAAGGGATATAGAATTTTTAATAAAAGGTCTATGATTGTTGAAGAATCAATTACGTTACTTTTGATGAGCTCAATAGTCACAGATCTAGCGACAGTAATGATGAAGATGTACAGACAAAAACCGAAAAGAGTTCTATGGAAGATCTGACTCAAAAATTTGATTCATTAAATTTCTTACCATATCATCCAGAGACACTCATCATAGGTGATGTATCAAAAGTTGCAAGTACACGCTCCTCCCTTAGGGATTCTGAAATAGCAGCAAAAGTAGCTTTCATTTCTCAAATAGAACCTAAGAATATAGAAGATGCCTTTTCTGATGAATTTTGGATTGATGCCATGCAAGAGGAACTAAATCAATTTGAGAGAAACCAAGTTTGGAAACTCGTTCCTAAACCTATTGGTCAATCGATAATTGGTACCTAATGGGTGTTCCGAAATAAACTTAGTGAAGATGGACAAGTTCTACGCAACAAAGCACGTCTAGTGTCACAAGGTTATAATCAAGAAGAAGGTATTAATTATGATGAGACATATACTTCTGTTGCTAGACTAGAAGCCATCCATATGTTTTGTGTATTTGCATGTTTTAATGATTTTAAATTATTTCAAATGGACGTGAAAAGAGCATTTTTTAACGAATTTTTAAAAAAGGAAGTCTTTGTGAAATAACCCCCTGGTTTTAAATTTTTTTAAAAACCTGATCACGTCTTCAAGCTTAAGAAAGCACTCTATGGACTCAAACAGGCACCTCATGCTTGGTATGAACGCCTAAGTGTCTTCTTACTTGATAATGGTTTTTCAAAAGGAAGAGTTGATACAACTTTGTTTATCAAATCCTTAAATGATGACATTCTACTTGTGCAAATATATGTTGATGACATTATATTCGATTCTACAAATAAAAAACTTTGTCAAGAGTTTGCTAAGTGTATGTAGAGTAAATTTGAGATGAGTATGATGGGAGAGCTAAACTTCTTCCTAGAACTTCAGATCAAACAACACTCAAAGGAAACATTCATCAATCAAGCCAAGTATACGAAGTATGTACTGAAAAAGTACGACTTCGATAATGTAAAGCCTATCGGAACTCCTATGGCTACATCCACAAAGCTTGATTCTGAAGAAAGTGGCAAACCTGTCGACCAACGTAAGTATCAAGGTATGATTGATAGCTTATTTTATTTAACGGCTAGTTGCCCTGATATTATGTTCAGTGTTTGCATCTGTGCACGATACCAGGCAAATCCTAAGGAATCATACCTAAGTGCCGTTAAGCGTATCTTCCGATACCTTAAGGGAACTTCTACAGTCGGCTTGTAGTATCCTAAAACCAAATCCTTTGACCTGATAGGTTTCTCGGATGCGGATTTTGCAGGATGCAACGTAGACCGTAAAAGTACCAATGGTATGTGTCATTTCCTAGGAAAGGCCTTAGTCTCTTGGTTTAGCAAGAAGCAAAATTCTATAGCATTATCAACTACTGAGGCCGAGTATATCACCGTAGGACGTTGTTCTGCTCAAATTTTGTGGATGAAGCAAACCCTAGAAGACTATAATCTGTACTACACTGAGATTCTCATTTATTGTGATAACACTAGGAACATTAATCTGACTAAGAACCCTGTATGTCACTCACGCACAAAACACATTGAGATACGTCATCACTTTTTACGTTATCACCAACAACACGGGGATATCTGCTTAGAGTTTATTGACACAGATCATCAACTAGCAGACATTTTTACAAAACCACTGGCGGAAGACCGTTTTAACATAATGAGGTGAGAGCTCGGTATACTTGAATTTTCAGATTCATAGTGTAGTATGGTAATTAAATTTAGTTTTATGACTCTAAACTTCATAATTTATTTAACGAAAATTATTTTTGGTACAAGCCTACAAAGGGTCTGTCTGTCAACACGACTGCGGTCGAAGCGAAGCGGTACTTAAGATTTCCTTGGTGAACCTCCGTTAGCTGGGACAGTACCCCAACAGCTAACCCAAAATAATAGAAGTTGTTAAATATAGAAGTCAACTGTCATAAATCTAGAATTTAAAACACCAATACTGCAGTTATGACCTCGGAAATATAAGTTGCCGAACTCGGACCGAACTCTGACCGAGTTTTGGCTGAATTCGGGCCGAGTTCGGTCGGCGCTGTTTAGCTTCCAAAACCGAACAGCCGGCCCTAGCCCTTTATAAACCCTTCCTCTCTTCATCTTTTTTACACAACTAATTCATAAAAAATCTTCTACTACTCCCAAAACCTCTTTTTCATCCTTCCTTTCAATTTTTCAAGGAGATTCTAGTGGGCTACTCAACTTCATCTTCTTCCTTCTTTCAAGGTACTTCAATTTTCTTTTCTTTTCATCTATGGCTCCCAAGCGTCAGAGAAGACAGGGTGATCCCTCACAAGAAGGGTCCTCATCTTCTGACTATGTTCCTACTAGTCTTTTTAGTCCAGCTAGCCCTATAGGGTCAGATGATTTTGATTCCGGTTTATTTCCTGATAAGGAATTCTCTGACCTTTGGTTTGATTCTTTATCTGGTCGTAAAATATGTGCTGGAGCTTATGTTAACTTTACTATTTTTTTGAGTACGCTCCCATATTTGACCATCTCGGCTATCGTGATTTTTTGAAGTAGCCGAGAACATTTACGACAATGTTGTCCGTATGTTTTACTGCAACTTGTAGGTAAAACCAAACGAAAACTTCCATTCTTGCGTTGTTGGGCAAGAATTAGAGTTCAGCGCCACTGACATCAGCAAATATTTTCATGTTCCTGATGTGGGTGAAGCTCTTGTGGATATTCATCATATCTAATTCCCAGAAGATGTCACTCTCAACTCCTTCAAAGAACTGCTTTGCCATCCATGACCTGTTCCTAGAAGAGTCTTTTCAAGAGATCTTAACCAAAACTTCTATGAACTCTATCGTTTTATTTTCTCAGTTCTCCTTCCAAAGAAAGGATCATCTGATGAGATCACTTTCTTAGAGCTATCCGCTATGTATCATATCCATTTTGGCATTCCTTTTTCTATTCCGAAGACCATGATGGCATGGATGCTAAACTACAGAAATGTAGGACGCAACCTGGTCTATCCTATGCACTTGGCCTCCATCTTTCGGAGGTTTGACATTGATCTTCAAACCTGTGCCTACTCCTCCACTGTCGTAGAGCTCATCAGATCTCATCGATACCCTACTTCACCTCTGCCTCCTGGACCTCAGCCCGCTCTAGATGCTGATGCTGAGGCTCCTCCTCCTGATGCTCCTGCACCAGCCCCTGCTTCAGGTTTTGACCCAAGATTTTATCAGCAATTTGATGACTTTGCTGCTCTCTCTGCGCAACGTCATCAGAGCTACCTTGACTCAGAGTTTCGCCACATCACCTAGGCTCAGGTGTTGTGGAATGGCATTGTTGATCTCCACTGGAGTCTCTCCCAGGACCCATCACATCCAGCGACTATCCTTTCTCATCCAGGCTTCCCAGGACCCAGGTTCGGAGAAGAGATAACTTTCTCTTACTTCGATCCTACTGCTGCTTACTTTCCTCCGGATGCTCCTGGCGGTGACGACCCTACTATGTGATACGGACTTAGCTGGTGGATAGTGGATAGGATATTAGCTGATGAACAATCTTATGATGTAGTTTTCATTTTTTTTGTTCTATCTAAACTTTTTAGTTAGACATTTTTAGCACTTTATGATTGTGATTGTATCTTTTCTTTTCAGTGAGACATTGTTATGCATGATATTCTCAGTTCATTTCAGTACTAGTTATCTTTTTATGCACTTTGTGTTATTTGGTTATCTCTTTTGCTTCACTTTGTCTGTTTGTTGAAAATTGTTGGCTTTATTATGGGGGAGCCAAAGTCATTTTTATATTGACAAAGGGGGAGAAAGAGTACATACCAAAAATCAAAAGCCAGAGAAAGTATACAATCTAAGACAAAACATTTTTTTAGGTACATTTTTATTTGTTCTATTTTTAGATATATTTTGGTATAGACTCAAGTTTGTCAATTATCAAAATGGGGGAGATATTCGGCCACGTTGTTGGTGCATTATTCTACGAGAGAATATGCATGGTGTATAACCAGATGATCAGGTGATACGAGCACGACACCTACTCCAGCCACGATATTTTCGTTAGATCCTGTTCTTGATGTACCGTCAAAGAACATTCGCCATATAAGGATTTCTTCAGTTGTTGTGTTAGACTCCACCACTTCGTCGGAGATTTCGTCGTAGAGTTTAGACGATTCTGGAACCGTATGAGATGCTAGGAAATCAGCTAATGCTTAGCCTTTTACTGCCTTCTGAGGAACGAAGATCATATCGTATGGAGTCAACAGCATTACCCATGTAGCTAAACGAAAATTAAGAGAGCCCGGTTTCGTCATGAGTATTCTAAGAGGGTTGACTTTAGATATAATGTGGATAGTCTGTCCAGACACATAGTAGCATGTCTTCTGGATGGCAAATACTAGTACAAGACATTCCTTCTCCACCGGTGTGTATCTGTGCTCAGCACCCACCATTTTGCGGCTGAGGAAGTAGATTGCATGTTCATGGCCGCCTTCGTTCTTCTGAGCTAATAGGGCACTAAGAGAATGGTCCATAGCGTGGACATATAGTAAGAAGGCTTCCCCATTATTGGAGCTACCAATACTGGAGGGCTTGTAAGGTACGCCTTGATGTCGTCGAATACGCGTTGACATTGTTCAGTCCAGACGAAAGATACGCCTTTCTTTATGAGCTGAGTGAACGATTGACACCTTCCAGAGAGGTTCGAAAAGAATCGTCTGATGTAGGCGAGCCTTCCTTGTAGTCCACGTAGATCTTTGAGGTTTCTTGGAGGATGCATGTCGAGGATAGCCTTCACTTTCTCCGGCTCCAGATGTATACCCTTTGAGGTAATGACGAAACCAAGGAACTTGCCGCTGGAGACTCCCAAAAAAGACTTGGTTGGATTCATCTTGAGTTGGTGTGCATGCATTAGTTTGAACACCGTTCTCAAGTCTTGGAGGTGATTGCCATTGAGACGACTTTTGACTGCGATATCGTCTATGTAGCACTCCATAGTTTTGCATAAATGATCGTAAAAAATTGTGTTCATGGCTCGCTGGTATGTCACCCCTGCATTCTTCAATCCGAAGGGCATCACCGTATAGCAATATACCCCCAACGATATTCAAAAGATGTGTTCTTCTCGTCGTCGGGGAATATCTTGATCTGGTTGTAGCCTAAGAACCCATCCATGAAGGACATCCGCTCGAAGTCGTAAGTATTGTCAATTATTGTTTCGGTGATCGATAAAGAAACTCGTCCTTCAGGTATGCAGAGTTCAAATCACGGTAGTCGATACAGACTCGAACTTTACCATTCTTTTTCATGACTGGAACGATGTTGGCAACCCAGTCATGGTGTTGTTCCTCGTGGATGAATCCACTGGCAATGAGCTTCTTGACTTCATTCTCGATAGCTTCCATGACGTCTGGTTGGAATCGTCGTTGTTGCTGCTTCACTGGCTTAGCTTTAGACGAAATGTTCAGACGGTGCATGGCGACTTTAGGATCCAAGCCTGGCATGTCTTCATAGCTCCATGCGAAGACGTCGATGTATTCTGTTATAAGCTGTATAAGAGATTAGCGTTCATCGCCAGATAGATTCTTGCTGATGAAGATTGGTTTGAAGGATGATTCATCTCCTAAATTGACTTGGATGACTTCGTCTTCGGTAGGTGGTTCACGTTGTTCGAAGCACAGCTCCCACCAAGTGTCCATATTTTGAGCCCATTGTTCGAGCTCGATTGATTGGACATCGTCTGCAATTTGGTCAACGAAAACCATGTTGACGGACAGAGTTACTTTGAACATGTCGCCGACGCTGGAGTCTGAGTCCCAGATGGAGGAATCAGAAGAATGAGAACAATGATCTGCTTCATCATCTGATCTTTCGAGAGTTGTTGGAGGAGTGACATAGCCCAAACCAACACCTCTTCGTTGATAGTAGTTATCGGGTTTGCCTGAAGGAACAAAGTGTCGTATTGGCAACCGTCGTCCTCGGTCGTAATTCAGCCCCTGGTCGCTTTTGATGTCATATTCCATGTTCTGGATGATATTCTTGGCCTGCCAACTATACCAGAAAAGTTGCATTTTCCCAGAGTCATAGTCAGCTTCTGTGTTGTGTTTGGAAGAAGTAGGGTCTGGAACGAACTTTCTCTCGCCAATTATACGACCGAAGATGATTAGTTCTTCATCCTTCTTTCTGGCTAGAACGATGAAGTAGAGGATATCTTCAGGGTAAACTTTTTCTCGCAGGTGAGGCGTCGTGACCGACATGCAGAGGTGTGGTCCTATGCCATTCTCTAGAGCGTATATCGTATCTATGTAGTGGTTTACAGATTGATAGACATCGGAGTAATTCAAAGATAAACCTTTACTAAGGAAATACGCAAGTTCTTCTTCAAGGATAACATCGTCCGCTGAAGGTACATTATTATGAGTATTGATATACTCATTGAGAGGATCATCATCTGGAAGAGGAGCCACAGTCTTGGTCGAGTTCACCACGTAGGGTAATCCTTCAGGATTGGGAGGACGGGCATCAGTAGGTTCCTCCCGGGGTGTCTTGCTGAGAGTGATGGTCAATGGTTTGACCCTGTCAGTGTTCTTCTTTTTCACCCAAATTGTGAGAGGCTTCGGAGTACTTTTTAGAGTAGTACGTCCTTTGACTCGGATAATCAAGGGACCATCATTGGAGGATGGACTTGCTTCAGCTTCATTATCAGCTTCGTTGCCATCATCGTTGGGGGGCTATAATTGGTAAAGTACCGAATCTCTATAGTAAGCTTCGATGCCCTTAAAAGGATCGACATTGGCAAACTCCGTCTTCATGACACCATCGCTGTTGACGTATTTGAAGCACTAGTGACGTATGGAAGGAACAATCATGTTCTTGTGTGTCCATGGACGTCCCAACAAGACATTGTAGGATACATTGGCATCGATCACATAGCAGGAAACCTCCGTTCGGAGATCACTGATCTGGCATTTGAGACGGATCTTGCCCAGCAGATGGCTTCGACTAGCATTGAAAGCCATGATAGTTGTGTTGGTTGCAGATAGTTTATGCAGAGAGATTCCTAGAATTTGAAGCAGACTTCTAGGAATGATGCTGTAGAAGGATCCTGGATCGATGTGCATGCGGTCCACCTTGATCACCCCAATATACCCTGTATAGTACAGGGGTCTATCATGACGATTATTTTTAGATGTATGTCGTCCTGTGAGAAGGTGATACTGGGCACCATTTCTATGGTACTATGGCAGTGGGGATAGGAGACAGGATCTTCAGCGGGGGCCTTGACTTCGGCGAGGTAAGAGTCGACATCTAGCAATGCCTCACTTAAGGCCTTTCTTGTTTCTTTGGAGAGTCGCAATAGATCGAACAGAGACAACCGGGCAGGTGTATTGGCTACCTGAGCTAGTATGTCAAAGTTGTAGGGCCGATCCATGCCTTCGAGAGCTGGCGCCTTCAGAGACTTGTCAAACCGTATCTCCTTCTGCTTGGCTTTGTCCGTAGTTGGAGGTTTAGACGGGCCGGCTTCTGAGCTTGTGGGGGTAGCAGGAGCTTGAGGAGGTATTGCTTCATCTTGTGCGCGATCGTACGTCTGAAGATAAGTCTTCTCCGAACATGTTTCGCCAGATATAACCTCGTAGATGGAAGAGGATACCATATGGCATGACTTGTACTTCATGCCCCTTTTTGCTTTGGGAGGTACAATCCCCTGTGTCACTTCTTGTACAAGGTCCGGATGGACCCACATGATCTCACCATGTTCAGTCGTGAGCGGGACCAATATTGAGTTATGAGCTGGCGGTAGGTTGGCGACTTCCATTATTGCCTTAGGAATCGGGACCACGTCGTCTGGGACTTCTGTGGGAGGAAAGTCACCAAACTAAAGCGAGATCATGCTAGAAGTTACGATCTTGTCTTCAGCTTCGAGGTTGATCACTTGGCTATCGATAAGCTGTTGTATCTTCTTTTCAGGACGATGCAGTCCTTGGTAGAGTGTTGCACGTACTGATGATAGAGACAGTACTTAGGATCGGTTAGTTGGCTCGCCTTTGCAGGACGTCGTGGTGGAGGCAATGTCAGCTTATTACCCTTCGTCAATATGTGAAAGATGGTAATGACATCATCTTCGTCAAAGGAGAAGGTCTCCTTAGGCTTGTCGGAGGCGCCCTGAGAATTGGAAGCTCCCTTGGATGTGTCGACCTTCAGGACTTCTTTCCCTTTACCCCCACGAACAGGGATAGTTTGAGGATGCTTGCCCTTACCTTCGGATTTGGGTGTTTTCAACCCCAGTAGTTCCAAGTTTGGAATGTCATTTTCAGCAGCATCAACAGCCCCAATGAAAGCGGGCCATGTATCATACTTATGTATGTTTCACTTAACAAAATGCCCTTAAAAGGCTTTTGAAAGAAAACGAGAAAAAGTACAAACGAACAAATAAATTCTGGGAAGTATTACTATAGAAGTCAGATCTGAGAGCGATCACTTTGTTCCTTGGACCATACGATAATGATGAAGAAAACTGCTTGGAGAAGAACAACCGGAAGAACTAAGTCACCAGAAAGGTATCGACATAATTGGCACTGATGGCACATTCGAATGCTTTCCTGCTTTGCTTTACTCTATTCTTGAAGAAAAGTTGAAGAAAAATACTCTAGAAAGTCACTTTGCTCTGAAAGTATCTGGGCTCCCAAAATCTTGTACCTCTTTCTTAAAAAAGAAGTTTGTATACAGACCTGTCTTCTGTGCGTAAAAAGCATCAATATTGAGTCTTTACGCAAGCTACTAGGATAATTGTCACCCACGTACCGAAAGTAGCCTCTACGCATGTTGACACATGTCCCATAATCTAATAAATTGAGGAGAGCACGAACACACATTCTTCGAGAAGTGTGGCATAAAGCCCACGTCAGAAGACATGTTCCCACATAATCAGGACAAACTTTGAATAAAAGATGTTGTTTAAACATGTCCGACCGTAAAATAGCTCAAAGTGAGCTTCCCGCGTAAAGTGGCTAAAAATAGCCTTGAGCGTAAAAGGCTCAAATAAACTCTACGTGCGCAAAAAAGAGCAGCTGAGATAGCCTTGAGCGTAAAAGCTCAAATAAATCTTATGCGTAAAGAGGAAGCTGTTCATTAAGCGTAAAGCCGTCCATTGGTACGCTAAACAACAAACTCTTTGGCTTCTGTGCATTTATTTGTCAAAAATCAATCTGTCAGAATAGAATCTTTATGCATTTAATGCAGCATGGACAGCTCATTCGCGTAGAAAGTTAAACTGTTCTCCGCGTAAAGTCTGAATATAAAGCTTGCGTAGAGTTTTGAGTTTGACTCAGTTTGACCTTTGCGTAACGTCTTATTTGGAATTATCCGTTGCGTAAATATCTCAATCTCTTTGACTTGGTCTTCAAATTTTATTTACGCTTCTACAAGCCCCCTTCAAAGTTTTCAAATTTTCTAATATTTAAAATACTTTGAACAGAAGCGTAAATTTTGGGATATCCAACAATCATCAGCGTAAACTTAGGGATACCCAACAGTCATCAGCGTAAACTTAGGGATCCCAACAGTCATTTCAAGAATTCGAATCACCCTTAAGTTTCCTATAAATAGGACTTCTGTTGAAGAGATAGAACTTTACTCATCTTTCTTATTCTCTTCTTCATTTTCATCCTTCAAATCCTTTCGAGCAGATGGCACCCAAGAGCAAGACCGTCGCCTCAGCCAAGGGCAAGAAAGCTGCCTCTTCGTCGACGGCCAGGTCATCGGAGGATGTTCATGCCGCCGCAGCACCATTGACCAACCCGAACGTGGCTCCGGCCATGATAGGTAGAAACTCTATTTCGAACAAAGATTTCGTTCGGAGAAGACGACTCAAGACCAAATGGAAAAATATGCTCACGTTATACATGCCAGCGTAAATTAAAAAATCAAAAATACGCTCACGTTATACGTACCAGCGTAAATTAAAAGATTAAAAATACGCTCATGTTGTACGTGCCAGCGTAGAACTTGAAAATATGCCCATGTTATACGTGCGAGCGTAAAAGCTAAAAATATGCCCACGTTATACGTGCGAGTGTAAATTCTGAAAATACGCCCACGTTATACGTACGAGCGTAAATTTGAAAAATACGCAAGTCAAAAAGACTATATATTTTTCACATGTAAAATTTTACTCTTTTGAACAGAAGCGAAAAAATTCTATTCTTTAGACTGCGTAAAAATCTTGCATAAAATAAATTCTCTTAAAAAAATAGAGAACTATTTATGCGTAAAACTCAAGTATAGTTATTTGTGTAGAGTTTGAATTTGCATAGAGTTCATATTTGATTCTTTACTAACTTTATTTTTCTTTATTGAACTTCTTTTACAGTGGACTTGGGGGCCCATCCTCTCTCTGAGGTGTTTGGCTCGCCAGCTGGCATTCTGGGTTCAAATTATCTGGAAAATTTATCCCATGTCGAGTTCTCACAAACTGACAAGCAGTATCCCCATGAAAGACATCAATTGATAGCTGCTCAAGGAGATAGAATGTTGCTGTCTCTGATAAACGGAGAACTACTGACATCACTGGATGGCCAGCATTATCTGAAGCCTGCATTCATATTCGGGGATGCAATTGACTTCAAATCTCAGACAAACCCCAAGAAGGAGTCTTGGGTGTTCAAGTTTGGAGAAAGGGCGATGTATCTCCCAGAAATGCTAAGAGATTATCCCCTTTCTTCTTTTACTCATGCTACTCATCCGAGATGGATGATCTGGAATCTGACTCCCAACAGTCATGGAATACCGGGGAGAATCATATTCAAGAGAGATGAAAATCAAATAAGTTATCATACAAGTACTCCCAGTGGTGGTGTCATTCCTTTCTCCGGCTTATTGCCTGGATTTACACTGAACGAGGGCTCAGCTTTGATCCAACCGGTGCAGAAACCGATGTTCATAAACAAGTTTATGAACGTCTCAGTATTATATCTCCAGGTCAACCCTAGGCTGCCAGGGTGGATGACTCCTCACAATAAGAACTGGGTTCAGCTTAGTGCTTGGATCATGAAGAACTTCGAGGCAAAACTGCGAGCCATTGGACTGTTTGAAGCAGTAGCCTCCACAAGTCAAGGCATACCAATGAACAATAACTTGTTCTTAGCTTTGATGGAGTTATATATCAGCTCGACAGGAACTTTTGTAACCCCTGTAAGCGAAATGGGTTTTGCACTCCATGAGATACAATTCATCTCCAAGCTACCAATGGGGGAAGTTCCATATGAAGAGTACGTTCCCTCCAACCGGGAACTAGCAGAAATTAGTGAGAAGAATCCTGGCTTAGTTAAGGTATATCAAGAGCTGATGTGCCATTATCTGATTTGAACCACTGTGTATGAAAGTGGATCACATTTGGCATAGATTAATAAATGGACAACATATCTATTCTACCATAAGAATATGATATCCAAAGATGACAAGGAGAGATTCCAAGATAACAAGGCTCAACCCATCAACCCTTGTTCAAAAATTCTTGCTGATATAATAAACACTTGGATGATCACATATAAGTCTTCGCACAAGTATTTGACCACCAAGGCAGGAGAATTCCCTACGGGGACTGAAGCATTGAGCTTTCTGAAACATGGCACTCGAAAGCTCTCAAAGGAAGCCTTACTGGCGGGCTTTCTTTTCCTGTGGCTGCGAAGATGGGTCGTACCAGGGACTGGTACCGTTGACAGAAATCTTCGAACCGTACTATGGCTAGCAGTACATTTGGTATTCAAGGCCAGACTCAGCCTATTACTGTCACGCCCCGATTCCGTAGAATCGATAGTCGTCCCCCGGGAGTGATGCCGTACGAACCTAAGTTGCGATCGCACAAGGCATAGTCATAAGGTTATCCGAAAACACAACATCAAGTTAGAGTACGCAGAGAAATTGATCGACACATTTGAGATAGAAGACTTTTTCATTGATAATAAAACTTTATTTACATTGACTCCATTACAATCATTGCCGTGCGGGCTACAACATGACTCGACTTACAAAATGAACGCTGATGAGATAGTCGTTCCATACATTACATCCTTTTTTACAAGCAAAAAATAGTTACACTTTCTACCTGCGATCGAGGGAAGCCGAGTCATCATTTGTCTTCTTTTGTACTGAGTACGGAGTCTTCAAAAAGAATTCAGAAACAAGCCCTTTTCACGGATGAGGCTTCAAAAGTGTCCACGCCGCCTTGAGATTTAAGCGGCACGTCCTTCGGGATTCGGGGTACCTACGGGGAGAGCGAGGATCAGTACATTACACTTTGTACTGGTGCGTGGCTATTTAAGTTTCAAGCTCTCATTTGGTTGAAGAGTTTATATGACTTAGTTAATGAATGTTTCTAACCATCCTAATGAATTTCAACAAGCATAATGTAAAATACGTTGGAACTTACCCGCGGCGGACTGCATCGCGCCTTATGAAACTTACCATGTTCTTTCTTATCAATTGTTATCATTTTTATACCAAGTGCAATATCACGTGTGATTGGTCACTGACATAACAAGTCATCCTGGACGTATAGCTTCGTTAATCGGGGTCCTTCCAACGCGGGTAGCGAGCCCTATTTGCAAGTCCCCGCTTAATCCATGCTATCATCCATCACAACTATACCCTATTTTCTTCCAGGACAAAACGGTCCTGTGGCCCCGGGTTGCCGCTCGAGGAAACTATCACCTTGTCGACAAGTTGTCCTTGACCGTGCAATAGAAGATTTAGTTATTAAGGTATAGCCTACATTCTCTTTGAAAACTTGATCATTTTACCGTGTCCGTGCCCTTACATTTACTCTTTCATTCGCAACAACACTATCGATTTTGCCTAAGAAGGGGGTCGAGAAAAGAAGGGTCAGCCACTCACCTTGAGTTTACTTCAGGCGAGAGAACTTGTTGGTCGCGCTAGACGTCGCCTACACGATTACCTGAAATCGCACAAGCAACCGATTAGAACACTGTATTATTCAAGAAGTTCGATAGGAAATGCGAGTTCGAAATGCAAGCCATGAAAACCATCGAAAACATTCACGAAAACGCATTCAGAAAACAAAGCCAAAACCAACGCAAGCGGCGTAAAAAGCAGAGCAACGGGAGGTCTCTCCCGACCCAGCCGCAGAGCCAATCCTTGAGAAACAACCCATTTAATATGGGACTTGGTTCCGAAGAAACCACTCCATAACAGGAAATGGATCTTAATTCAACCGTTCCCGTTCGATCGATTCGATCGATCCCGACCTATCGGTCTCGACCGAGTCTATAGCGACAGTGTTCCATTCTCGCGCACCCCGTGGACAGAGAACGGGGCACGATGTATGGACTGGATACTACACCATAACCAACTAAGAAAAAGTTTCATCCTCGAAACTTAAAAATAGAACATACCTCTGCAAAAACAATGAAGGAAATTTTTCCTTCATTTCTGACTCAAGCTCCTACATCGACTCCTCGTCCGAATGGTTTCTCCAGAGGACGCGGACAAGAGGAATAGCACGGTTGTGGAGAAGTTTATCCTTGCGCTCCAAAATTTACACCGGCTCTTCGACATATGATAAGTTCGCCCTCAGGTCCAGCTTACCCAAATCCATAACATGGCTCAGATCGTGCACGTACTTTCGCAATTGTGAGACATGGAAGACATCGTGTACGTCTGACAATACAGGCGGAAAGGTGATTTGGTAAGCTACCGGGGCGACTCGCTTCAATATCTCGAACGGACCAACAAATCTTGGGCTCAATTTCCCCTTCGCACCGAACCGAGTAACTCCTCGCATGGGCGACACCTTCAGGAACACGTGATCGCCCACCTGGAACTCAAGCGGTCTTCGATGGGTGTCGGCGTAGCTCTTTTGTCGACTCCGTGCAATCTTCAGTCTTTTTCGAATTAGCTTAACCTTTTCCACAGTCTGTTCCACCAGCTCCGGGCCGAGTATCTGTCGTTCCTCGACTTCATCATAGCAAATGGGTGATCTGCACTTCCGGCCTTACAAAGCTTCAAACGGCGCCATTTGGATGCTGGACTGGTAGCTATTGTTGTATGCAAATTCTGCCAGCGGTAGGTGGACGTCCCAGCTTGATTTGAAGTCAATTGTGCAGAGTCGTAGCATGTCTTCAAGAATCTGTTTAACGCGCTCCGTTTGGCCGTCGGTCTGAGGATGGTAAGCTGAGCTAAACTGCAACTTGGTACCCAGTGCCGACTGAAGGCTACTTCAGAATCACAACATGAACCGTGAATCCCGATAAGAGATGATGGATACTGGAACTCCATACAGCCGTACTATCTCGTTAAGATAAATCTGTGCCAGGCGATCAATGCACCAAGTAACTTTAATGGCAATAAAGTACACTAACTTGGTTAATCGATCGATGATAACCCAGATGGCGTCGTTCCCCCGTGGTATCTTCAACAGGCCAACAATAAAGTCTATAGTGATATGATCCCATTTCTACTCCGGCATAGCAAGGTTCTGCATCTCTCCGCCAGGTCGCTGATGCGCAGCTTTCACCTGCTAACAGGCCATGCATTGTGACATGAAAAGTGCCACATCTCTCTTTATCCTATGCCACCAGAAGGTCGTACGGAGGTCCTTATACATCTTGGTACTGCCTGGATGCAAGGTATATTTCGCATAAAGTGCCTCCGACATTATCTCCTTTCGTAGTTCTGAATCATCCGGAACACATAGTCGGCCATTCAATCTCAGCACGTCGGTCTTATCTTCCGCAAAGTTGGTCGTACTACCTGTTGAAATTCGCTCGCACATCTTTTTTAGGTACGGATTATCCTTCTGAGCGGTCATGATCTTTTCCAGCAAACTCGGCTCTAACTACAGTTGTGCCAAACGTACATCCCTGAATCGAACCCAGAGGTCGATACCTATTTCTTCTAGATTTTGTAGTAGTCTGCGGTTGATGGATAGTGAGACAAGGTATTTTTGACTCAGAGTGTCAGCCACAACATTTCCCTTGCCTGGAGTGTAGTCGATCGTCAAGTCATAGTCTTTGATCAGTTCGAGCCAGCGCCTCTGTCGCAAGTTTAATTCCTTCTGGGTAAAAAGATACTTGAGGCTCTTGTGGTCGGTATAGATCGTGCATGCCACGTCGTATAGATAGTGATGCTATAATTTTAGCGCGAACACAATCACCGCTAACTCCAAGTCGTACGTAGGATAGTTCTTCTCGTGCGGCCTCAACTGTCTGGAGGCGAAGGATATCACCTTGTTTCGCTGTATGAGCACACATCCCAAGCCCTGGCCTGAAGCATCGCTGAATATCTGAAAACCCTCTGGCCCATCCGGAAGTACGAGTATAGGTGCCAAAATTAGTCGCTTTTTTAGCTCCTGGAAGGAAGCTTCACAGTCATCCGACCAATACACGACTCCCTTTTGAGTGAGGCGAGTCAATGGCAATGCAATCGTCGCAAAGTCTTTCACGAAGCGTCGATAGTATCCCGTCAAACAAAGAAAGCTTCGAATCTCACTAGCAGACGCAGGCCGCTTTCAATCAGCAACAGCTTCCACTTTCTTCGGATTGACTGCAATACCTTCGGACAAAATGATGTGACCAAAAAAGGATACGCTGCTTAGCCAGAATTTGTACTTACTCTGCTTTGCACACAACTCATTCTCTCGAAGTGTCTGGAGCACGGCCCGTAGATGTTCTGCATGCTGTGCCCTATCCTTCGAGTATACGAGAATATCGTCAATAAAGACTACCACAAATTTATTAAGAAAGGGTCGAAATACCCGATTCATCAGATCCATGAAGGCGGCAGGGGCGTTCATCAGGCCGAATGGCATCACCAAGAACTCGTAGTGGCCGTACCGAGTGCAAAAGGCTGACTTTTGCACGTTGTCTGACTTGATCTTGAGTTGATGATAGCCCGAGCGGAGATCAATCTTCAAAAATACTGAGGCACCTTGCAGTTGATCGAATAAGTCGTCTATACGAGGCAATGGGTACTTGTTCCGGATGGTGGCCTTGTTCAGCTCTCGGTAATCGACGCACAGACACATAGACCCATCATTTTTCTTCACGAACAACACGGACGCTCCCCATGGTGAAATACTAGGCCGAATAAATCCCCTGTCGAGTAAATCTTATAACTGGACCTTGAGTTCCTTCAGCTCGGCGGGGGCCATTCTGTACGGGGCCTTGGAAATCGGTCGAGTATTGGGGAATGTATCGATGCTGAACTCGATTTCTCGGTCGGGGGGCATGCCCAGTAACTTGTCAAAAAATACATCGGAGAATTCTGCCACAACGTCGGTCTGACCCACGTTTGTACCATCCTGTCGCATGTCTCGGACGGACGCCAAATAGCCTTCGTACCCAGAATGCAGTATCCTCCGAACGAAAATTGCTGAGATCAGCATGCAGGTCGACAACGCCTCACCATACGAAAAGCAGAATTTAGGCACTCCTGGTATGCGGAAGGTGACCGTCTTTCCGGCGCAGTCTATGGTTGTGTTGCACGGTCCGAGCCAACCTATTCCCAGAATGATGTCAAAGTCCTTCATGTCTTGAACTATCACGTCAAGATCGATCTTTTGACCACTGATACAGATAATCCTATCGGCGCAGGCTAAGATTGTGAGTATTGGTGTGCCTGAAGGTGTACTTACGCTAAGGTCAAGTTCTAATAATATTACAGGAAATTTGTGCTCGGCGGCAATGTCCGTCGATATAAAACTATGCGAAGCACCTGAATCAAATAGTACACAAGCAGGCACATTATTGAAATTTAGTATACCTGATACAACTGTATCTGATGCAAGCACTTCATCTCGAGTCATGGCGTAGATGCAGCCCTGAGTGTTGGGGCGACGGACTTGGCCATTTTTTGGTGCGGGTTGAGTGGGCTGAGGAGGTCGGGGCACCTGTCCTCGATTCTCTTGAAGGTTTTATTGTGGCAGGACGTTGCGTTGTCGTCTTTTTGCCATACAATTTCAAGCTCGGTGGCCCCTTTCTCCGTAAAAGTAACATCCTCCTTCGCTGACGAAGCACTTGTCGGTGGTGTGTCCAACGGAACTGTACTTGGCACAACGGGGTCATGGGTTATTTCCCTGGTAGCCGCCTCGATTTGGACGCTTTGATGTGTAGTTGTTGCCTCCCGTATAGCTAGTACGTTTGTGATTGGAATTGTGCACAAAGTCTGAAGCAACGAAAGGGTACTGGCTCTCAAGATGGAGAGCATGGTTTAGAACATCGCCCGTGATCTTGTACTCCGGGACCCCGGCATGCGCACCGATAGAGCATCGCAGACCCACTTCGAACCGTCGCATACGGCACTCCTCTGTAGGCAGAAATGCACTAACAAATTTGGACAACTTGTTGAATTCTGCGACGTACTGTTCTACTGTCCGGTTCCCCTGCCTCAACTGCATGAATTCATTCTCCTTCGCTTGACAAACGGCTGACGGAAGGTACTCAACTTCAAAAGCTTTGCGGAACGTGGCCCAAGAGATCGATGTTGAGTTGTTATCGCGTCGGATCGCTCGCTTGTGCATGGCGTACCAGTCGTGTGCGTTCAACCATAGCTGAAGTTGTGCGCATGCGACTTGCTTTGATTCTTCCATGCTGAGGAGCTCGAAGTGATCTTCCAGCTCTTCCAACCAGTCGATTGCCATGGAAGGACCTTCGGTGCCGCTGAAGGAGGTGCGGTACGCCTTCTTGAATTCTGATACTTCAAAGTTGTACTTTTTCGGTGTCGCTGGTTGACGCTCGGGCTCCTCCATGTCGACTTCAATGGGTTGGACCACCGGCATGGTGACAGTAGGCGTGGTGACGGCAGGCGCAATCGCAGAATTTCTGTTGGCCACAATTATCTGGACGATCTGCTGCTGGGTATCCAGCTGCTTTTGTTAAAGTTTAGCATGTACGTCGAAGCGAGCTTCGAACTGGGCTGTCGTTCCTCTGTCTGTTGATGTCGGTTCTCGGTCTGGTTCCGCTGTGCCTCCATCATGCGCAGCATCCTTTCGATGGTATCGTTAGAAGGTCCGGCCCGCGAACGATGCAAACTACTAGAGCCGCGAGAAGCGCTCTGCTCTTGCCCGGCCGTAGGTTTCGGCACTTCTGTGATACGAAGGCAAACACATCAGTCACAAATTATTACGGACTCATTGTACGGAACAACTTATCTCATCGATGCGAGGTCAAAGGTTTGAAACTCTAGACGCAAGGCCAAAGGATGTAAAGCCGTACTCTGATACCATTATGTCACGCTCCGATTCCGTAGAATCGATAGTCGTCCCCCGGACGTGATGCCGTGCGAACCTAAGTTGCGATTGCACAAGACGTAGTCATAAGGTTATCCGAAAACACAACATCAAGTTAGAGTATGCAGAGAAATTGATCGACACATTTGAAGTAGAAGACTTTTTCATTGATAATAAAACTTCATTTACATTGACTCTATTACAATCATTGATGCGCGGGCTGCAACATGACTCGACTTACAAAATGAACGCTGATGAGATAGTCGTTCTATACATTACATCCCTTTTTACAAGCAAAAATAGTTACACTTTCTACCTACGATCGAGGGAAGCCGAGTCGCCATTTGTCTTCTTTTGTACTGAGGGCAGAGTCTTCAAAAGAAATTCAGAAACAAGCCCTTTTCACGGACGAGGTTTCAAAAGTGTCCACGCCGCCTTGAGATTTAAGCGACACGTCCTTCGGGATTCGGGATACCTGCGAGGAGAGCGAGGATCAGTACATTACACTTTGTACTGGTGCGTGGCTATTTAAGTTCCAAGCTCTCATTTGGTTGAAGAGTTTATATGACTTAGTTCATGAATGTTTCTAACCATCCTAATAAATTTCAACAAGCATAATGCAAAATATGTCGGAACTTACCCGCTGCGGACCGCGCCGTGCCTTATGAAAATTACCATGTTCTTCCCTGTCAATTGTTATTATTTTTATAACAAGTATAATATCACGTGTGATTGGTCACTGACATAACAAGTCATCCTGGACGTATAGCTTCGTTAATCGGGGTCCTTCAACGTGGGTAGCGAGCCCCATTTGCAAGTCCCCGCTTAACCCGTGCTATCATCCAGCACAACTATACCCTGTTTCCTCCTAGGCCGAAACGGTCCCATGGCCTCGGGTTGCCGCTCAAGGAAACTATCACCTTGTCGACAAGTTGTCCTTGACCGTGCAACAGCAGATTTAGTTATTAAGGTATAGCCTACATTCTCTTTGAAAACTTGATCATTTTACCGTGTCCGTGCCCTTGCATTTACTCTTTCATTCGCAACAACACTATCAATTTTGCCTAAGAAGGGGGTCGAGAAGAGAAGGGTCAGCCACTCACCTTGAGTTTACTTCAGGCGAGAGAACTTGTTGGTCGCGCTAGACGTCGCCTACGCGATTACCTAAAATTGCACAAGCAACCGATTAGAATACTGTATTATTCAAGAAGTTCGATAGGAAATGCGAGTTCGAAATGCAAGCCATAAAAACCATCGAAAACATTCACGAAAACGCATTCAGAAAACAAAGCCAAAACCAACGCAAGCGACGTGAAAAGCAGAGCAACGGGAGGTCTCTCCCGACCCAGTCACAGAGCCAATCCTTGAGGCACAACCCACTGAATATGGGACTTTGTTCCGAAGAAGCCATTCCATAACGGGGAATGGATCTTAATTCAACCGTTCCCGTTCGATCGATTTGATCGATCCCGACCTATCAGTCCCGACCGAGTCAATAGTGTCATGACCCGCACCCTAGAGTTAGGACACGAGAACGTAACAACGCCAAGCCTACGCCGCAGTGTCGGCGGTAGAATGCTGTCCTAGGTCTCAATGCATCTAACAGTATAAGACTAAACAGTTTATACTCCCCGAATGGGGGTGACATAGCAGAATGTAAACTCAATCACATCTAAGGTAGAGCATAAAGGAAGATAGAAAAAATATGAAATCGAAAAGAAATACAGCAGATAGAAGTCTAAGTGTCTAAGATACAAACTCAGAATACATCTCAAAACTCAAATACAGTAATCCATAAATACAACTCAAGATGACTGAAAATAAACTATAAGCAAAAAACCCTAGCTATCTATGCAACCTCTACTGTCTCCTCTAGGCTAGCAGGCAACCTCCAGGCTATCTGTAAAATTTATCAACAGGTCCAGTCAGGACAGGAGCGAGCATAATACATCTCAACAAGTCGTAACAGGAAAGAAAATATAATCATGCTAGAGAATAAAATACAGGATCTGAAGAAATAGCATAATGTAAAAGAGAGACTGTAAGTAAATATCTATGATATATATAAAGAGAGGCAGTGCTAGTGATTCAGAGTACTGCATAAACATGTGAATGGCTAAGGACTGATTCATGATTACACTACTGGAAATTGATTCATGATTACACTACTTGGATTTATTCACATGTTCACTTATACTCCCCCATATCCAATCAATACACAAGGATCCATTCAAGTTACGTTAAGATTCATGATTATACTACGTTGCCCATAAAGGGTGATTCATGAATTGATTCATGAAGGCTCGGTGATCATGAGGGTACATGAGTCACTAGCTGATTCCCGAAGATTCATGATGGTAGAAGCATATGATACGTGATGTAAGTGAAACACACATGACAAAAGTATCTGATGCTCCCGAGAGGGATAACATCTCATGAAGGGATCCATATAGTACTAATCCGTGTTATCAACGTGTCAGCATCAAGTAAGATAGTCTAAAGCAGGAAATATAATCCTAAACATGATATGAAAAGATCAGAGAATGTACTCGCCTGATATCTGAATGTCCAAGGTAAAGATACTGTCCGAGGAGAGGTATCTGGCTCCTAATTAGAACAGCACAAATCACAACATGTCCAGAAGGGTAATATAAAGCACTACAATGCATTCTACATGAATCTAGGTCAAACTAGGCCAAAGTCAACCCTTGGTCAACTCTGGTCAACTGCACTAGTCAAACTAGGTCAAAGTCAACCCTTGGTCAACTCTGGTCAACTGCACTAGTCAAACTAGGTCAAACTAGGTCATGTCCTAACCCAGCAAGTCTTACTAGGCCTAACCAAGACTATCCTAGCAAGCACACATCAATACAAGGCTATACAAGCCAACATACACCCAACTCTATATAGCATACAATTATTCAATACTCAAATAGGCAAGAATTCATATTGGATATACACTAGGTAATCTATTACTTTAAGCTATATATGTCTATACATATATACACATGCATATATTGGTATTCAATATTAGGTCTATAATCATGGAATTTCAAATGGTTATATAAACTTATATATTACAACACAATATGCTAACATATATATAATATACATACATAGCTAAGTTAACTATAATCATAAATACTTATTTAAGAGGCTATGTATGTGTATGTGAACATGGCAAAGGGGCAAGTGAGGGTTAAATGGGCATACATAGTGTATATATATCAAAGAGTGTCAAAGTGTAAGTGAACAATGTGTCAAGTGTGATAGTGTCAACATAGTGTAAGGGGGTACATGAGGTAATATAGGATTTGTGTTAACATAGAACATTATATCTCATTAACTCGTATATTGCATACATTACATCTATTATTACATTACATTCATGCTTGCATTCATTCATGATTCATTTATTCTCTTGCACCACTATATGTACCATACATTACATACTATGGAACCTACATATTCATTACAAGCCATACTTATACATGCTTACATTAGATAGGATACTTATACCTTATACATCATTTATTTAAATATTTACTCATGCTTGTATTCTCTATTTAATTACATAATGTATATACATTAATATGGGTTAAAATCAAATAGAACATTATATCACACACAAGGGTGCACAAAATGCATATGTCGAATAGTAACTCCTACTAATAATCAATACTGTACCATCTCAGCATGAATTAAAATATAGGATTAAAGTATGTTATAGATCTATGTGTTAGCTTTCCGAAACTTCAAACGGATCGCATTTTCGTTTCCGGAAACTCCCGGAATCACGAAAACACCGAGAACGCATTTGTCTTTCGTACAGCTGACACTCAAATAATTCTCCAAAAAGTTACAGAAAGAATTAGGCCTATTAATACATGTTTTTTGAAATCTAACTTCAATACGCTTCTTTTAAAAAAAATGGAAGATTAAACCGAGCTTTGAGCTAGACGTTATGACATTTCTAAGTTAGGGCTGAAATTAAAAACTTGGATAAAAATTATGACGGATTTGGGTAGTTTGAGAGAAAAGAACACAAGTATATAACATAATATATCAAGAACTCACTCTCTACACTAATATATCTATATGAGACACTATAGAACACATCTCCAATACAAAAATATGAGATTAAACATGTAATAATTTATTCATACATAACAACAACACATAGTGTGTCCAAATTTGGGATTTTTTTCACATGGACACAACCACAACAAAAAAAGACACTCCTATGACCTCCAAATGGACACGAAATGGACACAAATGGAGATGCAACCATGGGGGTCATTCCTATGGATTCAAAATAGACCTATATGTATGAGGAAATAAAAAGGAGAAGGGATTTATACCTCCCGGTAGATCGAATCGAAGAAAAGCCTTCCCGGAGCGACACCGACACGTAGAGATTCCAAAAGGACACGAACGAGCTCCGAATCCTCCCAAACTTGGGTAGCTTCCTCCTTGACTAGAATGGAGAAGAAAAGAAGAAGATTTGGTGGCGAAATAGAAGGATTTGGTGGAGAAATTGCTAGGGATTGCTCTCTAGGAATTTGGGAAAGAACAAGAGAGAGAGTGTGGATGAGAATAATGAAATGAACTTGAGCCTGTCCTCTCCCAAAGTGGCTGGCCATATGGGGCTATTTGTCCTATCATGGTAAGGTCCAAAATGCCCCACTAACCTATTCTATGAGTATTAGGAAAGGGCTAATTGGTTGGGGCTAAATTAGTCATTCTAAAGTCTCTAATCACACTAACCTTATCCATAATAATTAGTCTAACCTCTAACTAAAATATTTCTATTATATGGACTAAATTTAATATCATGTGGGCCATGCCTACCTAGTGTGTGGGTCCCACTAGGGTCAAACTACCCCCGGGTCCCCGTTTCAAGTCGGATTGAGTTGAAATTCGAACCCGACTCAAATATCCCCAAAACAATATCACAAATAATAAAATAATATCAAAATAATTCAAAGAGGTCAAATGCAAAAATATCCTTAGGCCAAAAATGATATTAAAATATCATAATCACATGGTTAGGCTCTAGGTCAAACAGTCTCTAGGGTTTCACTAGCAAAACGTCAAAACCACAAGTCATTGATTTAAATAATTTTAAAATGAATTAAAATCACCAAAAATTATATCACGAATTAAATATTATTATTAAAATAATTATAAACACAAAATTTTAAAATTATCCTCATTTGGGAAACTGGGTGCTACAACTCTACCCACCTTAGAAAAATTTCGTCCTCGAAATTTAAGATCGATAGTACTCCTTCTAGAGCCTCTAACCTACCCAATATCTAAGGTAACACTTCCTAACACTGGAATAATAAACGGACATCTAAAAAGTGTCAATATAGAAATACCTCCAATACTACTCTGCTGTACGGCGGTAATGGAACTTCAATAAAATATGGACTGGAACCTATATCCAAGGGACTGGACCTATTTTAAAGTGGTCTTAACTAAGGATGAAAAGGAACTGATCATAGGCTATAGGTATGCTCAAACTATTATCTTCCTATTAACCATCTATTAATACATTCTATTACCATAGGAACGATGCATTACTAAGACATATAGGCCCATATCTCTCATAACACATTTATACTCACTAAAAGACTAGTACATCCTATCAAGGCTGAAACTATAATCTCTCATAAATCTCCTAAGCTACATGTTTATAGACACACATCCCCACATCAAGGACTAACCTATATATATCTACAACTGATACTAATGGGGTGACGTCCCTATTTCCCAACAATCAAGGTCTAAATTTTTTTTATCTAAATCATGCAATTTGAAGGAATAGTATAAAAGGTCAGGGCATACCGTAGTAGTTGGAAGTCTCACCTAGGTGCACTGGTCATTCTAGGTCAAAACAGTACTATGGTATCAACACACAAACAATCTAGGGTGTCCTAATTGGGAAGGTAAGGGAACAACAATCATCAAGGTTGTAGGGCTGTCTACCATCTTATATGAAAATTGGTCATTAACAAGCAACTAAGAAATTATTAAAAGGTTACTATTCCATAAAATGGCAAAAAAAATTAAAAATTTAGGCACAACAAATCACAAATAGATTTTTGTCTTGACACGATCTAAGTTGATCAATTTCGGGATAAAACGAGATTTGGACAAGAAGGAAAATCAATGAAATCAAAGTATGAGCACGAGCATCCAATGATGGAGGTTCAGGTCATGATTAAATTTAATTCGACTGAGTACGAATACGAGGTTCATAGGCGATGAAAAGATTTCAAGAAGAATTGTCAAGGCTGTCGCGAATGAGACTCTAGGGTCAAGTTTAACTATGTCTCCATTCTCGTAGATTGATACATGAAAAAGCGAACCAAAGTGCAATAGGTTGATCAGACCATCATGTACCGGTTCTGATTAGACAATATGTTAGTGGGTGGCCACCCAATAAAATATGTCATGACCAAGCTCGAAAATAGATAAGCTTGCAAAACTAAGGCTAATTTAGCAGCACAAGATATAAGGGTGGTAATGATGAAAGGAATTACATAGTCCAAGTTTTTTAACCAACGGGTCAAGTAATCAGATAAGGTACAAGGTTAAGCATCTAAGGAAACAAACAGAACACCATCACATGTCGGGTCGAAAGAATTGAGTCAAGGCTGGATTTCTAATTTAAATAAGAAGAAATTTAGTATAATGGTAGAGTTATAGTTTAGCCAGTTGACCAGAAAATCATATCAAGAAAATAGAGTACAAGAAGACGGGTTTTAGTGGGACATGATATACCTACACGAATGTGAGCTCGTCTAGGTCTTGCATATAAGATTTGTTGGAGGGTAACAGCTAGTATTACATTCCGAATATCAAAGTCACGATAAGGAACGTCAAGGATCTCAATTAGAAAGTGGGAGTTCAAGAGGTGGTAATTAATGCACAAAAATAATGAAGATCGAGTTAGTCATCTGCTTCTGATACTCTTAAGTTCATCTGGTCATAACTTGCCAATCATATCTTTACCTCACCAGTCTCCATATGAAAATTTAACCTTTACTTAAACCCTTACCATGACTACCGTAGGCAATTCCCAATTTCCAAACATCACTCTTGAAGCACAACCCTCACATTTAAGAATCAACATTGACCATTTATTTAAATTTCCAAGTTCTTTCACCTTGTCTTAAATTTGACCCAAAACCTCTAAATCTCGTTTACGAATTCCTTGAACTTGTTCAAATTGTTCTCCTCGTATTATTTAATTTAAATCTCTAGGCCTTACAAAACTTATCTTTCATCATAAAATCAACTTCCGTATTTTCTTCGACATACACCCTTGAATATTATTCTCCTAAAAATATTTCACAACAATCTCTAAACTTCTATAACTTTGTGTTCTCTCTATCCCTAGTCATTTCCTTGCAACATCTTGTTTAATATCCTTATTAAACATAATTAACTTCTCTTTTCCATTACTAACCTTCTACATAGTCTCAGAGTAAAAGTTTTTCCCAGAATCAATAACCAAGATTTTCTAAGTTCTCAAAACTAGGTTGACCTCTGATATCCTCATTAGTTTTGAATACACCTATAAACTATCTCATAACCCAAAATTTCTCTAAATGTAATTGTTTCCAGATTGGCAGTATACATCTCTTTATTCTATTCGAGACCTTTACCACATTTCTATCTCAAGTTTCCATATGGAACACTCCACATTTGATTTCCTTTAGATCATCATAAAATAACCAGTTACGTCTTCTCTGAGCTACATAATTTACGTCACTTCCTTAGCCTTCCCCATGCAAAAGATACGAAGATTCAAGGGTTTCGAAGTACATCTGGTAGAGACGACAAGATATGGGTAATTAATGTAATGCGACAGAGTTTAAGATAAGAGGTAAATAAGAATACAAGGGAATAATGGCGAGAAAGAATAATGAAGATATGTTCCTTCTCATCGGTTCAAACGAGAGGAACCCATCAAGCTTAAATTCAATAGCAAGGAATGAGGGTGAATCCAAACAAGAGGAAAAGGAATTCCAATTGAAGTTCAAAATGAGTTTATCAGGGGTCGTCCCAGAAATCTCACAAAGAATCCTAAGTGTGATTGAGTACCTTGGATTTGAAAATATTAATCTAAATACAAAATTAAATCAACAACTGCAAAATTTTATCAAAATTAACAACTAATACCAGGATTCAAAGTTCTACAATGAATCCACAAAATCAAATTCAAATCAAGGAAAAAGGTGAATCAAAACAAGGAAAATGAGTTTAAATCGGAATTCAAAATGAGATTCTCAAGGGTCATCCCAGGAATCTCTCAAGGAATCCTAACAGTGATTGAGTATCCTCTCATCCTAACACCTTAATTTATATATCCTATAGCAGGCTCGTAGTAGTACAACTAAGTCGTTGCACTACTACGAAATCGTACTAATGCGAATCTCGACCTGCATGGGCCACCACTAAAAATGTGTCACGACCCGCACCCTAGAGTTAGGACACGAGAACGTAACAACGCCTAGCCTACGTCGCAGTGTCCGCGGTAGAACGATATCCTAGGTCTCAATGCATCTAACAGTATAAGACTAAACAGTTTATACTCCCCGAATGGGGGTGACATAGCAGAATGTAAACTCAATCACATCTAAGGTAGAGCATAAAGGAAGATAGACAAAATATGAAATCGAAAAGAGATACAGCAGATAGAAGTCTAAGTGTCTAAGATACAAACTCAGAATACATCTCAAAATTCAAATATAGTAATCCATAAATACAACTCAAGGTGACTGAAAATAAACTATAAGCAAAAACCCTAGCTATCTATTCAACCTCTACTGTCTCCTCTAGGCTAGCAGGCAACCTCCAGGCTATCTGTAAAATTTATCAACAGGTCCAGTCAGGACAGGAGCGAGCATAATACATCTCAACAAGTCATAACAGGAAAGGAAATGTAATCATGCTAGAGAATAAAATACAGGATCTGAAGAAATAGCATAATGTAAAAGAGAGACTGTAAGTAAATATCTATGATATATATAAAGAGAGACAGTGCTAGTGATTCAGAGTACTGCATAAACATGTGAATGACTAAGGACTGATTCATGATTACACTACTGAAAATTGATTCATGATTACACTACTTGGATTTATTCACATGTTCACTTATACTCCCCCATATCCAATCAATACACAAGGATCCATTCAAGTTACGTTAAGATTCATGATTATACTACGTTGCACATAAAGGGTGATTCATGAATTGATTCATGAAGGCTCGGTGATCATGAGGGTACATGAGTCACTAGCTGATTCCCGAAGATTCATGATGATAGAAGCATATGATACGTGATGTAAGTGAAACACACATGACAAAAGTATCTGATGCTCCCGAGAGGGATAACATCTCATGAAGGGATCCATATAGTACTAATCCGTGTTACCAACGTGTCAGCATCAAGTAAGATAGTCTAAAGCAGGAAATATAATCCTAAACATGATATGAAATGATCAGAGAATGTACTCGCCTGATATCTGAATGTCCAAGGTAAAGATACTGTCCGAGGAGAGGTGTCTGGCTCCAAATTAGAACAGCACAAATCACAACATATCCAGAAGGGTAATATAAAGCACTACAATGCATTCTACATAAATCTAGGTCAAACTAGGCCAAAGTCAACCCTTGGTCAACTGTACTAGTCAAACTAGGTCAAACTAGGTCATGTTCTAACCCAGCAAGTCTTACTAGGCCTAACCAAGACTATCCTAGCAAGCACACATCAATACAAGGCTATACAAGCCAACATACACCCAACTCTATATAGCATACAATTATTCAATACTCAAATAGGCAAGAATTCATATTGGATATACACTAGGTAATCTATTACTTTAAGCTATATATGTCTATACATATATATACATGCATATATTGGTATTCAACATTAGGTCTATAATCATGGAATTTCAAATGGTTATATAAACTTATATATTACAACACAATATGCTAACATATATATAATATACATATATAGCTAAGTTAACTATATTCATAAATACTTATTTAAGATGCTATATGTGTGTATGTGAACATGGCAAAGGGGCAAGTGAGGGTTAAATGGGCATGCATAGTGTATATATATCAAAGAGTGTCAAAGTGTAAGTGAACAATATGTCAAGTATGATAGTGTCAACATAGTGTAAGGGGGTACATGAGGTAATATAGGATTTGTGTTAACATAGAACATTACATCTCATTAACTTGTATATTGCATACATTACATCTATTATTACATTACATTCATGCTTGCATTCATTCATGATTCATTTATTCTCTTGCACCACTATATGCACCATACATTACATACTATGGAACCTATATATTCATTACAAGCCATACTTATACATGCTTACATTAGATAGGATACTTACACCTCAAACATCATTTATTTAAACATTTACTCATGCTTGTATTCTCTATTTAATTACATAATGTATATACATTAACATGGGTTAAAATCAAATAGAATATTATATTACACACAAGGGTGCACAAAATGCATATGCTGAATAGTAACTCCTACTAATAATCAATACTGTACCATCTCAGCATGAATTAAAATCTAGGATTAAAGTATGTTATAGATCTATTTGTTATCTTTCCGAAACTTCAAACGAATCGCGTTTTCGTTTCCGAAAACTCCCGAAATCGCAAAAACACCGAGAACGCGTTTGTCTTTCGTACAGCTGACACTCAAATAATTCTCCAGAAAGTTACAGAAAGAATTAGGCCTATTAGTACATGTTTTTCGAAAGCTAACTTCAATACGCTTCTTTTAAAAAAAACGGGAGATTAAACCGAGCTTTGAGCTAGACGTTATGACATTTCTAAGTTAGGGCTGAAATTAAAAACGTGGACAAAAATTATGACGGATTTGGGTAGTTTGAGACAAAAGAACACAAGTATATAACATAATATATCAAAAACTCACTCTCTACACTAATATATATATATATATATATATGAGACACTATAGAACACATCTCCAATACAAAAATATGAGATTAAACATGTAATAATTCATTCATACATAACAACAACACATAGTGTGTCCAAATTTGAGATTTTCCCACATGGACACAACCACAACACAAAGGACACTCCTATGACCTCCAAATGGACACGAAATGGACACAAATGGAGATGCAACCATGGGGGTCATTCCTATGGGTTCAAAATAGACCTATATGCATGAGGAAATAAAAAAGAGAAGGGATTTATACCTCCCGGTAGATCGAATCGAAGAAAAGCCTTCCCGGAGTGACACCGACACGTAGAGATTCCAAAAGGACATGAACGAGCTCCGAATCCTCCCAAACTTGGGTAGCTTCCTCCTTGGCTAGAATGGAGAAGGAAAGAAGAAGATTTGGTGGCAAAATAGAAGGATTTGGTGAAGAAATTGCTAGGGATTGCTCTCTAGGAATTTGGGAAAGAACAAGAGAGAGAGTGTGGATGAGAATAATGAAATGAACTTGAGCCTATCCTCTCCCAAAGTGGCTGGCCATATGGAGCTATTTGTCCTATTATGGTAAGGTCCAAAATGTCCCCACTAACCTATTCTATGATTATTAGGAAAGGGCTAATTGGTTGGGGCTAAATTAGTCATTCTAAAGTCTCTAATCACACTAACCTTATCCATAATAATTAGTCTAACCTCTAACTAAAATATTTCTATCATGTGGACTAAATTTAATATCATGTGGGCCATGCCTAACTAGTGTGTGGGTCCCACTAGAGTCAAACTACCCCCGGGTCCCCGTTTTAAGTTGGATTGAGTTGAAATTCGAACCCGACTCAAATAACCCCAAAACAATATCATAAATAATAAAATAATATCAAAATAATTCAAAGAGGTCAAATGCAAAAATATCCTTAGGCCAAAAATGATATTAAAATATCATAATCACATGGTTAGGCTCTAGGTCAAACAGTCTCTAGGGTTTCACTAGCAAAACGTCAAAACCACAAGTCATTGATTTAAATAATTTTAAAATGATTTAAAATCACCAAAAATCATATCATGAATTAAATATTATTATTAAAATAATTATAAATACGAAATTTTAAAATTATCCTTATTTGGGAAACTGGGTGCTACAAATAGCGATAGTATTCCTTTTTCGCGCACCCCATGGACATAGAAGGGGACACGATGTAGGGACGGGACACTGCAATTACCGACAATGGTATTTCGGATAAATACAGGTTTGCATGGTGATGAACTGATCAACAATGCTCCTTACCGTAAAGATTTTCCTAGGGTGGAGATGTCCTATACTTATTTGATGGGCTGGTTATTGCATCACAACTGTAACTTGTTGCCACCAGGCCCTGAAAATGATGCGGAGGTATTCCTCTAAAAGTTTAGTAAAGCCACGTGGACTGCGACTTCAGTGGCGGATACCCGGGCAACACTAAACTTCTCCCATGGGTGGAATTTTTTATGTACCAGACCAACAGTTCCAGCTGACTGCTTTGGTGTACAGTTTGAAGATAAAGGTCAAGGAAGGACTGAGATACCTGTGCCAGTCTTTAATTGGTTGATATGCATCAGACCCTAACATCTGATATATAGAACTGAAGACAACTATATCTTCGAACCGTATCTACCCAGTCGGTTCGCTCGTCAGTTTGGGTATGACCAACTTCACGTTGGTAATCCCTCCACTACCTTCAACTATTATGAAAAATTAGTTGATGGTGCAAGGGCATGGAGGTATTTCAGCGCTGGATGTACCGGTGCTAAATTTTGTGTGTCAACTGTCACAAGTACAACTGAGCTACGAATGCTTCATTAGTATGCTCATTTTTATGCCTCCATTCGTTCCTTCGTAAATGACTACAACATGAAGGGAAGTCTTCGATGGGACAAGGAAGGAAACGCCGAAGAACCAGTTATAGTACCTTCGGACATACCTGATGATGCTGTTCCAGATAAATACCAGGAAGCAATCCCTATGGGAATGGGGGAAACAGCTGCAGGACCCATTACCATCACTACAACCCAGAAACAAAAAAACAGATACAGCTGTTATTCTCCTGGAAAAGAAGAAGAAGACTACTGTTAAAGGGTCTTCCAGACAGAGAGCCGCTACTCCAGAAAATGAAACTCCTGTTGAGGAGCCTCAAAATATTACATCTTCTTCAGCTCAACCTGGAGAGGGTCTTCAGCATCCCAGCCAGCAGCAGCAACATAAGTTATAGGAGTCCTATCTTCCGGATGCCTCAGCACTTTACTACATCTAACTTTGCCACAAAAGGCGAAAGCTGTTGAAGACACCGCCACCACTCATGCTGTTGATCCGGAACCCATCCCTTCGGATGAACCGGCTCTTGAATTAGAAGATGATGACTGGGATATAGATTATGACGCACTCTTATCGCGTCCTGCACCTACTCCAGGTGAAGATAAATTACATAAAATTTATACAAAAATATGTGTTATGATTTTGTATATTAACTATTTTGCTTAATCTTAGTAGGTATTATCACTGTAGCAAAGTCCGTGGCTCCTCCTCCTCCTCCTCCTTAAGAGACTATCCATGAAGAAGAAATAGAGTCTGAAGAAGAGAGTTCTTCTTCAAAAGAAGATTCTGCTTCTAAAGAATGTTCTCCATCTAAGGAGATACAACCAGAGCCTGTAGTAGAGGCATATCAAGAATTGTCTTCGCTTGCTGAAGAAAGAGAAAAAGTATCAACCACAGTAAAAGAGCCAGCAGTGCTCCAAGAATCAGTTACTGCTCAAGAACAGATTGTTGAGGCTGTAGATGTAGCGGGAACATCAATTACTACTGCCAATCCAGATCAAGTTCCTGAAGCAGTCGTGTTCGAGTCTGGGTCGAACATAGGAGGCAGCACCTCCATGATACCATCCTCTTCACCGAAACTCATCTTCCGGAGGTAGCAGAAAAAGTTGTTAAAGATGTAGTCCCAGAACTTCCTGGGACTCAATTAACCATGGTAACAATAACAGATAGATCGTTGACTCAACTTGCTACCACATCAACATCTGCACCTGTCTCCAATCTTCAGGAAAAGAGATTGGCAGATATCGTCGATACTCCAAGCTCAAACGCTGATATGAATCTTTTGGTAGAGATTCATACTGAAACTTTTTACAAAACTTTGCAGCGTTGATCAAAATGGTCTTGAAGAAAGGCCTTAGTTATAAGAGCTTGAAAAGTGCTATAGCTACTACCATAGACAACATAGCAATGTTCAATGATACTGAGCGGGCAGCAGCTCTGCAGAAAATAGTCCAGGGACTTGAACAACCCATCAAAGACTATCTGAGGTTGTCAAGTGGGACTAT
Organism: Iris pallida; assembly: GCA_029216955.1. Lineage (NCBI taxonomy): Eukaryota > Viridiplantae > Streptophyta > Magnoliopsida > Asparagales > Iridaceae > Iris > Iris pallida. The sequence goes on along the minus strand of JANAVB010042219.1, from coordinate 8,521,166 downwards.
AGAAAGCCTCGTCCAATCCGAGTATGATGCTCTCACCAATGAGTACACTACTCGAGAAACCATCTTCAAAGAATCTCTTCAAGATTACAGCAATAAGGTTGTCGCAGAGAGGACTTTCTTGAAAGAGAATAAACCTTTATTGGAGCAGCATCAACAAGCCTATGACTCCATGAATATCAAAATTTATCAAAAAAATGATAGAATTCGTGAAGTCAAGGTTAAGCTGGCTCGATTAAAGGAGGAGCAGAACCGGATGACGGCAGATAGGGATCAATTCTTGAGGCAAAGTTCTATTTTGGAAGAGCAGATCTTTGGTTCTGAATCAAAAACCAAAACTCTTGAAGAAGCCAAATACAAAATGATATCTTCCTTTGCCGAACTCTTCCACCTCTGTACAGCAGAAGCTCGAAGAACCATAGCATATACAACTGTATTGGGCTCTCGCGAAAAGCGTTTGGCTAAATTACAGAAAATAATTGAAGATCTGTCTGCTCCACCTTAGAAAAATTTTGTATTTAATAAAAAGTTTTTAATTTTTTGTCATTTTCTTTTATTTTGCTGATGTACTATTTCCAATCATGAAATAAATAAAATATATTTTAAAATATGTGTGAGATAGAAAACAATTATCAGAGGTAATATGGACATGATAAGTCTTCTAAACTTAACAAAATAGTATCTATCCAGAGGTAATGTGGACATGATAGATAATAAATCTTGTTTTCTTTTTAGAGTATACAATACTATCAGAGGTAATATGAACATAATAGCTTGTAATAACTCAAAGAAAATAGATTAATATATATTCAGAGGTAATATGGACATGATAGATAATAATGAAAAAAAGTAGATTTAATATTTATTCAGAGGTAATGAAGACATGACAAATAATAAATCTCTTTTTGAAATCAGCTGGTAAGACAGAAAATCAAAATTCTCTTTTAGGAGAATAAATAATCAGCTTAACCAAACCTTGGTAGCTAGGGAATAAAGAAGAAATTCAAACATAGTATTTCTTCAAGAATTTACCATTTATTGGCATCATGAACAAATCTCCATTAGGTTTAGATAACCTATAAGCACCATTGGAGAATACGGTTTCGACTACATAAGGACCTTTCCATTTAGCTTGGAACTTACCTTTACTCTTATGAGTCATAACCATAGGTCTTCGGACAGCTAGAACTAGCTCTCCTACTTTAAATACCCTCTCTTTAACTTTGCTATTGAAAGCTCGAGATATGCGGGCTTGATACACCTCAATGTGCTGTTGCGCTTGAAGACGCTTCTCATCCAAACCTTCAAGTTCTTGGAGTCTTAAACGGTCATTATTCTCTGTAGTTAGCTTATTAGCAATGGCTATTCTAAGAGATGGTATCTGGATCTCCAGTGGAAGAACAGCTTCACATCCGTAAACCAATAAAAATAGTGTAAAACCAGTTGGAGTTCGGACTGTTAAGAGATGGTATCTGGATCTCCAGTGGAAGAACAGCTTCACATCCGTAAACCAATAAAAATAGTGTAAAACCAGTTGGAGTTCGGACTGTTGTTCGATAAGCTCATAAACGTTCTCCAAGTTTTTTGTTCCAATCATGTTTATTAGAAGAGACGAACTTTTTAAGAAGTTTGATAATTATTTTGTTGAAAGCATCTGCTAAACCATTAACAGCTGGATTATAAGCCGTAGAAGCTATGTTCTGGATCCGATTCATGTCACAAAATCGATAAAACGCCTGACTAGCAAATTGTGTCCCGTTATCATGGATTATCCTTTTAGGAATCCCGAAACGATAAATGACATGATGTTTGATGAAGTTAACCATATTAGACATTTTTACTTCAATAAGAGGAACTGCTTTTGCCTATTTAGAAAAATAATCAGTTATAGCCAGAATAAACTGATGCCCTTTGATAGAAGGGGGATTAATTGGACCAATAATATCCATACCCCAAGCTTCGAAAGGCCAAGAAGCTGCTGTAGGATGTAAAAATTCAGAGGGTTGATGAATAAAATCAGCATGAATCTGGCATGCTTTACACCGTCTGGCATAATCTACAGCGTCTGCTATCATAGAAGGCCAATAATAACCCATTCTTCGAATACGGTTCTGTAACTTTGGACCTGGTTGATGCGCACCACAAACTCTATCATGAGCTTCATGAAGTGTTTGCTTGGCTTCGCTTTCAGAAAGACAACGCAGTAAAAGCCCATCATAAGAACGACGATACAACATATTGTCACGATCCGCACCCACTGTGAGGGTACGAGAACGTAACAACGCCCAGCCTACGCCGCAGTGTCGGCGGTAGAACGCTGTCCTAGGTCAATCATCTAACAATATAAAGGTACCTGTACCGTATATACACTCCGAATGGAGGTGACATAGCAATATACAGTCTCAATCACATCTAAGACAGAATGATGAAAATAAAGATAGATAGATACTGGAATAAAAAGATCCACACATATGCACAGAAGTATCATAGTAAAATCGAAATGATCGTCTTTTGATTGATGCAGCTTCTTTTAGATCTTCAGGTAAAATCCCATATACCGCATAATCAATAAATGGACTTCTCCAATCCTTTTGCTGAGAGTTGGATTCGGTAGCATAACTCTGTTCGATATCAAATTATTTTTGATACATAATAGGTCTCGATCCAACAAAGTGATGGTATTTTGTCTTCTGATTGGAACTGCTAAGTCTGCAGCTAGACTAGCGAGAGCATCATCTTCCAAATTTTTAGAATGCGGTACGAATTCAATAAAGAACCCTTTAAATGAAAGTGCCAATTCGATTACCACCTGATGATAGGGAATGAGGTCAGAATTTCTGACTTCATATGTCCCTCTGACTTGATTAGCAATCAATTGAGAATCTTCATATGCTTCCAAGAACTCAATATTTAATTGTTTTGCTACTTGAAGACCAATTAGCAGAGCATTATATTCTGCCACATTATTGGAACATGGTTCATTGAGAGAATAAGCACAATATATAACCATTTTATCAGGAGAAACTAAGACAATGCCTACTCTGGAGACAATATTATCTTTAGGTCCAACTCGTAATGCCCTATCAAAGTATAGTTGCCAAATGTCATCCCTCAAAGTCATGTTGCAATCTACGACTTCATCCGAAATGTCATCATATAGTTTGGAAGTTTTAGGTATAGGGTGAGCTGCTAAAAAGTCAGCTAACGCTTGACCCTTCACTAATTTTTGAGGTATGTAGACCATATCATAAGGAGTAAGCAATATTGCCTAGGTAGCTAACCGGAAGTTAAGAATACTTGGCTTTTTCATCAATACCCAAATAGGATTTATTCTGGATATGACATGAATAGTCTGTCCTGATACATATTGTCTTGTCTTTTGAATGACAAAAACCAAGGCTAGACATTCTTTTTCCACCGGAGTATATCTGTGTTCAGCTCCAACCATCATTCGACTAAGAGAGTAAATTGGCTGTTCATGACCCTTATCACTTTTCTGTGCAAGAAAAGCACCAAAAGAATGATCTAATGCTCGAACATACAGCAAAAATGGTCTTCCCACTACTGGGGGAACTAAAACAGGTAGATTTGTAAGGTATTGCTTGATGTCATTGAAAACTTTTTGACATGCTTCATCCCAAACAAATGACTCACCCTTCTTCAGCAAATGAGAGAAAGGTTGACATCTCCCAGAAAGATTTGATATAAATCTCCTGATATAAGCAATGCAGCCTTGAAAGCCATGAAGCTCTTTCAGATTACGTGGGGGTCGCGTTTTAAGAATTGCTTTGACTTTATCAGGATCAACATGGATACCTTGAGAAGTAATGACAAATCCTAAAAACTTGCCACTAGAAACCCCTAAGAAAGACTTAGTGGGATTCATCTTTAGTTGATGTCGATGCATCAATTTGAATACTGTCTTCAAGTCTTGAATGTGATCATCTTTTAATCGACTTTTGACGACGATATCATCCACATAACATTCAACTATTTTTCGTAGATGTTCATGAAAGATATTGCTCATAGCCCTTTGATATGTAGCTCCAGCATTTTTCAAACTAAAAGGCATAACTGTGTAGCAATAAACTTCAAGGAGTGTTTGAAAAGCAATGTGCTTTTCATCTCCTGGATGCATCTTAATCTGATTGTATCCTGAGAATCCGTCTATGAAAGACATACGTTCAAAACCATATGTATTATCTATCATAATATTGGTGATCGAAAGTGGAAATTCCTCTTTTGGACAAGCTGCGTTATGATCTCGAAAATTTATGCAAACTCAAACTTTTTCATTCTTCTTCATGATAGAAACAATATTGGCAACCCAATCTGGGTATTGTTCTTCATGGACAAAGCCACATGTGATCAACTTTTTAACTTCTGCTTCAATTACATCCATCATATCCGGTCGAAAATGTCATTGCTGTTATTTTACAGGTTTGGCATTAGGAAGAATATTGAGTTTATGGGTAGCTACTTTAGGATCCAGACCCGGTATATCCTCATAACTCTATGCAAAGATATCAATATATTCTTTTATCACCTTTATCAACTCTTCTCTTTCATCTTTAGAAAGATTTTTGCTGATAAATATTGGCTTACGTAGTTTCGTCTCCAACATTAATCTGAACGATTTCATCTTTCGTGGGTGGCTGTCGCTATTCAAACCGAAGTTCCCACTGAGTATCCATTTGTTGTGCCCAAGGGTCATTTTTAAATAGTTCAGACTCATCATCAGTTTGAACCATATTAACTGAAAAGACGTGCTCAGATTCAACATACTGGACTCCTTCAGAATCTGAGGATTGGAAAGAACTGGAAGAAAATTCTTCTTCCATATCTTCATTAAACATATGGGATGTATCGTATCCCAAACCATGACGGGTTCGTTGATAAAATGGATCGCCATATAATGGTAATCGTCTACCTTTGTCCTGATTGAGACCTAACATGGTTTTTAAATCATATCCCATATTTTGGGTAATCTTAAGAGATTGTTGACTATATCTGTCAATTCGTATTTTTTCTTTATCCTTCTCTTCGAGATTATCTGTTTGTATGACAGAAATATTCCTAGCCAAACCAAACACAATTTGATATTTATTTTTCTTATTAGAAAGGATCATAAAATAAGATTCTTCGTGACGCCTATAAGTTACACAAGCTTGTGATGATGAGGCAACAGGTTGTAAATAAGGAGTAGATGTTAGGAACCTCTGAGCATAGGGCCCAACATCCGCATAGGAAGGAAAAGAATTCTCTTCATGATTAATATATAAGTTTTCCTCTGTATTTATGTCAGTTTTATGTTTATGACTTTGATTATCAACAAATAAAGTCATTCTTTCAATAAATTTGACAGCCATATACTCTAAAAGGAAATTTTTATTAAAATAAGAGAATACAGATTGATCAATATTTACATCATTGACAGACTGACTACTACGCTTTGGATTAATCATTAATGGATCGTCATCCGTCTTCGGCGTAGACTTGCCCAGGTTGATAACTATTGGCTCTGGATCAGTTGTACGAGAAGTACGTCCTTTAACCTTGATCATGAGAGGCTGATCACTAGTGTTGGCTTGAACTCGACCTTTGATCGGAATCTTCACAGATTCATCTGACGTAGCTTGAGTTCTCCCTTTGACTTTAATCACCAAAGGTTCGTCATTGACAGGTTGGGGTTGAATGCGACCTTTAACCTTAATCATCAAAGGTTGATCGTCTTCAAAAATCGATTGGTCTTCTGAAGGCGATCGATCTTCCGCCATATCGGATATTTCCTCCACATGCTCCTATTTATAGAGTATTGAATCAGAGAAATAGGCTTCAACACCTTTAAAAGGATTGAGATCTATAAATTCAGTATTCACAATCCCTTAAGAATCCACATACTTAAAGCATTGGTGGAGAGTTGAAGGTACAATATTATGCTCATGTATCCATAGTCTTTCGAGAAAGATATTATAAGATACATCTGAATTGATAACATAAAAGGTTGCCATGGTTCGAAGATCACCTATTTGAATCTTTAGATGAATTTTTCCCAATGGTTTACTCCTTCCAGAATTGAATTCGACAATTGTCGTACTAGTATAAATCAACTCACTAGTAGGAATCCTCAATGGTCGTAGCATACTCTGAAGAATAATGCTGATAGAGGACCCAGGATCGATATAAATCCTGTTAATTTCGGTGGAGTCAATACACCCTGTGTAACACAGAGGCCTATCATGTCGATTATGCTTCAACAGCATATCCTCTTGGGTGAAATTAATATTAGGAATCGACTCCATCATACTGTGGCATTGGGGACATGACACCAGTGTATTGTCAGGACTTTTGAGTTGAGCTAAGCATGAATCTGCCTGTAGCAATGCTTCACTCAAGGTTTCTCGACTTTCTTTAGAAAGACGGAGTAACTCAAAGATGGAAAGTCTAGCCGGAGTATTGGCTAATTGGGCTAGAATGACAAATTTATAGGGTTTCATCAACCCTTGATTTGAACCAGACTTCAGTGGGACGTCAAAACGTACTGCCTTCTGTTTCCCTTTTTTAACTACTGATGGTTTAGAAGGTCTTGCCTCAACAGGAATAGAAGATGGCTGAGTTGGCAGTGTTTCAGCGACATCATCCGCTTCTTTCGAAGTTCCCTCATAATCTTTGTAGAAGTCCCTTCCAGATCTTGAACCAGCAAAAGCTTCTTCTTTAGACTCAGGAGAATGAAGTACCATATTACAGGATTTAGTCTTCTTTTCCTTAGTCTTCTTCTTATGGAGATTTTTGCGAGGGACCTCAAATCCCAATCCGACGGAGGATTTTTTACCTTGAATTTGTAAAGGAACTCGCATACCTTTACCATAGTTCAAGCCTTCCGCTTTTTGAAAGTCATAGCCCATCTTTTTCATGAGATGAATCGATTGTTGACTATACATGTGAGTGGGAAACGGACTTTCAACAGATGGTCCAGCAGATGAAGAAGGGACAGAGACCTCTATAGTCGCAAGGGTAGAATCTTTCGATGTAGGAGGTAAAATTCCAACCGAAGCTTTCTCGTAGGCAGCAAAAACTTGTTGTGACCTATACAAAGGGACACTGTTCATGGATAACCATTGCTGATGAGTAAGCTATAGTTTGGTAGGAGGAGCCAAACTTGGAGGGCATATATTCAGACCCTGTAGTCTATCTTCCAAAGGGATGCCATCCCACAGATGATCAGAATCATCATGATCTATGGTAACAACATGAGAAATCATATTACAGGTTCTGACTTTTTTAACTTTCTTGGATTTTGAAATTTTACTTTTATGTTCCATTTCAGGTACTAAGTCAGGGTGTACCCACATGATTTCACCATTTTTCAAGGTGAGAGGCATTAATTCTTCACTTTGATCTCTGGCTGGTGGAAGATTCACAATCTTTATTGTTGCCTTCGGAATCGGGACAACCCTATCAGGAATTTGCTGTGGAGAAAAACCTCCAAATTGAAGAGAAATTATATTGGTTGTGACTGTATGCTCATCATTAGTTAAAACGATAGCTTTAGCATTTATCAGCTCTTGAATCTTCTTCTTTAAAACATAGCAAGCTTTAGTAGGATGATTTATGTATCTATGATAGATACAATACTTGGGATTATCAGTCAAATCCACCTCATTAGGTCGTTTTGGCTCTAGAATCTGGAGTTTACCACTCTTCACGAGATACTGAAATATCCCAGGAATATCACTATCATCGAAAGAGTATTCTTTTTTCGGCTTAGAAGACTCTGGATTACTTGGTGTAGTTTTAGATTTTGAAAGGTTCACCACCAGAGTTTCTTTTCCTTTCCTATTGCGACTACCAGAATTGTTACCTGAAGAAGCTTTCTTTTCTTTATCTTTTGAGGCAAAGATCATCCCATGTTCACGAGCCAATCTACCATTGGTCTCGGCTGAAACTGCTGCTATAATAAATGAGGCCCAATCTGTGAATTGAGAGCCTGTAAAAATGGCGATGGTTGGTCACAGATTCATTTTGCATGTATCAATTAATACTGAATCTGGCATACCAAGAGGTATTTTCAAAGTAGCTTGTCGGAAGCATTCAATAAACGTCCGAGTATCCTCTTTCTCTTTTTGTTTAATTTTATTAAGGAAGACATATTCATGTCCATTCCTCCTTCAAAGAAACGAGAGAGAAACATTGCTTTGAATTCGTCAAAAGACGATATACAATTATCGGGTAGACTGCGATACCAGTCGTATATTGTACCCGTCAAACACCCAATGAAGACTCGGGTGAGAAGGGCATCATTCTTCTGTAGATGCACAGTCATAATATTAAAATAATTGATATATTGACTTGGAGAAGCCTTTCTATCAAATAATACCATAGATTGTGGCTTGAATTTAGGAGGAAAGGGCACATCATTCTAGTAGGGAGGATAAGGTTGCTTGATCCCCAACTTCTGGAGCTGATCTTTGTGCTTAAGAACCTCAAACTGTGCTTTTAACTCCCGAATAGCATGAATAGATTCATTAGTTTGAGAGAGTATGTTTGATTGAATAGTGGCTGGATGTACCGTAACCCCCACTGGAGGTGATACATCTTCTGGAATGAGAGGATCTGGAGATACGGAGTTTTGATTGATAGCAGGCTCTTGACTCAAAGGTATGTCAACCTCTTGACTATCTTGAGTTTGCGCTGCTACTTGCACCGGTGTTACCACTGCTGGTTGGACTGTTTGCTGATTCGTTATTAACTGATGCATATTTTGCATCATTGCAAGCATATCCTTTAGCGATTGTTCTACCGCAGAAAGATGATGTTCTGTATGAGAAGTAGACGTCTCCTGTTCTTCTTCGATAGCATAAGGTTCAACTTCTCTTGAACTTACAGAGGGATTGGTGTACAGATATGAATCAACGCTATAAATTTCTGACTCCAAATACTGGGTACCCCCAGCCTCTGAATCTGAAGAATGCATATTTAAATGTCGTTGACTTCTTGACCGAGTATGTTGATATACTCCTTCAAAAGAGTCAATGATTCGGCTGAACCGTTGTTGACTTGGAGTCTGGAACAAATTGTGTCTTGAACGTCGTCCTCTATTGATATGAGATGCCATATTGACTGATGCATAGGACAACTCATGTTCTTGGTCATCAATTTGTTGCTGAGGTATGTTGTAGCTTAATCGGTCGAAAACTGACCGTTTAGTAGCAGAACAACAACATTTGATCACAATTTGGTGACACTCACAATGATGGTTTTCTTGGGAGAGTGTCACAGGAAATTTTCTATTTTTACGCTTTTGTACAAGTAACTCGCGTAAATCGGAAGAATTGGAAGGTAGTATTTTCTTTTTTACATTTGGGACAGAGAAATATTTAGTCCCTTATGTAAAAAGAAGACTACTAGCTTCATTGGCAGAAAAAAGTTATACATTTTCACGTGCCTGAAGTTGTGTGCGTAAATTTGGAGTTGATTTGTGTGCACTGAGAACACCATCAGCATTGCGCGTAATCTTAAGATTAGGCACTTTGCTTAAAGCAGCATTATAGGATTGTTGGCATAAAAAAGAAGTTTTGTCAACATTTCTTGTCTCCTTGGATAAATCAAAAGAATTGTTTATCATAGGAGACTTTTTTTACGCTGTACGCGTGTAGGCAAGTTCACTTTAGATGCAAAAGCACCATTGTGAACTTTATCTACCATGTCACCGACAGAAGATTTGCCTTTACACGTATAGCACAAAACAGGAGTATCTGCCACGTCACAGGCGGAAGACTTGCCTTTACGCGTATAGCGCAAGACAGAATTGTCTACCACGTCACAGACGGGAGACTAAATTTTACGTACAGCACGCAACACTGAAGTAGGGACTGCCTTATCATAGACGGAAGCCCCAACAACAGGAGTGGGAAGAATTCCCTTGCCTTCAAAGACAACGGAGAGATCAGAGGGTGCTTTGGACTTAGGAATCCAAACTTTGCGCACCTTTCGTAATTTTTGAACATTGGAGCAGCGAGTACTACCCCCAGTTCGGAGCATTTCTTCGTAAGCAGTCTGGTCGAATTGAACAACCAGAGTCTTCTTCGTCGATCCAATCGACACATCATCATATTGAGCAATTGCTTTCTCGTCCGAGGAGAAAGTCATCTCCAGCAGAGTCACCATTTTATTTTACTTAACAAAATGCCCTTAAAAGGATTTTGAAAGAAAACGAAAAAAAGTACAAAAGTACAAATAAATTCTGGAAAGTATTGCTATGGAAGTCTGATCTGAGAGCGATCACTTTGTTCCTTGGACCACATGATGATGATGAAGAAAACTGCTTGGTGAAGAACAACCGGAAGAACTAAGTCACCAGAAAGGTATCAACACAATTGGCACTGATGGCACAGTCAAATGCTTTCCTACTTTGCTTCACTCTGTTCTTGAAGAAAAGTTGAAGAGAAATACTTTGGAAAATCACTTTGCTCTGATAGTATCTAGGCTCCCAAAATCTTGTACCTCTTTCTTAAAAAAGAAGTCTTTATATAGACCTGTCTTCTGTGCGTAAAAAGTATCAATATTGAGTCTCTACACAAGCTACTAGGATAACTGTCGCCCACGTACAGAAAGTACCCTCTACGCATATTGACACATGTCTTATAATCTAATAAAATGAGGAGAGCACGAACACATGTTCTTCGAAAAGTGTGACATGAAGGCCAGGTCAGAAGACCACGTTCCCACATAATCAGGACAAACTGTGCATAAAAAATGTTGTTTAAATATGTCCGAGCGTAAAATAGCTCAAAGTGAGCTTTCCGGGTAAAGTGGCTAAAAATAGCCTTGAGCGTAAAAGGATCAAATAAACTCTACGCGCATAAAAAAGAGCAGCTGAGATAGCCTCGAGCGTAAAAGCTCAAATAACTCTTATACGTAAAGAGGAAGATGTGCCTTAAGCGTAAAGCCGTCCATTGGCACGCTAAACAACAAACTCTTTGGCTTATGTGCATTTATTTTGTCAGAAAATCAATCTATCAGAATAGAATCTTCATGCATTTAATGCAGCATGGACAGCTCATTCGCATAGAAAGTTAAGCTATTCTCCGCGTAAAGTCTGAATGTAAAGCTTGCGTAGAGTTTTGAGTTTGACTCAGTTTGACCTTTGCGTAAAGTCTTATTTGGAATTATCCATTGCGTAAATATCTCAATCTCTTTTACTTGGTCTTCAAATTTTATTTACGCTTCTACAATGTATACCCAGACAAAACTTTACTGTAGGAAGGAAGTTATGTCGACAAGTATCCATAAGTTCTGAATCTGGTATGCCGAAGGACATCTTCAGTGCTAGTCGCCTGAAGCGTTCGATGAAGGCGATGACAGACTCAGTACTCCTTTGCTTGGTCTCGATGAGGGTGGACATACTAACATGCATGCCGCTCTTGTAAAACCTGTTGAGGAACAATCTCTCCAAGTCTTTGAATGAATTGATACATCCGTCAGGCAGACTGTAAAACCATTCGAAAGCTACCCCCTGCAAGGTGCTAATAAACAGCTTCGACAAGAACGGATCGTCTCTGGGCAAGTGCAGAGTCTGCATTTTGAAGTATGTCATGTACTGACGAAGAGAAGTCAACCCGTCAAATAAATTTAGCGTCAGCGGCTTGTAGTTAGGAGGGCAAGTAGCGTTCTCCCACTCAGGGGGATACGGTTGAGATATCCCCATCTTCTGAAGCTCATCTTTGTGTGAGATGGTGTCGAGACGAGCGACCAGGAAATCAATTGCATCCTGTTGATTGAGCAGGTGTTAGGAAACGGCTGCTGAATGGTTGCCAGGCGTTGTTGGCGAAGGACCACCCCCCGCATTTGTAAGATTTGGAGGAGGCACAACGGAATAATACTCCTTTTGTAGTGAAGGAGGGTTGTTGCTGTGAGCCGGACTAGCGTGGGCTGAGACATTTTGTTAAGATGGAGGAACAGCCCCAGCAGCTTGAACCGCCATGATACTGGTAAGCAAATCGGTGATATTGGCGAATGTTGTTTCAAGACCCTCTAGCCGTTTGCTGGTTTGATCACTTGCTTCTTAAGGTCTTTCTCCGTCCGCCATGTATGTAGATAACATACGAGGAAGAACAGAAGAAATAGTACAACTGGTGCTGATACTGTTTGTCTCCGAATGGACCAGTCCTTCATCTTCAAGTAGGGGAGGCAAATAGTCGCCATCAGATTCAGAGAGATCGTTAGGGTCATCCACTTCAGACTCTGAAAGAATACTACTTCCAGCTTGGGATTCTTTGTCGTCTGTACGGAACCTTGCCTTTAACCGAGTACCCATATAAACTCCTTCAGATGTGACAGCCTGCTGGCCATCTGTTGGTAGACATCTTCTTCTTCTTCTTGCGGAACTGAGAAAGAAATTTGGGTTCATAGTCCACCGTCTTTGATTGGGGCTTCCATAAGGGGGACCCCATGAAGCCATGTTGGATGAAACACACAGTGGCTTCTCATCATCAGAGAAGTGCAGCCATCGAAACACGGATTTTTTTTCTAAGGCACTCTTGTTGCATTGGAGCAACAACAGTTGATAACAATACTGGTGCATGGATGTGCACTATGAATTGTTATGTCCTCTCTCGCTTTACGCATATGATTTATCATGTCGCACAAGTCAGCGGAAGGAAGTTTTGCCTTACAACCCATGTAGCATGCATTGTCGAGCTTTGCATGCGGGTTTGTAAGGAGAGTAGGCGCATCCAGACTTAGTTCACGTGCGGGGACAACCCCCACACCTAAGTTCTGTGATGTCCTTGAAGATAGCCCCGTGCTATACGCGTTGGGGCCTGCCTTTTTGTTGTGGGCGCATAGGCCTTGGAGACTGGCCTTGGGCGTATGCTCCTTGACAGCATGTCTGAGCCTCTTTGATGTGGGCACATAATATGGATCCAGAGAGCCTGGGCGCATAGCCTTGGGCACATGGCTTTGGATGCCCAGCCTGCTGATGATAGAAGTGTTCTGGTTGGGGCTATGCCCCCAAATACTCCCTTGGGCGCATGGCTTTGGGCGCATGCTTGGTGGAGCAGCGCTATTTTCTTCCAGTTTTTCCTCCTTCATTTGTGAGCCTCGTCAGGTTTGGCCAGAGTGTCGCACACCCCGATTCTTGGCATCATAGTGTTTCCTTTGCCAAGTCTCGGGTGTTGAACTCCCTGTTGTTGGTTGTACAGCAAAGAAGTCACTGGGCTAGTAGAGCCCGGAACGGTGTGAGCCTTCTTTATTTGGGGAACTTCTGTGGCAGAGTCATGCGCCCATATGACAGAGTTCTCCAGTTGCATATCTGCTATAATACTAGCAGGATATGCACAGCGAGCCTTCGAAAGCCAAGTCTTGCGAGACTTGTTTGGCTTCGCTGATTTTGAGGGAGTAGAGCCATCCCTCGAGAGCATCTCTTCGAACGCCTGCTGATCGAACTTTACGATCAATATCTTCTGAGTGCTCCCCACTTTGTCGGTAACGGATTGCGTCACCACCTTCTCGTCAGAGGAAAAGGTAGTCCCCAGCAGAGTCGCCATTTTTATGGACACACACAAAAAAGAAGAAGAAAATGTTGTCTTTTCTTTATTGGCACAAGGCACCACAAATCTAGTATGCCTGAGATATCCTGCGCTGAGGATCCCCGAGTACAAAAAAGAATTCTGGGGAATAGGACGATGGAGATCGAGCGGCAGTTGCTCCTTCACTCCATTGACACTCCGATTACTAAAGGGGAAGAAAACCTAAGAAAATTGCTAACTCTCGGCTCACTGGCAAGAAGTGCAACAATTTGTCTCTTGAAAATGCTCTCCGTTCTGTGTTTTGAAGAGGGATGAGGCCCCCCTTTTATATTCGTTCTTGAGCTGGAATGATGTTATGCGCCCACATGAGGAAACACGCTGGTTTTTATGTTGGCGCATAGTCCTGCTTTGGGCGCATAGGATGTAGGCGCATACAGGCTGCGACATCGTAGGTTGGTCGTGGTGTTGACGTGGCCGCATGCTTCGGTGCACGACTGCTCGTGGAGACTAACGTGGCCGTGTGCTTCGGTGCACATTTTGATCATGGCTTTGACTGAGTCAGGCTTGGACGCATAGCTATGTCTTAGGCTATGTGCCCTCCTTTTGGAGGAGCTAGTCTTGGGCGCATGAAACTTCACTGGCTGGGCTTATGGAGCTTTACTGACTGGGCACATGGAGTTCCACTGACTGGGCACATGGAACTTCACTGACTGGGCGCATGGAGCTTCACTGGCTTGGGTGCATAGAGCTTCACTGGCTTGGGCGCATGGGGCTTAATTTGCTGAAAAAAATTTATGCTTCTATAGGTCTAATAAGAACTCTATTCAAAATATGGCATGTTGTATAGACAGCTTCTGACCAAAAATATTTTGGAAGATTATGCTGGTTAAGCATAACTCTGGCCATATCGCCTTGATTTCTATTCTTCCTCTCCACAACGCCATTCTATTGAGGAGTACTGGGGCAAGAGAAATAATGAATAACCCATTTGAATCACAAAATGATTTAAATTAATGGTTATGTAATTCTCCTCCATGATCACTACGTATCCGAGTAATCATGAATCTTTTCTCATTTTGTACCTTTTTACAAAAGACACAAATTCAGAAAAGGTTTCATTTTTATTTGCAAGAAAATAAACCCAAGTATACCGTGAATAGTCATCAACTATCACGTAAGCGTATAGCTTACCACAAAGATTGGCGACTCTACTTGGTCCAAACAAGTCCATATGTAAAAATTGCAGTGGTCTAGAGGTACCTACAACGTTTACTGATTTGAAAGATGATCTAGATGCCTTGTTCTTTTCGTATTCGGCACAGACAATATCTTTCTTGAATATAATATTAGGTAAGCCTCTTACCAGTTTCTTGGTGGACAATCTTGCAATAGTTTTCATGTTCGCATGTCCAAGACGCATATGCCATACCCAGCTTTCGTCTTGAGTTGTGAACAGACACATCCTTGTATTGTTAGTCATTTCTGACAGATATAGTACATATACATTGTTCTCTCTTATTCCCTCAAAGGAAATTATTCTATAAGTTTTATCATAAGCAAAACATGTATTCTTAACAAAATTAATTCCATAACCTTGATCAGTCAGTTGACTAATACTTAGCAGGTTATGTTTTAATTATGTTACTAAACATACATCTTTAATGATTGGTGAGTACCTATGTTGCCAATTCCAATGATATGTCCTTTCAGGTTGTTTCCAAAGGAGACATAGCCTTCTTTCTTCATCGATAGAGTTGCAAATAATGTATTATTGCCTGTCAAATGCCTGTCAAATAATGTATTATTGCCTGTCAAATCGGTTTTCGTCGTCTCTGAAATCTTTCTTCTTCTTGTTTAACTTCTCATATCTGAGGAATCTTCTAAAGTTCCATGTCATGAGGGTTATCTGCTCGTTGTCTAAGCTGTTTGTCTCACTTTCATCATCGGAGGCTGTCTTGTGGTTAGCTTTAAATGCTATCGCCTTCTCTTTTGGAGCTGACTCTTTGAAATCATTAAGATCTAGCTCATGCGTCATAAGCTTTCCCATAACGGTTTCAAGAGTCATCGTTGTGAGATCATTTCTCTCAATAATGGCCATCGTTTTAGGATTCCAGTTCTTGGTTAGCCCACAAAGCACCTTTCGAATCATCTCATGATTGTTGTATTCTTTTCCAAGGGAAGACAAAGGATTAACAATATCTAGAAACCGAGTAAACGTACTTGTGATAGCCTCATTAGGCTTCATTTTGAAGGCTTCATACTCTTGTGTTAGTCGTGAGATTTTGAACTCCTTTACTTATGAAGTGCCTTCATGAGTGACCTCAAAAAGTTTCCAAACCTCGTGAGACGAGACACATGTTGAAACTCTATTGAACTCAGTTCTATCTATAGCATAGAATAAAGCATTAATAGCTTTTGCATCAAGACTAGCTTGTTTCTTTCCATTGTCGGTATATCTTTCAAATGGTTTTTCAACTAATTCACCCTCTACCACAATAGGTAGTGGTT
Source organism: Iris pallida (assembly GCA_029216955.1). Taxonomy (NCBI): domain Eukaryota; kingdom Viridiplantae; phylum Streptophyta; class Magnoliopsida; order Asparagales; family Iridaceae; genus Iris; species Iris pallida. The sequence goes on along the minus strand of JANAVB010042219.1, from coordinate 8,505,132 downwards.
TCTTATAACCATTCATGACAATTGACCATAAATTAAAATCAAGAGACTTGAGGTAAAAGCTCATACGTGTCTTCTAGTACGTGTAGTTTGTTCCATCAAATAGGGGCCTATTTGTTGATTAGCCTTCACCATTGCTTGGATATAATGATGCCATATCTCAAGATGTTTTAATCCAACTAGAGAGAAACCGTGTGCTCTGAAACCAATTGTAGGATCGATGACACCTCTAGAAGGGGGTGAATAGAATACAGCAAAAAATATTTACCAATTAAAAACTAAGCAGGTAAACTAGATATATAAATAAACTTGAATGCAATGAAGTAAAGCAATAAGTAAATGGAGGCAAGAAAGCAATACGCAGACACCAAGATTTATACTAGTTTTCCTCTGAGAGGACTAGTCCAGTTCGCGAGAACTCTTGCTCGCTATAATCTACTATTTTGAATAGAGATTACGCCGTGTGCTTTACTCTGAAGAACACGCCAACTTCAACACCGTCGTATTTTTATCCGAAGCTCACGATCAAACTTCAAACACCTTTCTGAAGAAAGTTTTTATATGCCAAGATTGTACAACTCGAATACTCCTAACCGAAAACCACCGGCGCTAGAAGAATGGGAGTTGTCTTGGAGATTTAAAGATTTAAGCTCTTTAAAGTAGATAGAAATTTAGGAATATATAGAGAAGATGAAGAATGAATAAGTAAGTAGAAATAGGAAATTTTTCTCTTTTTACAGGATTTTCTAGGACAGAGTTCGGACATAACTCGATAGGCTAATATTCATAATTTTGAACGTTGCAGATCCAAAAGAATAGAAAAATACAACTGACCAGGAGTGATCCTAGGGGACCGAGTTCGGTCCGAGTTCGTCCCGAGTTCGGTTGCTAGGGTTTCAGGGTCTTTTTGGTTTGGATAGACTTTTGGATGTTGGTTTGGCTTGTGATCTATGTTAGGTTTGTTTTTGGTTCAGAATAGACTTCTAAATGCCAGTGATCCTGACGCAAACCTATCTAGACTCAATAAAGAGAAAAATATAGAATAAAATATTAAAAAATCAGTTGCGGCGAAATCTACGGTCTTCTGTTTCTTTTCATATCGAGCTCGGAGTTTAAGTCAATTATCGAAATCAATTTGACCATGGCTGAATGGGCCAACAGAAAGTATACATAGATTGGCATTGCAACAAATTAGAAGAGGCATGTAAAACACAAAAATATAGCCTATATTTAACTAAAAATATTAACAAAAAACTAGACATCCTAATAAAAAATTTACAAATTTTTTAACTCAAGGTGACTTTGCGAATTAGGTGAAAATGCTCTTGAAAGGAGCCTACAACCTATCAGAATTCGCAAGAAGAAGAAAGAGAAAATAGCTTGGGTTTCTTAAATCCTGACATTTATATATACGGTGGAGATAATTGTTTGCTGAGTATGGAAGATACAATTAGGATTAAAGAATAAACTAATTAAATCTAAAATAATCATGTATTTTCTCTTTTTCTATTATTTTCAAGGTCATAATAACGTAGTTTTTGTGAAGTTTTTATATAAAGTTGTAGCCCTAAATATTATCTTAAGCTTAATTCAGAGTTATATCCTAGTAGATATGGTTGTTTTACTTCAACTGCACTGTGTAGTCGAAATTTTACCATATATATTTTTAGTTTTAATTTAAATATATTTATTTAAACTATCCTAAATTAATGTGATTTATGTTTCCATATAGACAGCTTTTCGTATGAGAGAATTTATAATAATAATAATCCTAGTTATGATAAGAAATCTTCACAATCAATATAAAACCTAATCAATAAGAATCCTAACCTAAATCTATCTTTCCATATTTAAATCAAATTCAAATATATATATATATATATATATATATATATATATATATATTCTGGCGTGGGACAGAATGGGGCGCCCCGTGCATGAAAATTCACCGGCTAGGGCGCCGTACGGGCGGTCGAGGACCGGCACCATTCTACCATGGGTATAAATGACGGCTGACCACGCGGCCCATCGTTCGGCGCCCTATGGGCGTCGGAAAGACGTCGTAAGGGCGTCGTGCGCATAGAACAGGTGGCTGCACGGCATCGGCTGTTGTAGGCGTCGTGAAGGCGTCACGTCGGAAAGACGTCGTAAGGGCATCATGCGCATAGAACGGGTGGCTGGGCAGCATCGGCTGTCGTAGGCGTCATGAAGACGTCGGAGGCGCCTTCAGCGTCGTGGGCGAAACGAGGCGTTGAGTTGCCGACGTCGAAAGACGTCGGCCGTCCCGTGAGGCTCTGGAGTGCGCGGAGTGCGCGAGGCGTACGTGTGGGGTGTCACCCCCAGTTTTCAAGAACAGAGGTATTTTGGTCATTTTTTTATTTTTGAATGTTTTTAAAATTTATTTTATTATTTATGGTATTGTTTTGGGGTTATTTGAGTCGGGTTCGAATTTGAACTCAATCCGACTTGTATCGAAGACCCGGGCTAGTTTTGACTCTAGTGGGACCTACTCATTAGTTAGGCATGGCCCACATAACAATAAAATTAAGTTAGTATGGTTGGACTAATCCATGAATAGGTTAGGTTTAATCAGAGACTTAAATTAGACTAATTTAGCCCCAAACCAAAACCTAATTTTAATTAAAACCAATAGGAGTCATGGGAGGGCATTATGGACTTTCCAAAATGGGGACACATGGACGTATAGGGGGGGATGAGTCACTTTTATTTTCATTCTTAGCCTCCAAATTTTTCTCTCTCTTGTTCTTCCCCAAATTTGAGAGGAACCTCCATTGTTTTCATCTACAAATCAATCCTTTCTTCCACCAAATCTTCTTTATTTCTTCTCTACTCCATGAAGAGAGGGTGTTAGCCAAGTTTGGGAGGATTTGGCTTTGGTTCGTGTCCATTTGGAGATCCTTTCGTGTCGGTGTCGTATCGGAAGGAGTTCCCTTGGATTTCATCTCCCGGAAGGTAAAATCTACCCTCTATTTCGATCCTACATGCATATAGGATTATTTTGAACCCATAAAAATGACCCCCATGGTTGTGTCTCCATTTGTGTCCATTTTGTGTCCATTTGGAGATATTTAGGAGTGTCCTTGTTGTGCTTTGTGTCCATATGGGAAACCCCTAAATTTGGACACACTTTGTGTTTGTTTTTAGGCTTAATTGCAATTTGCTACCCTCAACTATTCCGCTTTTTCAACTTGATACCCTAAACTTTTTTTTGTAACAAGTTGATACCCAAAACAATTTTGGGACAAAAATACCCCTGCTCAAACCTTAAAATTACTCCCCTCCCTCAACCCCCCCCTCCCCCACTCCGGCTACCCCCTCCCTCCCGCTCCGCCTCCCCTCCGGCCACCCCCCTCTCCCGCGCGCGGCCACCCCCCTACCTCCACCGCTGCCGGCCACCACGACAGCAGCAGCCGTCGTCGCAGCAGCAGCAGCAGTAGCCGCCGCAGCAGCCACCGTAGCAGCAGCAGCAGCAGCAGCCGCAGCCACCGTCGTGACGGTGGCGCCTGAAGCGGGAGGGGAGGGTTGGCCGGCGTGGGAGAGGGGGTGGCCGGAGGGGAGGCAGAGCAGGAGGGTGGGGGTGGCCGGAGTGGGGGAAGGGGGGAAGGGAAGAGGGAAGGGATAAGGGCATTTTGGGATTTTTTGAAAAATTAGGTATCAAGTTGAAAAAAAAATAGTAGTTGAGGTATCAACTTGTTACAAAAAAAAGTTTAGGGTATCAAGTTGAAAAAGTGGAATAGTTGAGGGTAGCAAAGTGCAATTAAGCCTTGTTTTTATGTTTGAATGATTTATTAAATGTTTAATCTCAGATTTTTGATGTTTTAAATGTTGTTCTTGAGTGTCCTTACATATTTATTCATGTATCTTATATATATATAAGTTTTGTGTGTGTGTCTATTTTAAATGTGTTCTTAAAATATTTTCATATGTATATATTATATTGAGAGTGTCTATATATATATATATATATATTTTTTTTTTTTTTTTTTAACAAACAACATTTTATTGAATAATAAAGGTGGCTCAAAAGGAGCAATACAGTTGTCAGGGACCAAAATACACAAAAGCCCTGTAAGACAAAATAGGAAATGCATAAAGGTAAATTCAAATTTTCGAAAAATTTCGAAAATTGAAATTGTGGGCGCTCGGCCCTGGGGGGGGGGTGCATACTATCAGAGGTTTTTTTTTTTTTTTCTGGATCGGAATTCAAATTCGAAAAAATTCGAAATTTGAAATCAGCCAGGAGTTAGCGCCCAGCGCGCGACCCGAGACCGCTTGGGGGGGACACGAGGCCCAATAGGCGCGAGGCCCAAGGGGCGCGGGGCCCGAGTTAGGGGCGCGGGGCCCTAGGGGCTGAGCAGCGCCCAAAGCGAGGCGCTCAGCACGAGGCGGCGCGAGCGCGTCGGTCCCCCCGCCGGCGGGTCGCACAGGGCACGGCGAGGGCGTCGTGGGAGGTTGGCGCCGGCGGAGGAGGGGGGCCAACAGCCGGAGGGGAAGGCTTGGGGGACGGGGAAGGGGAACGGGACGTCGTTGACTGACGACGAACAGGGGAGGAGATGGGGGGGGGGGGAAGGGGAAGGGGAAAGGAGGGGGCAGCCCGCCGGACGGAGGGAGCATAGGGCTCGACCTCCGGGGAAGCATCGGGGAGGTCCACCGGCGACCATAGGGCGGCGACGAACCTTAGCCCGCGCGAGGAGGGTCCCGGCGAGGGACGAGGCCGGTCAAAAGCGGCAGGGGGGAGGGGTGGCCTCCAGCGCGCGCCGGAAGCTCCGTAGGTCGTAAGGCGGCGGAGGAGCCGACCACGAAGGAAGCACGGAGCTCTCGGGCGGAGGGGCGGGGGGGGGATGTATCCGGGGGGAGCTCGCCACGCGCACGGGGGGGGGAGGGAACCCCGGAGCAGGGAAGAGAGGGGCGGCCTCACCAGAGCCGCCGGAGGGGGAGGCGGACACAGGGAGCCGCAAGGAGGGCCCAGCCGGGAGAGGGGGCCACTGTAGGGGCGAGGCGAGGGGAGAGAAGGGCGGAGGAGACGCCGGACCAACGGGAAGCGATCCAGGTCGAGCATCGGGCGGCGGAGATGGGGGAGCTCCACCGGGGGGAGACGAGGCGGTCGCCGGAGGCCTCACCAAGTCTCGCGCAGCCGGTGAAGGGGGCGACTCGGCGAGGGGAAGTACAGGGGGCGCCGGAGCAGGCGGAGGGCCGCTAGGAGGAGCTGCAGACCCCGGAGCCGGAGGAGGCTTCCGGCGCCTAGCGCGGCGGCGCCGGGAACGACGCCTAGGAGGGGCCATCTGGCCACACGGCGGAAGGCCGACGAATGGCGGGGGGCACCACAGGGGGAAGGCGGGGCCCGATCTGCCGAAGGAGACGAAAAGGCCGAACGGGGTGGCCGGCCCGGGGAGGCCGACAGGCCAACCAACCCAGCAAACCCCGGCCGGGGCGGGGGCGAACGCCGGCGAGGCGAGGATGGGGGGGAACGCCGGCGAGGCGAGGGGGGACGCCGGCGTGGCAGAGGCCCCGCTCGGGAACCGAGGAGCTCTCCGCACTCTACCCATTTTTTTTTTTTAGTGGGTGTATATATATATATATATATTATATATATATATATATATATATATATATATATATATATATATATATATATATATATAGGTTTGTGTGGATTGTGCATATATATTTATTTGTGTGTATGGATAGATGGTTAGAGAGTGAGAGAATGAGCAGGAAAGCAGCAGGAAAAAGCAGTAAGCAGTAAGCAGTAAGCAGGAAAAAGCAGTAAGCAGTGCAAGATGGTTTTTTGGGATTTTTGTAGCCACGGAACATCTCCTTTTGACCCACCTTAGCCCCAAATGCCTACCCCCACTTGTCCACCACATTTAGTAATATGAAACCCCTAAGTTAGAGAGTGTTTTTAGTGTGTTAGGTGGTTAGTGGGGTAGTGTTTCTAGTGGTAGAAAATAAGGTTGGTCATGTTATGTTATATGTCATGTTGAGATACATTAGGAGTTTGTGGTAGATGTTTGAGTTGGTTTTTGAGAGTTATTTTAGAAGTAGAATTCTAAGTTAGATGGGGGTTAGATAGATGATATTTGTGAGGGAGAGTGAGTGTGGTTTAGAAGAATAGGTTATGTTAGATGTGGTATCTTGATATCTCAAGATTACCTTAAGGTAATATGTAGGAAAGTAACATATTAGAAAAGATAGTTTTGATGTCCAAGATAGTAGGAATTTATGGTTGGTAATAGTTAGATAGGTTAGTGTCTAGCTACCCTAAGAAGCCCAGGTTAGTATTCCAAGGTATAGATGGGTTACCGTTGTATTGGGGCAAGGTAATAGAAATTACCTTGGTAAAGGTAAGTTAAGGTAATAGGGTAATTGTAAGTTTTGAGTTAGATAGTTTAAGATGTGCCTAGATATAGGTTCTCTTGGTTGGTAATGGTTAGGATTAGTGCCCTTAGACTAGTTTTGACCTCGGTTGACCGTTTCGACCAAAAGTCAACAAAAGTCAACCGAAAGTCAAATTTAGCCTAATAATGACTAGAATCGACCCAAAACTAAACCAGAGTTGACCAGTTGACTGAAAGTCAACTGTTAGTCAATATTTGACTAGTTTGACCTAGGGTTGATCCAAGATTGACTCAGTATTGACCATGGTTGACCAGAGTTGACTTTTGACCAAAAGTCAACTGTAAGTCAATCTTTGATCCATATTGACCTAGTTTGACTTGGATTGACTTCCTGTGAACTTGTTTGACCTTGGTTGTCCTTGTGTGACCTAGTTTGGCTTAGTATGACCTAGTTTAGCTTGGTGTGACTTAGTTTGACTTAGTTTTGACTTAGACTTGCATATCATGACTAGATTAGCTTTCCTTTCAATACTAAACCCTGTTTGACTTATAGTATCTCATCTTTAGGTCTGTGATTACTCTGAGCGTCTGTTCACCTTACAATCTCAGGACCATAGGCGACTACATTCACTGATAGTTTTCATTGTCTTGATATCTGTTATATCCGATTCAGTTGTAGTGTCTTACTTGATTTTCAGACACGATAGTTCACATTCTAGTATATGTTGGATTATGACATAAGATGTTGTTTCTGGATTACTTGGTATATTGGTAAATTTTCTGTCTTGTTCCTTGTACTTGTATAGACACCGATTCCTAAGGGGACTTGCTACCCTCTTACGGAATCTCGTGTCATGACGTGTCATGTCTAGATCCTTTATACTATTCGGGGATGGAGAGTCATTAGTAGTTGTGTGATCAAAATCCCTACTTGTTCTTCATACTTGTACTTGTTCTTATGTATAGCTATACCCTCGCTCACGACGGGTAAAGCCTGACCCTACTTGTTCATAACTTTCTATGGTGGTCGGCCTTATCCTGCTCCGTTGTACACTTGTTCATAGCAGGTCAGATGGAAAGCCTGATCATGTTTTCCAAGCCGATCACATAACGCACTAATAATTCAAGGCATATTTTATATTTATTTATCATAGGAGGCTATGTTCTGTTCGGAAGAAGGGTTACAACCCCGGTCCTTGTTTGGTTTAAGGGTTGTAACTCGGCTTCCGTATAGTTCCCAAGTCATCCTATATATTGTCGTCCTATTCAGTACTCACATCCTATTATATATTTTCTGTTGATTTTGTCTTGTATTTCACATATTCTACATGCTCTTATGCTATACCTTGATTGGAGACTAAGTTCTGTTTGGGAGAAGGGTTATAACCCTGGTCCTTGTTTGGTTTATGGGTTGTAGCTCAGCTTTCGAATGGCTCCCAAGTTATCCTATATCTTTATCTTGTATTTTATTATACTGTCTCTTATAGAATTTGTCAATTCATATGGAACTACTGTTATTGTTTGTACTTGCTCATTTTCCTGACAGGATACCGTTGATATATTATAGATATTTCTGAGACAGACTGCTCGACCTACTATAGGGTCGAGACAGATGGAGACTTAGGCCAGGACTGTGGCCTGTTAGTTGAGCCACTAGACTTTGCACTTCCAGAGTAGTTAGTTTAGTTAGGCTTGCCTGGACTGCGATCCAGCTTTTGTTTTATACTGTAGTAGCTTATAGTTATATATTTGTGACTCTGTGATGTTGTTTGTTTCTCTTCGGCTGTGTTGGATGTTGAACTAATTTCCTATTTTTACATCTATCATATTTCCTTTCCGTACTATCTATCTTAGTTTTGTTTTTTGTGATTAAGTTATGCCATATATATTCCTCCGTACGGAGATGACAGATACCCTTATATTGTCTAGTTATAGTATTTATAGACGACCTATACAGCATTCTACCGCCGATTCTGTGACGTAGGCTGGACGTAACCACGTACTCGTGCCCCTAATCAGGGAGCGGGTCGTGACACGGGATGATGATAAAAAAAGCCAGTATGGACATGATCCGTATGAAGAGTCCGGACCGACATGACAACCGGCTATAAAAATCGTGTGCGGGGAGACACACGATTTAACTGAGCGCGCACGTGCTAGTTTAATATATATATAGAGAGAGAAGCCCACTATATATAAGTATCAGGTGCAAAATGTCGTAGCCTTTACAAAAGAGCGCGACTCGCACAAATAGAAAGAAAAAAAGGTAGACCGGATCGCGCCGGAAGTTAGGTTAATGTAACATCTCCTAAAAACTGCTCGAAGAGTGAGGGCAACGAGAGCTGACTTTGCTGATTTGTCTGAGAACCTCTAAAAAAGCTGGAAGGTAGTGAGTTGACGCCCTTCATATATGTGCTTGTTAGATTATATTTTTGGATCGGGCATACCAGGCAGTCCGTGAGGAGGAAGATATACGAAAATCTCAGGTCCAATCCACTGCTGAGGAGGTGTTGGCACTGGCTATCAAGACTTCTGTCACGACCCGCACCCGCTTTTCGGATACGAAGCGTGTCCAAGCCCAGCTTACGCCGCAGTGTCGGCGGTAGAACGCTGTCTATACACAAGTCACGGTAATCTAGAATCACGGGAAAACTATATCTCATCTACATGAATAATCATGTCACAGTCAAGATCAATGAAAAGATATGAACTGAATAATAATGAATAAACTGAATATCAAGAATCACTGTCACGTCCGGTGGACACAAATCCACTACCAATAGACGGAAGAAAACAGAGGAATACATGGAGTAACTAACTGAAAAAAATACAAATCTAGACCACCTCAAGTGCAAGCGATGCTATCTGATGCTGGCTCAACCCTCTGGTCTGCTCCTAACTCAAGCTTGGCTAACCTGAAGAGATCATCAGGTCCTCAGAGGACTAGCAAGATATAAAAACGAGCCTTTCTAACAGTTTATTATGCATGGAGAAAGATACAGAATAACAAGTAAAACTGAGCAATGAATAAAGTACAAATTTGTACACTGTCTACACATCAATGAACTGCTGAACAAGGTCAAGAGAACTCATGTCAAGATATCACCGGATAATCGAAAAGAATACTCAAACCCTCGTCCCTAGCGTGGACTCGCACGTTTGAACTACTAACCCTCGTCCCTAGTGTGGACTCGCAGGCTAGCCTCTACTACTAACCCTCGTCCCTAGTGTGGACTCGCAGGCTAGCATCACCCTCGTTCCTAGTGTGGACTCACAGGCGTAATCCCTATACCACTAACCCTCGTCCCTAATGTGGACTCGCAGGCTAGCATCTACTACTAACCCGCGTCCCTAGTGTGGACTCGCAGGCTAGCATCACCCTCGTCCCTAGTGTGTACTCGCAGGTGTGGACCAATAACTACTAACCCTCGTCCCTATCGTGGAATCGCAAGTTAGATTCAAGGTTCAAGACACGGAGGCACGACTCAATCAAGGCACGACCAATAAGAAACAAGGCTAACTGTGAACACTGTCTAAAGCAAAAAAATACGAACATGATATGAAAGGTACATATCAATAGTATGAGAAAAGCTAGATAATAAATAAAGACAGTGCATGTAAATAAAGCTGTGTAGAAAGGCAAGGTATACTTGCCTTAGGTCCTGATCTGCTGACACGGGTTACAATTTGTATCAAGTCCAAGTAGCCTGTTAATGAATTTACAAAGTTAAAATTGTTCACAAGGTAAAGAATAACCTATCTATTTGGTCCTTGTTCAGTCCATACTAACTCCCCATCTTTCTACCTATAACTCATATATATATGTATATAACCTTGATAGCCCTCATCCTTTTTAATTGTACTTAGCCATATCTTACATTTACTCTCAATCATTTTAAGTGGTATAAGCTACTAATGTAACTTGCTGATACCTTTTTGTAACTCCACCCTAATTTGCATGAGAGAGGATGCTATGACAATAAATCCCAGTTCAGCTAGCAATAAAACCATTATTACTCAAACACTTAATATGATTAGAGACACATACATTTTGACAGAGGACACTCTAAGGATTCTTCAGTCATCAAACCATGCTCTAACAGTTTAGCAATTTAATGTGAAAGATTTGAAGCCTAGATTTCATCAGGTTATGGTCCAAATCAGTTCCTAAAGCATACTTGGGAGAAATTTGTTAAGAAGTCGAATTAGTACTCTATACATAAACACATGTGCAGGCACCTCTATGTATCAGTAGCATTGTCCTATATTGGCTCTCAACAAAGTATCAATGAAACGCAGAACATAATTTAGTGAGTAAAGCTAATCAAAAGAACTACAACTGCACCCCTGTTGATACTCTAAAGTATCAATTTGCAACTCCTGTATCTTCACTACAAGTGTACCATTGCATCGTAGGCTACCCATCCTTCTCCATATAGCAACCCGTAATTTAGCCTATTCGACCAAACAGTCTCATACACCAGTATCTCCTCTGTTTGTAATGGTTCTCAAGGTATTCCTAGAGTACATGTCCTTGCTACCCCATGAATTTGTAGGAATACCTTATTCATTTGCATAGGCCTTCCCCTGCTCTTACCAAGTCCATCACTTGTTAACTTGAACACTATTACCTGTACCTATAGCTAGCCTCTAGTGTGGACTCAACCATATGGCAAGCATGCTAATGCAGTGAAGAAAATAAAATAGAACATCAAGAAAGTGTACATGGCAGATGATTAATGGACCATCTGCAGAACTTCTCTGAACCCAAAGGGAAGTAGTAGTCTAAGGTCATGTAGAACACTCTACTGTACAGATCATAAGTGTTGGTATTATCAATGCAGTGAAAGTAATATGGGAATGCATCAGGTAATGTGATGTATCTAGTGTAATACAAGGTATAGTTGGTTAAATGGGATATGCAGTAGAAGGAATTAGTACAGGTCTGGACCCTAACTTGGATGGTCAGGACATTGAATGTGAAGCCTGACCCACACTCAGAATGCCAAGGCTCCATGATGCAAGTATTGGTACTCTATGGACTGGAATGTTAATGTATTGAACCATCAATTTGATGTGAACCTAGGTACACAATATCTGTCATTATCAGTTATGGTGACAAGTGACTGAGATGCCTTTGGTTTGTAGGACAGGAACTAACAGATTGGATTTGACTCAACTTTCTATCCAAGTTCACCTCCATCTGAGCCCCCAATCTCAGGCATTGCCCGGACACTTAGACAAAAAGGGGGTCTTGCTACTTAAAAGTATACAAATTAATACCAAGTATGATGACTGAAATGCATGAATTTGGAAAAGTACAAACATAGCATTAGCTGTTACCAAGCTAGTCCCATACTGCAATAGTCCAACCTTCCTGTTGGTATCAGGAATGCCAAAAATACAAACATGAAACCAGCTTTTGAATGATTGCTTTTTCTTGTATCCCTATCATAGTTGGCATTCAAAAAGGGAAAATAAAATTGAGCATGCCTAATATCCTAAGTAATGTAGAGTATCACCAGGTATCTGATACTCCTTATTCCAGTTTACATGTATATGGATACTCTGTCATTCAAGAGTCTAACAGAAAAAAGGGGGGCCAGTTAGGAGTACTGTGGGTGCCTGTTTGTAGTACCTACCTTGTACCTGGGCCATGATCTAATATAACACCATATCTCTATGCTTTGGTACATGTTTACATTGGTAGACTGGTCCTTATTCCCATTCCATATGACCGTATACATGGATTGGACACTTGATCAGAATTTGGCGCTGGCTATCAAGACTTCACCTCATCTTTTTACTACTTCTAATAGTAGAACCTCAGATTCTAGGGACAAATCAGGTATGATCTATACTCATTATAAGAAAACAGGTCATGATGTTGCCACTTGCTTTGCCAAGATTGGCTATCCAGAGTGGTGGAAGACTCGTCCTCAGCGTGAGGGCGGACGTGGTGCTGGTGGTGGCAGAGGCCCGTCACCACAGCAGAGATGTGATGGAGGACACGGTACTGGTGGCGCTGGGGTTGTTCATCATGTCATCGCTGCCGGTCATGGTGTCCCTGCTGGTCTTGCTGGTAGTTCAGCGGATATGATGCCTGGAGGATATCCTTCACCACTCTCGGGTGAACAATGGCAGAAACTGATAAGCTTGCTGGGTAACGGTAATCCTTCCAATCCTGGTTCTTCAAACTCTGATCGTCTGATGGGTAAGAATTTTTCTTGGATACTCGATACTGGGGCTGCTCTTCATGCGACAGGCTCTCGTGACTGTTTAGTTGATTACTTTGAGGGCCCTGTCTGTCCTGTGATTTTGCCTGATGGGAGCACTATTGAGGCTGTTCTGAGAGGCAAAGTATTTTTGACTGCTTTGTTGGTATTGACGGATGTTCTTTATGTTCCGACATTGACTTACAATTTGATCTCTGTCTCACAATTGATTGGTGCCAGAAATTATGATATGTTATTTACTCCTGATTTGTGTTTTGTTCAGGACCGAAGTACGAGGATGGTGATTGGAGCAGGTGAACAAAGGGGTGGACTTTACTTCTTGGGGGAGGTTCTAACTTCTTTGGCTTCGGTGATACTAGCATGCAGAGAGAGTGATTCCGAGGTTTGGCATAGTAGACTGGGGCATCCTTCAGATAAAGAAATACAGATTTTACCTTTTTTTTCTTTGGTTGTGGTATGTTTTCTCATAAGGCTTGTGATATTTGTCATCAAGCTAAACAGACTCGTAATGCCTTTCCTGATAGTAGTAGTCGTGCTTTGAGATGCTTTGAACTTATATACTATGATCTGTGGGGACCATATAGTGTTCCGTCATCTAATGGGGTACGATATTTTTTGACTTTGGTGGATGATTTTTCTAGAGCTGTTTGAATTATTTTATTGAAGGATAAGTGTGATGTTTATTCTATGTTTTTTAAATTCATTGCTATGGTGAAGCGGCAGTTTGGGGCTGATATACGTCGTGTGCGGAGTGACAACGGCACTGAATTTAATTGTTTACGAGATTATTTTTCATCTCAAGGTATATTGTTCCAAATATCCTGTGTTGGGACACCTCAACAGAATGGAAGGGTGGAAAGAAAACATCGACATATTTTAAATGTAGCCAGGGCATTGAGATTTTAGGGTTCCCTTTCCATGGATTTTTGGGGAGAATGTATTCTGAGTGCATGTTATTTGATAAATAGAACACCTTCTAGTATCTTGCATTTTAAGTCTCCTTATGAAGTTTTATATGGTTCGGCTCCTTCGTATGATCATCTACGTATTTTTGGTTGTCTATGCTATGCATATGATTTGAAATCCTGACATGATAAATTTGCTAGTAGGAGCAGAAAATGTATTTTTGTTGGGTATCCACTTGATAAAAAGGGATGAAAACTGTATGATTTGGAGACTGGTGAATTTTTTGTGTCCGGTGATGTTACTTTTTATGAAAAAGAATTTCCTGGGTGTGGCTCAGCTAGCGAGATGTCTTCTGCGACACGTCATACATCTGTTGAGATACCGGGAGATGATATAGAGGCTTTTGGGATGGTGTCGACTACGGTTGATGAGGCCGGAGTGGATGCTGGTGGTTCGGCACCGAGTGGCGAGGATGCACAGGTAGATGCAGAAGTCTTGACAGGAGAGTCTACTAGGAGTGATGCGGATACTACTGATGATACAGGGGATACAGTGTTACCAGAGGTGCCCGACGAGGTAGAATTGGAAAGAGGAATGAGAAAGAAATTACAGCCAGTACGATTACAAGATTTTGTGACGAATGTTGTTCGAAGTAACAGTCCCCCCTTCACCACAGTTCATCTGTTCCCGTCACTTCCTCAGGTACTTCGTATCCTCTAACACAATTTCTAAGTTATGACATATTTACTGCTGGACACAAAAATTTTCTTGCAGCTATTACTGCAGGTGTTGAGCCTACTTCATATCGCCAGGCCTCGCGAGATTCAGGCTGGCACGCGGCTATGCAAACTAAAATCCAGGCTCTGGAAGATAATGAGACATGGAGTCTTGTCGATTTGCCTCCTGGCAAGAAAGCATTGGAAAGTAGATGGGTGTACAAAATAAAGTGCAAATCCGACGGCAGTATTGATCGCTTAAAGGCACGGATGGTTGTGTTTGATAATCATCAGGTTGAGGGGATCGACTATTCAGAGACATTTGCCCCGGTAGCTAAGATGCCTACAGTTCGAACGTTCTTGGCTGTTGCAGCTGTGAGAGGATGGACTTTGTACCAGATGGATGTGCATAATGCTTTTCTTCATGGAGATCTGACAGAAAAAGTGTATATGAAGTTGCCGCCAGGTTTTTCGTATAGTGAACCCAACAAAGTGTGTCGCCTGCGTAAGTCTCTATATGGATTGAAACAGGCACCATTGGTTTACTAAACGTGCTGCTTCTCTGATATCCTATGGATTTGTTCAATCTCATTCCGATTATTCCTTTTTCTTTCTTTTTAAAGGGAATGTAGAGTTGCATGTTTTGTTCTATGTGGATGATATGATTGTGTCTGGTAATAACACAGGTGCTTTAGATGCTTTCAAAACGTACCTTAGTTCTTGCTTTCACATGAAGGACCTTGGTGTGTTGAAGTACTTCCTTGGCATAGAGGTGGCTCAGAGTGCAGAAGGAATTTCCTTGTGTCAGAGGAAGTATGCTTTGGACATCATTTCAGAATGCGGCTTGAAGGGGTCTCGACCTGCTGGCTTTCCCATGGAGTCCAATCACAAGCTGGCAGAATCGACTAGTCCAAAGATGGTGGATGTAGAGTCTTATTGGAGGCTGGTTGGGAGGTTGATTTATCTATCGTTTACTCGCCCTGACTTAGCCTATGTTGTGTATATCTTGTCTCAATTCTTACAGCAGCCTCGACAAGATCATTGGCATGCTGCTTTGAGAGTTGTCAGATATCTCAAATATGCACCGGGACAGGGTATTCTTTTGAAAGCTGATTGTGATCTTCGTCTTTCTGGTTGGTGTGATTCCGACTGGGCCAGTTGTCCCTTGACTCGTCACTCTGTTACAGGCTGGTTTGTGTTTCTAGGGGGGTCTCCTATTTCTTGGAAGACCAAGAAGCAATCAACTGTTTCCTGATCTTTCGCTGAAGCTGAATACCGATCTCTTGCTGCGCTTGTTTGTGAGTTGAAATGGTTGAAGGAGTTATTTGTGTGTTTGGGCATTCGTCAGGAGTCTACTATATCGATGTATTGTGACAGTCAGTCTGTCCTGCACCTGGCTCAGAACCCGGTATTTCATGAGCGCAGTAAGCATATTGAGGTGGATTTGCATTTTGTTCGCGATGCTATTAGAGATGGCACCGTAATAGCCTTATATGTTCCTACTTCTTCTCAACTGGCTGACATCTTCACCAATCCCCTTGGAAAGCATGTGTTTGATTCTTTTCTTCCCAAGTTAGGCATTTGTGACTTGCATGCTCCAACTTGAGGGGGGTGTTAGATTATATTTGTAAATGTAAATCTGGCCCATAAGCCCAAATGTGGACACTATATATATTATAACAAACCCTAGAAATGAGCAGAAAGCATTATTATTTTCTACAGTGCTTGTTCCTATTCTTCCATAAAACCCATATGCTGGCGGCTGTGACGATCTGATGTCCGTAAGAGATGCTTCAGTGGACGAGTAGATTGTTGAAGCCTCCAGCGAAATGGTTCGGGTGGCATCTTCTGGAGAGGTTGGACCAAAGCTGAGAGGCGAGATCGCCAGATATAGGTCCTAAAAAATCAAGTTGCATCAATCAATAAAGTCAAAGAATCAAGATATACATCATTTAAGTAAACTGCGCAGACAATGGATTGCGCAGCTCTCAGATTGCGCATGCCAGACTGCGCACACATCCTATTGCACAAAGCTGACGTGGCAAGAATCATCATTACCTGACAACCAAATCAGATCTCTGACAACTGACAGTACGAATATCAAGGAGGCTGTTCGTTTATCGTGCCACACAACGCTCGAGGACGGCTGACAGCTGGCAGCGCGATCCATTTCCTGCGCAGTTTAATCTTGCACAAACCAAAGCCTGCACAAATAAAGTCGGCACAATCTAAAGTCTGCGCAGTTCAATGTGCGCTTTCTATCAACACAACTGATATAGTACACGTGGCATTCATGCCATCAATTGCTCATTTCGTGGCAACTGCCTAGGCACGATCATGCGCATTTCAATCAAATGATGCCATGTGTCTCAGACAGTTAACCCATGATCCAGCAACTGCCTGCGCAGTCCAGTGCTGCGTAAACCAATTGCTGCGCAAACCATCATACGCAGTCCAGAGTAACTAAAAGTTAGTTATTTCTCAGAACTCTATAAATAGAGTTTCAAGTCTTCATTCAAGGGGATCACGAATCAAATATCAGAAATCAGAGAGTTTGAGAGTTCTTGCCCAAGTGCTGCTGCATTCTTCCGAGGCTTTTGCCTTCGACTTCCGAGGCTTTCTACCTTCAGTTCCAGAGTTGTTTTCAACTTCATAGGCTTCGTCTTCAAAGTTCACATCGTCCAAGGGATAAAGCAATCGTCATCTAGATTGGATTCCTAAAGTTGTACCATTCCCAGAATTCAAATTGTAATTTTTTACAAAGTTTGTATCAATAAAGTTTCATATTTTTGTTTTTACAAACAAAATGGCGACTCTGCTGGGGACGACTTTCTCCTCCGACGAGGAAGTAACAACTCAATGTGACGTAGCGTCTATCGAAAAGACGCAGAAGACACTGGTTGTGAAAATCAACCAGACAGCCTATGAATCCATGATCAACTCCAAGACCACTCCTCGCATTGCAACCACTGCTGCCACAAGCAAAGTGCGCTCAGAGTGGATCCCAAAGACTGCTGCACATTCTGTCAATGTAGCCAGCAAGTCTTCTGCGCAGTTCAGTACTTCTGTCACCAAATCCAGTGCACAATCTGTCTCTGCCACTGCTGCACAGTCTGCTATGACCAGTGCACAAAAGACTTCATATGCTGCCATGGCTAAGTACAAAACTCTTATGCCTCTGGCGTAATTGGCTGCTAAACTTCCTGCACAAACTAACAATTCAGCAACCAGAGTACAACATAAGCACTCTGTGGCAAGAACTCCTGATGCGCAAACCACAGCTTCTGTGGTCAGAACTCCTGCACAAAGTATTCCTGCGCAATCCAAGAGTGACAGCCTTTTGGCTAAACTCTCTTCTTCTTCTCATAACAAAGGAAGAGATTTTACTCCTCTTCCCAAACACCCTATTGCCCCTGCGCAATCCACTGGGGGTAGTCCTTTGGCTATTCCTCTTTCTCTTCAAAACAAAGGGAAAGGCCCGTTGGTCTTTTCCCAAACTTCCTTGTCCCATGACTTGGAAGACAACAAAGGGAAACGCTCTTTAGCTAACCCTTCATCTCAAAACAAAGGAAAAGGCCCTTTGGTCTTTTCTCAATCTTCTTCAGTCTTTACTAAAAAGGATCCATCTGAATGTGCCTTGGTACCAATCAGTACTAGAACTTTTTCAAACAAGGATTCTTCTTTCCTTTATAACAAGAGCACTTGTACTAATCAAAGAGGTATTCTGCCTACTCCGGTAGCAGAATTCCAAGACCTCCCAACTCTTAAAATTTCTCGTTCCAGACAGGAAAAACTGTTAGTGTCTCAAACAGAAACCCCTGGGGGTAAATTTGCTGATCTTCGAACTTATCTCAACAGACCCACTTCGGTAAAACGCAAACAGCCAATGCCGAAGATCAAACATCACCAGAAGCAAATCTCTAAGGTCAAAAATCCCGATACTTATGCCAATGAAGTGAGCACTTCCCTGTACACTCAAGGGACCAAACATTTGAAGAATCGGAATCATGTTCCGAATGTTATCGAAGAACAAGTCCCTCAGAGTTTTCCTCGTCCTATTATTATTCCTGATCTCCGAGAACATCTTAGACAAAAACGGGACAATGTCTCAACACCTCCATCTCAACCATCTGATCATCATTGCAATCACAAAGTCATCATCCAATGTTGTTGTCAAACAACAAAACGATCTGTCTTTGATCGTCTGACTTTTGCTAAATCTGAACCTATGTCAGAGGAAGATGAAGTCTTGTATGCTTCTGTTAACATGACTTCCCGAGACACTGGGGGTAAAAGATGTGCTAAGCTTGGCAGGCTTTATAAGCCAAGCCAGCGGTATCTAGAATTACCCCAAGAATCTTCCGAAGGAGTGTTTCAACATACCCGTTCTCGAAGCCGAGATACAATCGGTCAAAGGAATCTTCCTCAAAACCCTTCAGGTTATTCTTCCTCAGACTATGATGCATACAGCGAAAGCTCTGAACAGACAGTGTCTTCCACTGTACCAAGAGAAGTGACAGCTTATGTTGTCACTCATGATCCAGATGCTTCAACTTCTGTAAATCAGGAGCAGCAAATTGCTGCACTTGAAGACAAACTAAAAACTATGGCTGAAATGGTTGCTAATATGCATTCCATTATTGTAGCACAACATGCTACACCACCAGCTGTACCTACTACTAGCCCAGAGATCATAGCATCTTCGGTACCTGCCAATATTGGGCTGGGGGTAGTGTCTCCTCAAATGCCCCCTGTACAAGTGCAAGTTCAAACTACACCTAGTCAGTCTAGAGCTGGGGGTAGTGCTTACAATGCTGTTCCTCCTCCTACTATTCCAACTCAACCTGCTCCATCTTCGTCATCAGAAGACGCCAATGAAGCTGTCAAACTCTTGCGAACTCAATTCGAAGCTTTCAAAGAGAAGGACAACTTACAAAGATTGGGGATCAAGCAGCCCTATCCAGTTGAATGGAAGGACGTCCCGTTCCCACCGAAGTACAAAATCCCAACAATCTCTTTGTTCGATGGCAGTACTTTCCTAAGCCAATTTATCAATCATTTTGAGGTAATGACCGTTCAACTTCAGCCAAATGACGCTCTTCTTACCAGAGTGTTCGTCGGTTGTTTAGCCGGCGTAGCATATGACTGGTACAGAAGTTTGCCCGATGGTTGTATCACTTTCTTTTCAGGTCTCAAACAAATCTTCCTGAAATGATTCTATGAAGGATTCAATGACATGACTATGTCAGCTCTCAACAAAATCAAACAGAAACATAATGAAACTGCTGAGAGTTTTATCGAACGGTTCCGCCGTGAAGCTTTGAAAATGCCTCCCGGGACTCCAGCTGCTGTCACTATTGATACTTGTAAGGCAAATCTTTTGCCTATTATCAGTATGTAGACGGGATCTACCCAATTCCAAGATTGGCCTTCTTTCATCGTCAACGATAAAGCTGCTGAAGTTAGCACTGATAAATTCAAACAATTGGGGGTACAGATGTCTAACCCCGATCGAGATGAGCATCAGAATTCAAGTGGTGGTAACCGCCAGAATAATCGCAAAGTAAAAGAGACTTTGAACATTAATTTGAACAAAAATAAAGAATCTTTGGCTGTCAATGTGGCTCCGCCTACCTCCACTACTACTCCTTCTGCACCTCCACCAAGGGAACCTCGTCCGAAAGTGGAATATTCCTTCGACGAGAATGACACAGCAAGCATCTTTGAGTGTTTACTCAAAAGCAATAAAATTCAACTTCTAGACCCAAAAAAACCTGATGAAGTCGGTAAGACAGATCATCCTAAATATTGTGTCTACCACAGGTTTATTGGACATCCTACTCGAGCATGCTATGTGCTCAAGGGAAAAATTCAAGAGCTTGTCAATGCTGGAGTCGTCACTCTGCAACAAGATGAGAAAACTGTTACTACAAACATGGTTTCAGTCCAGTTTGGTGCCTTTCCTCCGCAGATGATACAGCACGGTGTCATTCCAATTCCCAAAACTACTCTTGAGATTGAAAATCTCCCACTTCCACCAAATGAAGGTCTTGTTCCCTTGTCTCTTGACAACGGTAAAATTATGTGGATCCATCCTGATCTTGCTCCAGAATTCGAAGTGTCCTCTTCTTCCAAGAAGAAAACTCGTTCTAAAGGCAAAACCAAGATTTGCAACATGGTGTCTTTTGATCCCATAGTTGATGAAGAGATTCTGTTAGGCACCAGATCAGGGAAAGCCTATTTGAAAGATTATTCTGAAGGTCAAGAGGATCCTGCTTCTTCTTCTGAACCTGCCCCAGCACAACCTGCTTCTACTGAAAAGATCCCTTCTACATCTTCCCCAGTTGTGGTGCCTATTCCTTCCAAGCCGGTGGTTGCTGACAGAGGCAAACAACAAGTCCGCTTCGATAAACCCCTGAAGAAATCATCTCCTACGGGACTTGAAAAGCCGTACAACTTTGATATATTGGCTCAATTGGCTAATATACCGGCTAGACTATCAATCTTCGAGCTCTTGCGCCTTTCTAAGGAGACTCGAGAGACTTTAAGTGAAGCTCTGATGCAGGCTGAAACTTGCCTAACTCTTCTCAAAAAGCCAGAATTAGAACCAGTCTCTTGCCATCACTGTCATAGTGTTTTGGAGTTGATCCCAAACATTACCTTCACTCAGGATGATAGGCTACTGGAAGATAATAGACATGATCGTCCTCTTTATTATACAGGATATGTTGATTCAATGAAGGTCGATCGTATCCTGATAGATCCAGGGTCTGCACTTAGCATTATGCCAAAGACAATGCTAGATGCGTTGAAGATACCAGTGCATAGTCTTTCGAGCACAATCACTACTATCTTGGGATTTAACCAAGGAAAGAGTGAACCTTTGGGCAAGATCCGCCTAAAACTTCAAATAGGCAATCTTCGCACAAAGGTGACCTTTTATATCATTGACAATCATGGTTGTTCTTACAATGCTCTTTTGGGAAGACCCTTCCTCCATGAACACAATGTTGTCCCATCGACTCTTCATCAATGCTTTAAATATGTTGATGATAAAGAACAAGTTCACAAGGAAATTGCAGACCTTTATCCGTTCAAAGGCGTTGAAGCATATTGCAACGATGCTCGTATGTACAAGGAGGAATTTATGAAAGTGGTATTGGCCATGGATACTGAAGAAGATCAAAAAGTAGTACCCAATGACACTCTCATCATACCTGTCAAGGGGCGTGTTTCTCATCCTCAGTCTTCTAAACCACTGGCTATTCACTTGCCAGTTCAGGAAAAATCAGTTGATGCTGATCAAAATCAAAGGGAGCTCACCTCTTCTGAGCCACTTGTTATCGACTTACGTCGTAACAAGGATAAAAAGCAGCTCACTTCTTCTGAGCTACTTGTTGTTGATTTAACTCGCAACAAGGAAAAAAGGGAGCTCACCTCCTCTGAGCCACTTGTTATCGACCTCCGTCGTAACAAGCCTCCTCCACGTTCTTCTTCTCCCCCTCTTGTAATCAATTTGACCAAGCCTGCCAAGGCTAAAGGTCCTGATGTAAATACAGATGTAAATATCAATGAAAATGCATCTACTTTCCAGTATACTGATGTTATTTATCATACTAAATACTATTTGGATATGTTAGATAGCTTTCAATCATTTACAATGGGAGTCGTACAATCTCTTCAGACAGAAGTTTTATGTGAACATCCGAAAGATTCATATCGTATTGTTCCTGCTCGCAAGAAAGGCGAAAGTCCGATACTTTTTAGTAAAAGACCGGAACAAAAATTTAGCTACATGGATGATAGCAAAGTTAACGACATGGGACATCTTCAATTCCGTCGTTACAGTCAACAATCAAAGGACATTGTCCGAAAGATGGGTTACGACTTCAAAAGTGGCCTCAACTACGGTAAGGGAAGAAAGACTCCTCTCCGTACCGCTGTTCCGCATGGAAAATTAGAAATGTATTATAGCAGGACCAAAAGAGGTCTCGGATACGCTTCGCCTCCAATGTTATCCCCAGCAGTTTCTGATTCTGATAGCGAAGAACGTTCTAATTCTTCTGATTCCAGATCATGGGATTCCGATACTAGCATCGGTGAAGTCCATCGTGTAATCGTATCTTCTAATATGGTTTCCGCTGAACTTCCGGAAGGATATGATGAAGATATTGAAGAAAGTCCTGAAACAGATCCTTAGGCTCAACAGATGGATAATCAATGGGTACTCCGATTTGAACAAAGAGAACCTCCTACTGAAGATCAACTAATTCAAGTTGATGTAGGAGAAAGCGAGTCACCTCGTCCAATCTTTATCAGCAAGAATCTTCCAGAAGCATATAAGCAAGAGTTGATCCTTCTCATTAAAGAATACATTGACGTCTTTGCTTGGAGTTACGAGGACATGCCAGGTTTAGATCCCAAGATTACTACTCATAAACTGAATATTCTTCCTAATGCTAAACCAGTCAAACATCAACAAAGGTGATTCAAGCCTGAAATGATAGATGCAATCGATGATGAAGTCAAGAAGCTTATCGCTTGCGGCTTTATTCGAGAAGAACAACATCCTGATTGGGTAGCTAATGTTGTTCCAGTCCTGAAAAAAATCGGCAAAGTTCGAGTCTGCATTGACTTCCGGGATCTTAATGAAGCATGTCCGAAAGATGAATTTCCTCTCCCTATTACGGATGTCATGATTGACAACACCTGTGGGTTTGAGCGAATATCTTTTATGGATGGATTCTCTGGGTATAATCAGATCAAGATGAATCCCGAAGATGAAAAACACACATATTTTCGTACTCCTCGGGGAGTTTATTGTTACATAGTAATGCCATTTGGTCTCAAGAATGCTGGTGCAACTTACCAATGGGCCATGAGTACCATTTTCAGAGAACATCTTCGCAAAACTGTCGAATGCTATGTTGACGATATTTCCGTCAAAAGTCGTCTAAAAAAAGATCATATCCAAGACTTGAGAACTATCTTCAATCTCATGCGTCAACATCAGCTCAAGATGAATCCCACCAAGTCATTTTTGGGTGTCTCTAGTGGCAAATTTCTCGGCTTCGTTATTACCTCTAAGGGTATACATGTGGATCCCGAGAAGATCAAAGCCATTCAAGAGATGCGTCCTCCACGCAACCTAAAAGAGCTAAGAGGATTCTAAGGCCGACTTGCGTACATCAGGCGATTCTTCTCGAACTTGTCTGGACGCTGTAGACTATTCACTCAACTAATGAAGAAGGGTGTATCTTTTATTTGGACCGAAGAATGTCAACAAGCATTCGACGACATCAAACGATATCTTATGAACCCGCCTGTTTTAGTGCCACAAATCTCAGGCATTCCATTCTTAATGTATGTCCGTGCTATGGATCATTCGTTGGGTGCTTTACTCGCCCAAAAGAACAAAGAAGGTCACGAACAGGCCATTTATTATCTCAGTCGTACTATGATTGGTGCTGAACACCGTTATAGTCCGGTTGAAAAAGAATGTCTAGCTCTTATGTTCGCTGTTCAAAAAACAAGACATTACATCATTGGTCAAACCATTCATGTCATATCCCGAGTCAATCCTCTTCAGGTATTGATGAAGAAGCCTAGCACACTCAACTCTCGGCTAGCTACATGGGCCATCCTTCAAGCCCAATATGACATGGTGTATGCTCCTCAAAAATTTGTCAAAGGTCAAGCACTGGCGGATTTCTTGGCGGCTCATCCCGTACCAGAAACATCCAAGCTTTACGATGAAATACCAGACGAGACGTTAGAAGTCAACTTGATCTCTGAAGAATTTCCAACTTGGCATCTATTCTTTGATGGAGCATCTAGGATCGGACCCAATGGTGCTATTGTAGCAGGAGTTGGAGTTGTTTTCGTTTCCCCAGAAGGATCAACTATTCAAAGAGCCTACTCTCTAGACGAATCCTGTTCCAAAAATGTAGCAGAGTATAATGCTCTACTCATTGGTCTTCAATTAGCCAAGTAATTGAATGTCGAGTATCTAGAAGTTTATGGCAATTCTAAGTTGGTTGTTAACCAGGTTAGAGGAACTTATGAAGTCCGTCATGAAGATCTGGTACCTTACTTTGAAGCAGCAATCAACATGGCTACATCGTTCAAAGCTTTCTTTATTGAATATGTATGCCGAGCTTGCAACACTGAAGCAGATGCCTTGGCCAATCTTGCAGCAGTCTTAGCTGTCCCCATCCGAAGACAACAAGTGGTGGTTATCTCTAATCGAGAATTGTTTTGTGTTGAAAACAATCGTAACATTGAGTTCAGTAATTTTGCTGAAGTTAATGTTATTAATGAAGATTGGAGAACTCCTTTCATCGACTTCGTGGTTCATGACATACTCTCCGAAGATCCTAAGGAGGCTACAAGTGTTCGACGACGATCTCTACGATTCTATTACAATCAAACCACTAAGACTCTCTATCGATGGACTTATGACGGTCTTCTTCTACGTTGTTTAGCTGGTGAAGAGGCAAAACAAGTACTGCGTGAAGCTCACGATGGTGTTTGTGGAGCACATCGACCCGATCCTAAACTACAGGATCGTATCCGAAGAATGGGTTATTACTGGCCCTCTATGGTATCAGATGCCATCGAATATGCAAGGAAATGTCGAGCCTATCAAATCCATGCAGACTTCATTCATCAACCTTCGAAATTTCTTCATCCGACAGTTGCTTCCTGGCCTTTCGAAGCTTGGGGTATGGATGTCATAGGTCCAATTAATCCTCCTTCTTCTAGAGGACATCGGTTCATTTTAGCAATAACAGACTATTTCTCTAAGTAGGCTGAAGCTATACCCTTAGCTGAAGTCAAGACTAGTAGTGTTATCAACTTCGTCAAAGACCATGTCATTTATCGATTTGGTGTCCCTCGACGAATTATTCATGATAACGGACCGCAATTCATCAGCTAGAAGTTTACCAAATTTTGTGATGATCATCGAATTGATAATGTCGCTTCGACTGCCTACAATCCTGCCGCTAATGGTTTAGCCGAAGCCTTCAACAAAACTATTATCAAGCTTCTCAAAAAGTTTGTATCTACTAACAAACGGAATTGGAGTGAAAAGCTTGGCGAATGTCTATGGGCCTACCGAACTACGGTCCGCAATCCTACGGGTTTTTCACCTTTCTCTTTGGTATATGGCTGTGAAGCTGTTCTTCCTCTGAAACTTCAAATTCTTTCTTTGAGGATTGCCATTGCTAATGAGCTCACTACAGAGAATAATGACCTTCTTCGACTTCAAGAATTGGAGGCATTGGATGAAAAGCGATTAATGGCTCAACAACATATTGAGTTATATCAAGCCCGCATCTCGAAGACGTTCAACCGTAAAGTGAAGGTCAGAGCCTTTCAGCAAGGAGAACTTATTTTAACGATCAGACGTCCTATGACTATGACTCATATGAGCAAAGGCAAGTTCGACGCAAAGTGGGAAGGTCCATACGTTGTGAGCAAAGTCTTCTCGAATGGAGCATATCAACTCTCAGAACTGGATGGACGAATTGCTATGATGCCTATCAATGGCAAGTTCCTTAAAAAGTATTATGTGTAAATGTAAATGTTTGTAAATCATCAAACAAGTTCATGTTTATAAATAAAATTTTATTTAATCATGAATGATAGTACATGATATTAAGGAAGGTCACTATCATCCTTCTCTATATTTGGACGCGGACCACTACCGTCCGTTTTAAAAACACGATCAGCAAAAGAGCCGAGAACTTCTTTGCTGGATCCTATGAGGAACTTGCAGGCGGCCATCCTCATGGCTTCTTCTTCTTCTTCAGTCCTTCCTGGTTCAAGCAGAAAGTCCAGGATGTCTCTCGGTGGCTTGGGTGCAGACGAACCTTCGCCTGCTTCTGCTTCCTTCGGATGAATCGGATCGACAGGATGTTCTTTAACGTCTTCTTCAACCTTCGGGGCAAGCTCAGTCTTCTTGAGTGCATCTTCAGACGACATTTTTATGTTGAAAAGTTAAAGTGTTCATTCCTATCAGATTTCTATCTTATTTATAGATAGAGATTTCTCAAACAACGAATCGACACATTCATCCGACGGTTTATCTGTTCATTTAATTCACTTGACGGTTTTTCCGTTCATCACATTCACGACGGTTCATCCGTTCATTTAATTCACTTGACGGTTCATCCGTTCATTAATTCATTTGACGGTTCGTCCGTTCATTACATTCATCCGATGGTTCACCCATTCACTTCATACGACGATTTGCCGTTCATTCATTATCACTTGACGGTTTATCCGTGTTTT
>JANAVB010042219.1:8242373-8467330 GCA_029216955.1 Iris pallida | reverse complement strand
TATATATATATAGAATGTAAATATACATATAATATATAATATATATATAGATATATATATATATATATAGTATTAATATATATATAGATATATAATATATATAAAGAGATAAGTGTGCTAGAGACTCTTGCTCGAAGGCCTACTAACTTGACCCAAGGCTTGCACCTGCACCGCACTTGTATCGCACCCGCATAGCACCCACCTACAATCGGGCTGCTGTCTGGTTGCCATGAACTAATATCCATAAATGGATTAACTTCAAAAATATTTGAATAAATCTTTGTTCAGTTTTATTGTAAGTAACTTTTATTTACTATGAATCATTTAAATTTATTTGGTTACTTTTTCTCTAATATAATTTGAACAAGTTTTTTTTACCCTATTTAGAATCACAAAATTTGACTTACATGATAAGGGGCTTACAACCTACCCATCTTAGAAATTTTTGTTCTCAAGATTTAAATTCTAAATCCACTCTATGATAATCTCAAATCTCCTCCAAATTTTCAACTAATCTTCTCAAAATTTTAAATTCAACTAACATCATATTCTTGTTGGGAACAAAGCACAAACATCGTTCTCCCAAACCAAGAAGCTACGAGAGAACCGACCAAAAATACACAAAACTAAATTGTCAATAATCACAAAAAAAAAACCAAACGCACGCACCAAGAATTTTACGTGAAAAAAACCACGGGACGATCGGAGTATATCCCTAAGAAATATCCACTAATAGAATAAGAGAGTACACATGATTCCTTACAAACTTCTCTCTGATCCAAACGGATCCCTACAACTCCTTGGAATAGAAAATATATTACAGACGCACGGAGAATGAAGATGACAAGAAAGAATTGCCTGAAACCGATCTGTCACGCCACCCAGAATACGAAAACGGACATGGACAACCACTATAAGAAAATTGACGATTCTTGACTGTTTTATAAGTTGACGATCGTCAAAAACCGGCAACAATAGTGGTTATCTTGACGGTTTTAGTCTTATGTCAAGAAAGGCCACATTTTATGTTACTTTAACAATTTTACATCATAATAGTTAACGGTTTTAGATGATCCGTCAAGAAATATCATTTTATAAATTAACGGCTCAGTGATAACCGTCATCTGATGTATGTACGAAATTGGCACAACATTTTCGGCTGCCACTATAGTAATTTTTTCAAAATTTTCATATTTGTTGACGGATGGTTGTTCTTTTAATCAAGGAACACAGGAACCAGTCTCTCGATCTCTCATAAAACTCTCTCAGAGAATTATTTTCCTTTCCTCCTCTTTCCCTTATAAAAACCCCTCTTCTCGTGTGACTCCTCTCCGCCCCCCTCCACCGTAGTCGCTCCGTCGACCACTCCCCTATCTCTTTCGCGAGCTCCTCCGAGGCCTCCCCGCAAGCTCCGGCCATCCACGACCGCCGACCACTCCCCTATCTCTTTCCCGAGCTCCTCCGCGGCCTCCCCGTGGTCGAGCGTCCACCTGCCTCCATCGATCCGGCCATCCGACCTTTTCGAGGCTCCCCTCTACGTCAACCGCCTACCTCGAGCTCCCCCTACCCGCCACCCCTGTGTCCCCTATGCCCTAGCCGGCCTCCTTCATCGTCGGCCACCCATAGTCGACCCTGAGATCCAGCCGCCTCTCTCCTTCCTGGCTCACTCCCATCGTCCTTCGAGCTCCCCGCTCGGCCCTCCCCCTTTTTTCTCCCTCTCGGAGCATTCGACCCCTTTTTTTCCTTAAAGAAAACCCTAACCCTGGCTCTCCCTTTTCCTGTGGCCGTTGTTCCCCTTGAAGAAAACCCTAATCTATTTGTCATATCCACATTAACTCTAAGCAAATACCTCTTATCTCTGATGCGTCCACATGACCCAGATAACGCTAATCCAATGCCTTGCCATGTCCATATTACCTCTGCGCAAGGCCTTATTGATTTAGATTTCTATAGTGTCTCGAACAATCATCCACCTCACCATCATTCACCAAATATTTCTAAACTTACTTTCTGTACTTAATCATTAAGTATGCCATAGAAAGTGGTCCATAATAATCCTATCCCAAGAATATTTTGCTACTTTCACTACACCAAAAAAGGCATTTAGGAACAGTTTTTTTTATGTGCATAATATTTTTAGTAATATATCATAACCGTTCCTAAAAGTGGTGTTACAATATTTACAACAATTATAAAATGTTCATATATTTAGTTTGGAACAGTTATAAGGCGTTCCAAATTACATTTTGGAATATATATAATGCGTTTCAAAATTATTTTTGGAACAACTTTGAAATATTTCTAAATATAATTTTGAAACACATTAAGTTTGTTCCTAAATATAATTTGCAACATTTTTTTTGCATAATCTTATGTTAGTTTTGCAACACTTTATTAGTGTTTCTGATTTTTTTTCTAATTTCATTTTTTGCATTCCAATTTTTAGTTTGAACCACAATTAAATCTAGTAATTTCTGAACTGGACATGGAAACACATAATAAGTTGTGCTACGATCATATTTTTGAAGATAGCACATTAAATGATGATATTTGAAAGGCACAACATACTATACTTTCATCCATACTTTTTTAATTTACTATTAAAAATTCAAGTTCGACTAGATCTTGTTGGTGCTTTCTTTACATGGAGAGAGCTTGCTCTCAACATGCCTTGTAAAATTTTAGTCCCACATCGGAAATGCACCATGAGTTATCTCAACATATATACTTGGTTGTGTTGTTGAGAGATGCACATGGGGTGGTGACCCTAAGGAGGGAACCATGTGGGTGATTTTACAAGGAGATAAGAATAAGGCTCCAAGGATTAAGCATTAATGATTTTGTCATTCTCTTGGATTAATTCCAATTGGAGCTAAGCCCCAAAGGGGCTTAGCGACTCGGACTCGGACTCGGACTCGGACTCGGACTCGGACTCGGGCTCATGGGCTCATGAGGCGTAATGTGGCATTTTGTTGGCGCACTTTGCACTAGCGGCCAGGCTGCTGCTTCCGCATGGAGGGTTTCGCTGACTGTGCAGACTACAAGTCAGTTATGGAAAGACTGATTCAATGCGATTAATTCAGATCCTATCTTTGCGGGATTTGAATTAATTTCGTTGCTATCTTTGTGGGATTTGAATTAATCTCGTTGCTATCTGTATGGGATTTGATTCAATCTTTCCATAACTGAAGAGGCGGCTAGGATTTCCACCCTCTCTCTATAAATACTCTCTTCTGGCCTCATTTGTGACTATTGCGAAAATATAAGTCAGAAAAGGAGAAAGAGAGAGAGCTGCTGCCGCCATTGCAAGTCCATCCGAGGAGTCAGAACAGAGGTAACTTCGAACGTTCCACAAGTTCTTCAAACTTGCTGGTTCCTAGAAGCAGTTCGTGTGGGGCGAATCTTGCTTTGAGCAACGGTGTTTTGACACCCCAGCATTTTTCTTCTTCTCATCTTTCTCTAGATTTTTGTACCTTGTTCTGTCCCAATTGCAACACGTTTGCAAGGAAGAACGAGAGAACTTCTCTTCTCTATTTTCCTCCTCCATATTGTAATCGGGTTATTTGGTCTTTATATCATCGTAGATCTCTGTTGCATTTGTTTTACCATCTTTGATCAAGCCCCGGGACTAACAATCTCAAAGCAAGATCCTTATAGATGGAAAACATTAATGCTTCACTAGTCCAATCGGACTACTGCAAGTTGGAAAAGTTCGATGGAGAGCATTATCAAGTCTGGAAGAGAAAGGTTTATCTAACTCTTCAACTAAAATACGTTGATCATGTTCTGTTGGAGGAAGAACCCTCTGTTCCAGATACTGGATCTACTGCCGCAATCAATGCGGCTACCAAACTCCAGGCCAAATGGAGAAGGAAAAATAGCATCTGCAGGCTCCTCATCCTGAATGCTATGGAGGACTCCCTGGCAGAATTCTACTCAAAGAAGGAACTTGCCAGAGACATATGGGAGTCTGTAGAAAAACTGTATGAAGAAGACAGGAACAGGAGCAAAATGTTTGTGGTTGAAAAATATCATAAATTGCTCTTTGAGGACGAGAAGTCCATGTTGCCACAGGTGAAGGAACTTCTGAAGCTACGTCCGAAACTGGAAGACGAAGAGATGTTCCTTCCCGACAAGTTTGTCGTTGGAGGGATCGTCTCAAAACTTCCTGCTAGATGGAGTACCTTCTATGCAAGGATGCATAGAAAGAAGCTAGACATTAGCTTGGGAGATCTACTTCAAGAGATCCATGTTGAGGACGAGATGCGTTCCCAACAGAAGGTGGACACTCTGTCCAAACAGTTGGCTAAAGTCAATCTAGTGCAGACGAGAGATCCCAAGGGGAAGCAGGCGGCTTCTCATCCCATGAAGAAGGACTTCACTAATCTAAAAGTGAAGGGTCCTTCATTCAAGCAACAGAAGACTAAGTCCCACGTGACTTGTTACAATTATGGCAAGAAAGGCTACTACAAGAGTGAATACAGATCTAAGCCTAAACAATCAGAGAAAGGTGAGCCTAATAAGGTTTTATTGGTTTTTAACTTTGTTGCTATGATCGCACAGGTCACAACTGTGGGGGTTGACTCTGACTGGTGGATAGACACTGGTGCGACTTGCCATGTCTGTTCTGGCAAGGAATGGTTCGTCACGTACCAGCCGATATCTGAGAAGGTTGTCATGGCGAACCAGGTCCAAGCCGAAGTTCTGGGGATCGGGACCGTGGAACTGAAACTCACTTCTGGGAACACTCTGATGCTTCAAGGTGTGAAGCATGTTCCGACGATTGCCAAGAACCTGATCTCTGGGAGCCTGTTCTGCAACGCAAGCTTGAGGATGGACATCAATGCTGGTCAGATGGTGATGTCCAAGAAAGGAACATACTTCGGAAAGGCTTATCAAACCGAAGGAATGTTTAAAATTCAGCTTGTCAACCAGTTTGATGACATTAATGCAGTTGCATTTTCTGATTATTCTCTTGAGTTGTTGTATAATAGACTAGGACATGTTCATTGTAAAAGAATTAACAAAATGTCTATTCTACGACTTATCTCCAAATGTGGGGGTAAGGTGGAGAAGTGTGAAGTGTGTGCTCAGACGAAGATCACAAGGAAACCCTTTCATCGGGTCAATCGAAGCACAGATCTTCTGGAGTTGGTGCACTCCGATATCTGTGACTTCAAACATTTCTCCACGAAGGTCGGGATGAAGTATTTCATAACCTTCATCGACGACTTCTCAAAATACGCGTTCGTCTACTTGCTCAAGTCTAAAGACAAAGCCTTCGAGAAGTTCAGAGAGTTCAGGGCCGAAGCTGAACGGCAGACTGGACAATAACTCAAGAGGTTAAGAAGTGATCGAGGTGGGGAGTACAGGTCTCATGAATTCGCATCGTTCTACAAAGAACATGGAATCATATGCGAGACTACTGCTCCATATTCTCCTCAATCCAACGGAGTAGCGGAAAAGAAGAACAGAACGTTGACAGAAATGATGAACTCAATGCTGCTAACCGCGGGTCTTCCTAAATGCTACTGGGGAGAAGCTGTATTGACGGCCACTTTTATTCTAAATAGAGTGCCATATGCAACTTCGGACGTAACTCCTCATAAAATCTGGTTCAAAGTCAGACCAAACTTGAATGTCATTCGAGTGTGGGAGTGTCTGGCGTATGTGAAGCTCCCAGATCTGAAGATTCAGAAGCTAGGGACAAGGACTACGAAGGCGATCTTCTTGGGGTATACCGAGAAGAGTGATGCTAGGAGATTTCTTGATATTGAGTCAAATCATATCATCGAATCTCGCGATGCTGAATACTTTGAAGACAAGTTTGCAAAAGACAAAAACATTGTTCTTTCGGACATTTCGGAAAATGATGTAGGTGCAAATGAGACTGAAATCTCATATGGGCCAGTAGTCCAAGAAAAGATGTTGTTGATGAAACAACTTTTGTACCATAACTCGCAGAGCCGTCAGCTAAGCGAGCGAGGAGACCGAAAGATTTCGGAGATGACTTTGTCACCTATCATGTGGAAGCAGATCCGCTTACCTATGATGAGGCAATGAAGACCAGAGATGCTATCTTCTGGAAGGAGGTAGTGAATGACAAGTTTGACTCTATCACCTCCAATAACACATGGGTGTTGGTAGATCTACATGAAGGAGAAAAGCACATCAGATGTAAATGGATCTTCAAAAAGAAGATGAAGGCAGATGGAACTATTGACAAGTTCAAGGCCAGGCTGGTAGCCAAGGGATTTTCTCAGAAACAGGGAATAGACTACTTTGACACGTACGCTCCAGTAGCTCAGATGACCACCATCAGGATGTTAATCGCTCTAGCAGCTATACATAAGTTGGTGATACATCAGATGGATGTAAAGACAGCATTCCTGAATGGAGAGCTGACCGAAGAGATTTACATGCAATAGCCAGATGGATTTGTCGTCAAAGGTCTTGAAGACAAAGTCTGTAAGTTGGTTAAATTATTGTATGGTTTGAAGCAAGCTCCCAAGATGTGGCATGAGAAGTTTGACAAAGTTATTAGGTCAAACGGCTACAGAGTCAGCGAGATGGACAAATGTGTTTACACAAAGTTCGCTGATGGAAGAGAAGTCATCATTTGTCTGTATGTGGACGACATGCTAATCCTAGTTACGGATATAGGCTGTGTCACAGAGACAAAGAAGTTCCTCTCAACCAAGTTCAGTATGAAGGTCTTGGGGGATGCAGATGTCATCTTGGGCATAAAGATCATCCGGACAGACACTGGAGTAGCGCTGTCACAATCTCACTACATTGAGAAGATGCTCACATGCTATGGGTATAAGGATCTTCTAGGGATCGATACGCCATACAGGTGTGATCATAAGCTGAAGCCAAACTCGAGGAAAAGCATCAGGCAGCTGGAGTATTCTAGCATTATCGAAAGTTTGATGTACGTAACCAATGCCACAAGGCCTGACATATCTTTCGCCGTAGGAATGCTGAGTCGGTTCACAAGCAACCCAGGGGTTGAGCACTGGAAAGTAGTGAAGCGGGTGATGAGATATCTCAAGAAGACTCAAACATATGCACTGTACTGCAACGGGTATCCGACAGTAGTAGAAGGCTTCAGTGATGCTAGCTGGTGTTCAGAGGTGGAAAGCAAAATATCCACAGGTGGATATGTCTTTTCCTTGGGTGGAGCTGCTATATCGTGGAAGTCGAAGAAGCAGACTATACTCTCTCGTTCCTCCATGGAATCTGAATTCTATGCACTCGAAACTGCAGCAGATAAAGAAGAATGGCTACGGAAGCTCATATATGATCTTCTAGTGGTTGGGGCTCAGATACCGACGATACCGATATACTGTGACAACCAGGCGACTGCAGCAGTGGCATCAAATGAACTCTTCAATGGAAAGAAGAGGACTGTGCGGTTGAAGCACAGGGCAGTACATGATCTTATCAAAAGAGGTATAATTGCAGTGGTTGATGTTCGGAGTCAGAAGAACCTGGCAGATCCGTTCACAAAGGGCCTCAAGCGCCAGTTGGTCGATGACACAGCTTGTAAAATAGGCTTGAAGGCATTCTGATAGTGTGTCTTTGTAATCCTACCATAAAGTTTTATGCTATTAGTTCAAAGAAAAATCTACTAGGCATCTAACTTTTGGTTCAAAGGAGGATCAATGACTGGAAAACTATCAGGTAATAGTGGGTACTTGTTCTCTGGAACATGGAAGGGATACGGACCCATAACCACTGTTGTCTACTATGTATTTTCTGCAGAAAAAAATAGATCCTATGGAAGGTTGGCTTAAACGCCTTAATGAGTTCTCAGGCAGAGTGAATGCCTGGTGTGCTTTATAGGAAGCACGGTAGAGCAGCACTACAAGGAGTGAAACTCCATGCTACAGTGGGGTGACTCCACCATGAGGTTCCCAGGTAGGGGTAATGTACCATGAGTTATCTCAACATATATACTTGGTTGTGTTGTTGAGAGATGCACATGGGGTGGTGACCTTAAGAAGGGAACCATGTGGGTAATTTTACTAGGAGGTAAGAATAAGGCTCCAAGGATTAAGCATTAATGCTTTTGTCATTCTCTTGGATTAATTCCATTTGGAGCTAAGCCCCAAAGGGGCTTAGCGACTCGGACTCGGACTCGGGCTCATGGGCTCATGAGGCGTAATGTGGCATTTTGTTGGCGCACTTTGCACTAGCGGCCAGACTGCTGCTTCCGCATGGAGGGTTCCACTGACTGTGCAGACTACAAGTCAGTTATGGAAAGACTGATTCAATGCGATTAATTCAGATCCTATCTTTGTGGGATTTGAATTAATTTCGTTGCTATCTTTGTGGGATTAAATTAATCTCATTGCTATCTTTTTGGGATTTGATTCAATCTTTCCATAACTGAAGAGGCGGCTAGGGTTTCCACCCTCTCTCTATAAATACTCTCTTCTGGCCTCCTTTGTGACTACTATGAAAATATAAGTCAGAAAAGGAGAAGGGGAGAGAGAGCTGCTGCCGCCATTGTAAGTCCATCCGAGGAGTCAGAACAGAGGTGACTTCGAGCGTTCCATAAGTTCTTCAAACTTGCTGGTTCCTAGAAGCAGTTCGTGTGGGGCGAATCTTGCTTTGAGCAACGGTATTTTGACACCCCAGCATTTTTCTTCTTCTCATCTTTCTCTAGATTTTTGTACCTCGTTCTGTCCCAATTCAACATGTTTGCAAGGAAGAACGAGAGAACTTCTCATCTCTATTTTCCTCCTCCATATTGTAATCGGGTTATTTGGTCTTTATATCATCGTAGATCTCTGTTGCATTTGTTTTACCATCTTTGATCAAGCCCCGGGACTAACAATCTCAAAGCAAGATCCTTATATATGGAAAACATTAATGCTTCGCTAGTCCAATCGGACTACTGCAAGTTGGAAAAGTTCGATGGAGAGCATTATCAAGTCTGGAAGAGAAAGGTTTATCTAACTCTTCAACTAAAATACGTTGATCATGTTCTGTTGGAGGAAGAACCCTCTGTTCCAGACACTGGATCTACTACCGCAATCAATGCGGCTACCAAACTCCAGGCCAAATGGAGAAGGAAAAATAGCATCTGCAGGCTCCTCATCATGAATGCTATGGAGGACTCCCTGGCAGAATCCTACTCGAAGAAGGAACTTGCCAGAGACATATGGGAGTCTGTGGAAAAACCGTATAAAGAAGACAGGAACATGAGCAAAATGTTTGTGGTTAAAAAATATCATAAATTGCTCTTTGAGGACGAGAAGTCCATGTTACCATAGGTGAAGGAATTTCTGAAGCTACGTCAGAAACTGGAAGACGAAGAGATGCCCCTTCCCGACAAGTTTGTCGTTGGAGGGATCGTCTCAAAACTTCCTGCTAGATGGAGTACCTTCTATGCAAGGATGCACAGAAAGAAGCTAGACATTAGCTTAGGAGATCTACTTCAAGAGATCCATATTGAGGACGAGATGCGTTCCCAATAGAAGGTGGACACTCTGTCCTAACAGTTGGCTAAAGCCAATCTAGTGTAGACGAGAGATCCCAAGGGGAAGCAGGCGGCTTCTCATCCCAAGAAGAAGGACTTCACTAATCTAAAAGTGAAGGGTCCTTCATTCAAGCAACAGAAGACTAAGTCCCACGTGACTTGTTACAATTGTGGCAAGAAAGGCTACTACAAGAGTGAGAATACTATTTATAAAACATACCTTATGAGAATACAATTTTTAAAAAAAATGTTTGCAATAGAAATATTGACAAGATCTTATTCCCTTGCGATGATACCACGCTCTGTTTCATCAGCACAGTATCAGTCATCCTAACATCTCCAACAACTTTATGTGCAATGATCCCGGAAGCAACCACAAGAGAGTCCGTCAATGGGGACTTCCCTGGAAATTAATGTAATTAGTAAACAAATGCATATAAACATTGGCAAGGATATGTCAGGAGAATAAAACTTCTCTTTTAGTATAGTTGTTCCAAAAGCAAGCTTATCACATCTGCCGTAAAGTTCTTCAAATTGATCCGAGCTTTATTTTGAGAGAATGCTCAAATTTGGCTTCCTATGAATCTAATAATAGGAGTGTTGATTCAACCATTATATTCAGTAGTGTATCGAATCGACCAAAAAAGGATGATAAGCAAATAGTTAAACAGTAAAACCTCTTTGATAATTGTGGAATACACATTTAGTGCTCCTATCAGCTTCTTTTCATCATTAAGCAGTTTTTTCGTGAGCTTCTCTTTAGCTAGAAGTGTTACTTTCACCAGATATGTCGCTTTGCCATGTAAACATACAAATAGAATAGTCTGCATAATTTGGTAACTAGTTGCGCTAAGAATAGCTTGAAGCCATACTTACCAGTTGTAAGTCATGCCAATATTTTCTTGTACAAAGGAATAGTCCCAATAAAATTATCACATACAAATAAAATTTTGATATGCCAATAAAACTAGCTAGCAGTGTGAGTATGAGTAGGATACTAAATAATTATTACGCATCTGAAATTAAAAGTTGTAAAAGTTACCAGATCATACAATACAATCCTCAATCCTCTGTAGAGGCATTGTCGATGCAGTCCAGGTATGATGCCTTTCAAGAGTGACGCCACACCTTCTTCTCTGGCTATCATAACGATAGTTCTCCAACATTCCCACTATTTTGATGTAACCACTTCAATCTCAACATCCGCTTTCTTCTGTAGTTGAAGCCCAACATTGGCAGTGTCCAATGGAATGGTGTAGGACTGCATATCAAAATTAGATAGGCACAGTAATTAGTCTAACCTTCACTCAAGTGTCTGAAAGAAATGTGATATATATAGCAAAAGTTGTCCAGGAAGAAATGAGAAAATGCTACCCTGATGTCCAATCTAGCCTATACCACTTTACAAAATACAACTAAAAATGATCACATCATGACAACTTTAGTACCTATGAGCCAGCTTTTATAGACCATCTTTTATAAGAAGAAATCTAAATGGTAGTACTCATCTTTCGTCTCAACCATATAATGCATGGTGCTTGGCAATACATCAGTTCAACTATTTTCCTGTATAAGGTTCTGGAAATATATGGGATTGTTTCTCATGGAAAGGTTACAAAAAGGCCAAAAGCCTGTAGAAACTTTCATCACAGACAATGGGTGGATTTAACATTTTCCTATGGCCGAAAATGATATTGATGCAGTTTTACTCGGTGTTTTTACTCCAGCGATTAGGAAAGGCGAAGAAAAGAACAAGGACAAGAATATACATGATGGCGGCAAGGAAAAAAGTAAGATTTAAGTTTATTCTGCCGACACCCATCGAAGACCCCTTCAAAGCCTTTACAAGACCCCCTTACAAGACACCCATCGAAGACCATCTGACCATAAATCGATCATCAATCACCCACTTTAGGGTTCAGCTCGATTTTGACAACATGCGCCCGCTCTTTTTTGGGTTTGGTTGCTGTCCAAACAGTGTTGCGCGCCATTTCGAGAGTTGTGCTTTCTTTTGGACACAACTTGACATATTGTACAGCGAAAATGTGGCACAACCTGAATGATGTATAATATGACATTGGCACAACCTGAATGCTGTACAGTATGACATTGGCGCAACCTGAGTACTTCGCAACATGAGTGTCGCACAGTCTAACCGTTGCACAATATAAAAGTCACGCGTTTATTAATAAAAAAAGATCATTAAGTGCTAAGTTCATTCCCGACGATGAACCTATTTATGGGGGCATTCATTTTCCGAAATGACTTTCTCTTCTTCTTCCTCGTTTCAAGCTTTTCTTTAAATGCAACCTACTTTTTCATGGGGAATCTGAAGCGTCGGCAGGGGCTGATCTTCACTATGTATATATAGGCATGATGCCCAGCCTCCATCTTCATTCATTCTTATGGCTTTCAAAGAGAACATGAAGTAGGAGATGATCATCAATGTCGACGGCAAAGCTTCTGAGGAGAAAATACACTCTGTGCCTATGGCGTATTTGTTGGAAGCGGACCCGTCCTTGAGGGCGGAGAACTTTCTAGACTGCTTTGGCCTGACCCCAATAGTCTAAGCTCGTTCCAGTGGTGGGCCATCATCATCTTTCGAAGAGCGTGGCACATTAGATCAGAGGGAAGGGTTCCTCCGTTTAATGCACCGCTCGGGGATCCACAACATGGAGGAGATAAACGCTGCTTTGCGTCAGACTGATTATGGAAAGAAGAAGTGACATGATATGAGAGCGTCATTTTCCATAATGGCCATAGCGCCTACGTCTATAGTGTCTGTCCTCTTTTCCAATATAAAATAAAAAGTTTAGCTTTATTAAATCCTGGCGTGTTTAAGTTTTGTTGTGTAACTATTTTGACACATCTTGTTTTTTGGACATATAAGAGCTTTTTGTGTAATTGTCTTGATATATCATCAACTTCCGAACAACACGTAGAGTTTCTTCCCGAAATATACACCTATGGACGTGCATAACGTTTCATCTTCAATTGCATATAAATAGTTTTCGAGAAGAAAAGAAAATTTACTGTATTCTCTTCTTCTTTCTGATGTTTGCAGGGGACAAACTGACAAAAATTTTCAGAACTGGTATCGGTGATCTTGGATACTATGAAGTTGAACCATTTTGACACACACATCAGAGAGCTCAGAACTCTTTATGCTTAAAAGGGCTTCATCGAGATGGTAGAAAGGGCTTTTATACATGAGAGTTGGACGGTGGAGACACAGAATTAGGAATCGTATCACAAGGATGATCTCATTCCTACTTCTCGCGAAGGGTCGTCTTTTCTCCACCAGTTGTTTTGACAACAACTTTTCTTCGAGCTGCTTCACTCTGTGGTTCTCCTCCCGTCTTTCTGAGAGAGAAGACCAGAGCTGATTCTGTTGCCTTGCTCGTTGCTTCAGGTCGAGTCGACAAGGAACTGGCACCAACAAAAAGATCCAAAGATATAATAGACCTTCATTCGTTAAATTTAGAATGAAAATCCGAGATGTAATAGATTTCCATTAAGATGTATCTATGTTTTTAAAGAAGGAATTGTAATAGCCACCTAATAAAATATTACTTTTATTGCCTATTTCTCTATAAAAAAAGTTAAAGTGTTATGCTCTAAAAATTTTCAAAATATAATATTATTAATAATAATTGATAACCACAATAACAATAATAAATATTATCTATATATAAACACATATATTTTGCATTTTGACCTAAGGTAAAATTTTGTAATTTTATAATTACTTACCAACTCATTAGGGATTAGGTGTCCACTTGTGTGAATAGGTGGCACTTATATGAGATTAGGTGTCAAATTATTAGCTAAGTGGCATTCCTGCATGCCACATGGCTTAGTGCATGGAGAGAAGCCTCCAACTAAAGTCACCTCACCCTTCCCTCTTTATTATATATATTTTTTTTCTCTCTCCCTCTCTTTTCTTCTCATCCCCTCTTCTCCATACCATCTCCTTCATTCCTTCTTCCCCTTCCTCTTGTGCTGCTGCTACTGCTGCGGTTGCTGCCATCACCGGCCACCCGCTGCCATCGACCGTCGGACACCACCTCCAGTACCACCTTCTCCTTCAACTCCTCTTCTTCCACTCTCAAAAACCTAAGGTAAAACCCTCTTTCTCTTCTCCTTTCATTCCAAATTTCAAATCTAGGTTAGGGTTTACTAGCAAAACTTTATTTTAAACTATTATTAGGTTCAAATTAGAAATTTATGGAGAAATTTTAGGTCCAACCCAAGGAACCAAGGCAAGTCCTCTTCCTTCTTCCTCTTAAAATTTTCTCTAATTTGACTTTACAAATTTCTTAAAGTAATACGGTTTAGCTACAATTTCTGAAATATATGGAAATATTATGATAAATCCCAATCTTATGAAGGCATGATATTAATCTAGGCATTAAATTTAGGGAAAACTCGTTCATAGGCACAATAAATGTATATACACATAATTTGGGGGACAATGTGTAGGATACAAATAAATGGACACTTTGATTCAAGTTATTTGTAAATATATATACAAATATAAAGATGTGTGGACACAACCTATGAGTCGCATACATACATGGACACCTATATATCTTGATATAGTTTATGGACACAACACATGAGTTATATTTTCATGAAAACTTAAATTAAATTTTGGTACCACTTATGGGCAAAATCCCTATACTTGTTTAAATTCAAAATTTTTACATATGGATATATATCTCTAGTATTATATGTACACGTCCGGTTAGTTTTGAAGGTGTAGGATCAATAACTTTTGTTTTATTATAAACATCATCTCTGTCCATACTTTAAAATATATCAAATTAACATAGTTTGACATGATTATGTATCTAATATGATTATAGGTACCTACATGTTAAGGTAACCCTACTCCTACTAAGTTTCAATTTTTAAATTTCTTTTTGCACCCTCAAGAAGCTAAAATATGATGTGTATCAAGTATGAGTTAAGTTTAATATTTAGATCTAATTTTGTATAAAATTTATAACGGGACAATAATATAAATTTTATAAAAATATTTTGTATGTGATTTAGAAGCAAGGTTTTGATATCATTGCGCTACTAATAATTTTGTTTTTGAACTTAGGTAGTATTTAGCAAGTTGCAAATAACTCAAGAAAATTTTATTACTTGCCTATTTACATGCTAAGATAAGAAAGTCTATATTTAATCACATTTTATATACAATGCTTGCGTGAGTTTCCGGTGTTCGAGGGTTGCTTCACCGAAGGGGTCCGCGTACCCAT
Organism: Iris pallida; assembly: GCA_029216955.1. NCBI lineage: Eukaryota > Viridiplantae > Streptophyta > Magnoliopsida > Asparagales > Iridaceae > Iris > Iris pallida. Next base: position 8,452,570 of record JANAVB010042219.1, on the reverse strand, counting down.
TTATTATTATATTTGTCCATTGAAAATTTTCGGAATCAACGAATACAAAAGAGACTGCCGAAATTTTTGAAAAATTCCAGAGTTAGCCATTTTGGAAAGTCGAAATGGTTAAATCCTAGTCCCTAATTTTATCAAATTTCCTAATATAAACATAATCCTGAAATCCTTGAAAGTGTTGCCTTAGGCACACAAATTCTAGTTTGACATTTTATTCCGATAAGACGTAATCTTCTGCTTAACTTTATTCTCGTTTAATGTGTGTTCTCTATCACACGAAAAACGAATACAAAATTGAAATGTACTTTAAATAAGTTACATTTTGGTAAGAATTGCATTTGGGATGGGAGAAAAAACTTTGGATCGCACCTTCAAAATCTTTATAATATTATATTTTACAAAACTGATCAGTTCCTGTTATCGGCATTCGTACGGCCATACGATGTCCGAGGTGAGGCTTAGCTCACTTTTCTGTTTCCTATTTTCCGTTGGATTCTGAATCCCCGAATTTGGCCCTGTAATATCAATGTAGCCTGCTCCGATATTCTTGAAAAATTTCAAGTCATACGACAATTGTTATAACACTTGATTCCGATAACTCGGAAAACCACTCATGTGTTATCCTGATTATATCACATCAATATGTGATCCTGATACTAATAGGACGGATAAATCTAAGCACCGCCCATTAAGTATAAACCTGATCCCGGGTAAATGGGATTATTGTTGAGGAAATTGAAGTTGTGTGATCCAGAAGTATTTTTCTAAATATTGCATTTGCATACGTGATTTGTCTGAGGTTTACACATTTATACATGACACCTAAATTCCTTTGGAAACAGATGCAAATACTATAAGAAATATTTATCAGTAAATCTACTTTAAAATTATCCTTTCCTCCGGTTCAATTTCAAAAAATTTATCATCTTACTTTATCTTCCTTACTCCTTTGACTGAGGACTTGCTCGTCGTATTGACGACCTAGTTTTGTTTAATAGATTTGTATACATATTTTCAAAGAACTGCTACGACAAGTTGAAAGGAAGTTGGAGAACAAGAACGAGATTTTACTTTTGAAGGTAATTATGTTGAAATCAGAATACTCTCTATTTCATTAATTCAGGTATACTTTTATATATTGGGTTAATTGTTACACTGGGTAGAGTAGTTCATTTTCCTATTTATAGCTTAGAATGTCCCCTGTAGAATAATATTGATTTTATTATACAAGATTATGACCTGTGATAACCTATCCTAGAGCCTTACAGGCGACAATCACGAATACGGGTACTGGAGTATTCATATGTCGCGTAGCCTGGGGATGGTGTTACGTACTCGGCTCACCGTATTCTGGGAGCGGAGCATGACACATCTTTTTAGTGGTGGTCCATGCAGGTCTCGAAAATAAAGAGCCTAGGATATAATGTAGGTACTTTTGGAGTCATTTATGGTAAAGGCAATATTGAATGTCTTGAAATTTTTCGGATAAAGATTCAGATCACATGGAATAAAGATATTCAGACTTAATTAGTTATATTTTAGATTGGATGTTCTCGAAAGATAGAAAATAAATTAATGCAAGAATAATTTTGAGTCTAGCTGGATTCTTTTATAACTAAGTATTGAGGTAATATAGAGTGAGATTCTAATGTAGTTAGCTTGGCAAGTCATATGATGATAAAAGATTGATTGATTTCTTAAGAAGGAATTGGACGGTATAAGATAAAATACTTGGGATCCAAATAGAAGTATCGGTTAGATTTGGCCTAGTAAAGGATTGTAGAAAATTCTTTAAGGATATCGAGCTTGACAACATCAGTAAACCTGTGTTTAGGTATATCTAGAACTATTATATAGAATAGGATAGTAAGAAAAGAAGGACCATGTAGCCAATAGCCGATAATGATTTAAGATTTTGGAATGAATATAATGTGTTTTTGGAGACTAGCATAGATATAAATATGGCTTGGAAGGATTATTTGGTAAGCTAGTATTAGCAATATCTTGCTTAAGGTATAAGCGTAATAGATATTATATTGTATATAGCTTATTGAATGTAGTGTAATTCCTTGATAGTTTGATTTTATTATTCTTAAATTTCGACTCGTCCTATTTTCTTGCCATATTTTTTTATATCTATTTTCCAAATCCCTAACCTACTTGAAATTTCTTAATCTCCCTATTTCATCCTTATCTTATCAATTTATAATCCTAAATTATATTCTTGTTTCTCCATCAATTTATTTTTTAAAAGTATTCCTGATTTCAATAAGTGTTCTCATTCTAAATACCTTATAGGCATTACTCGTTAATTGTTCACTGGTTTCTTGTAAAATAATATTTTTATTTGGATATTTGTAATTGAATTTCCCTGTGAAGGAATATTTATTTACGTTGTGCCTAATTGATGTTATTTTTAAGGGTCTCTTGTTGGAATTGCTTTTGGTGATCGAGAATTGTTCTTGAAGGATTAACACAATATTAGATAAGGATTTGGGATAGTGAAACAGATGGCCCGACGAAAAAAAATTATATGGATCGTGTGTGGAATGTTGTGGCTTGAATTGAATGTGATTGAATTTTGAATTATGTAAGACGACTCAACGGTGAGATTATAAGATAGTACGATCGAAAGTTTGATTGGAGGATTTGAGAATGACCCTAAGAATGTGAAAATTGTATTGATCAATGATCTGAAATAGACAAGAACTGATTTAATCTTGAGTATGGATGAGTTAATTCTATATCAGATTCAAAAGATTAAAATTTGGTTGAACTAATTCGAGTTAGTGACTGTATGTTTCCTAGATTATATTAAGATATATCAGAATTGATATACGTTGATTCGATGATATTCTGTTTAGATGAACAATGAATTTGATGCATAATGAATCTTCCAGTTTTCTCGCTTGATGCTAATTTGTGGACTATTGGTAGATCGAATGGTAGTATACAAGTTACAGATGACTTGATTGAAGTGACCATGAGTATAAATAAATGGATATTAGTTGAACTCGACTTTCTTGGTGAATATTGATTATTGAATTATGAGTGACAAAATTGATAACTTAGAAAAATCTTGAGTCGATATATCTTGGATGAAATTAATATGTAAGATGAAGTGATTGGTAACCACGAAAATTTTATAACTTGTGGATTGATATTAAGTTGGTTTGAAGATAAAAGTAAAACTAAATGCATGAATCAAGGGATGAGCGAGATTGGAATTGGAAGTAAAGTATGATTGGAGAAATTATGTTGCATATATAACTTATGATTGGTGACTTCGAACTACTATTTGGATTGGTGACTGAGAAGTGAGAATTTTGATATCTCTATATTACTCACTATTTGTGGATTCAATTTCCTAATAGGATGAAGTAATTGTTAATTGAATTTCTTGTGATTGAGTATACAACTTTTTACATTTACATATTTGACGAGACAGAAAAAAAAAGGGGGGGAAATGGATGTTTGGTAGTTGAATCATGAAATGAGAAGTTGTTGCAGCTATCCGGATTGGCGAGTTATAAGATTTTCATATCACGTCAGAAAATGAGAATAAGGAATATGACTTTTGAATTCGAAGAATACATTGTTATAGGTTGAAACAATATGGTAGCTGACTATTTTATTTGATCATATAGAGTTCCAAAAATCTTTAAGATATCAAGTATCTTCGAATTGTCTTTATTTCCATGAATCTTTTGACATATATATTTCAAAATAATTCATTTGATATAGATTACTACTTCATCTCTGTAGGGTGGGTAGAATATATTGTTTCTCTTTATATTTGTTTTGAAAATTTTATATTTAAATTTAAATTTCGAGGACGAAATTTTTGTAAGGTGGGTAGAGCGTAATAGCCACCTAATAAAATATTACTTTTATTGCCTATTTCTCTATAATAAACAAATTAAGTGTTATGCTCTAAATTTTTTCAAAATATAATATTATTAATAATAATTGATAACCACAATAACAATAATAAATATTATCTATATATAAATACATATATTTTGCATTTTGACCTAAGGTAAAATTTTGCAATTTTACAATTACATACCAACTCATTAGGGATTATGTGTCCACTTGTGTGAATAGGTGGCACTTATATGAGATTAGGTGTCAAGTTATTAGCTAAGTGGCATTCCTCCATGCCACATGGCTTAGTGCATGGAGAGAAGCCTCCAACTAATGCCACCTCACCCTTCCCTCTTCATTATATACATTTTTTTCTCTCCCTCTCATTTCTTCTCATCCCCTCTTCTCCATACCATCTCCTCCATCCCTCCTTCCTTTTCCTCTTGTGCTGCTGCTACTGCTGCGGTTGCTGCCATCGTCGGCCACCCGCTGCCATCGACCGTCGGACACCACCTCCAGCACCACCTCCTCCTTCAACTCCTCCTCTTCTTCCACTCTCAAAAACCTAAGGTAAAATCCTCTTTCTCTTCTCCTTTCATTCCAAATTTCAAATCTAGGTTAAGGTTTACTAGCAAAACTTTATTTTGAACTATTGTTGGGTTCAAATTAGGAATTTATGGAGTAATTTTAGGTCCAACCCAAGGAACCAAGGCAAGTCCTCTTCCTTCTTCCTCTTGAAATTTTCTCTAATTTGACTTTACAAATTTTTTAAAGTAATATGGTTTAGCTACAATTTCTGAAATATAAGGAAAAATTATGATAAATCCCAATCTTATGAAGACATGATATTAATCTAGGCATTAAATTTGGGGAAAACCCGTTCATGGACGCAATAAATGTATATACACATAATTTTGGACACAATGCGTAGGATACAAATAAATGGACACTTTGATTCAAGTTATTTGTAAATATATATATATATATATATAAATATGAAGATGTGTGGACACAACCTATGAGTCGCATACATACGTAGACACCTATATATCATGATATAGTTTATGGACACAACACATGAGTTATATTTTCATGAAAACTTAAATTAAATTTTGGTACCACCTATGGGCAAAATCCCTATACTTGTTTAAATTCAAAAAATTTACATATAGATATATCTCTAGTATGATATGTACACGTCCGGTTAGTTTTGATGGTGTAGGATCAATAACTTTTATTTTATTATAAACATCATCTCTGTCCATACTTTAAAATATATCAAATTAACATAGTTTGACATGATTATGTATCTAATATGGATGATTATAGGTACCTACATGTTAAGGTAATCCTATACCTACTAAGTTTCAATTTCTAAATTTCTTTTTGCACCCTCAAGAAGCTAAAATGTGATGTCTATCAAGTATGAGTTAAGTTTAATATTTAGATCTAATTTTGTATAAAATTTATAACAAGACAATAATATAAATTTTATAAAATTATTTTGTATGTGATTTGGAAGCAAGGTTTTGATATCATTGCGCTACTAATAATTTTGTTTTTGAACTTAGGTAGTATTTAGCAAGTTGCAAATAACTCAAGAAAATTTTATTACTTGCCTATTTACTTGCTAAGGTAAGAAAGTCTATATTTAATCACATTTTATATACAATGCTTGCGTGAGTTTTCGGTGTTCGAGGGTTGCTCCACCGAAGGGGTCGACGTACCCATTTATTATTATATTTGTCCATTGAAAATTTTTGGAATCAACGAATACAAAGGAGAATGCCGAAATTTTTGAGAAACTCTAGTGTTAGCCATTTTGCAAAGTCGAAATGGTTAATTCCTAGTCGCTAATTTTATCAAATTTCCTAATATAAACATAACCCTGAAATCCTTGAAAGTGTTGCCTTAGGCACACAAATTCTAGTTTAACATTTTATTCTGTTAAGACGTAATCTCCTGCTTAACTTTATTCTCGTTTAATGTGTGTTCTCTATCACACGAAAAACGAGATACAAAATTGAAATGTACTTTAAATAAGTTACATTTTGGTTAGAATTGCATTTGGGATGGAAGAGAAAACTTTGGATCACACCTTCGAAATCTTTGCAATATTATATTTTATAAAACTGATCAGTTCCTGTTATCGTCATTCGTACGGCCATACGATGTCCGAGGTGAGGCTTAGCTCACTTTCCTGTTTTTTGTTTTCCGTTGGATTTCGAATCCCCAAATTCGGCCCTATAATATCAATGTAGCCTGCTCCGATATTCTTGAAAATTTTCAAGTCATACGACAATTGTTATAACACTTGATTCCGATAACTCAAAAAACCACTCATGTGTTATCCAGATTATATCACATCAATATGTGATCCTGATACTGATGGGACGGATAAATTTAAGCACCGCCCATTAAGTATAAATTTGATCCTGGGTAAATGGGATTATTGTTGAGAAAATAGAAGTGTGATCCAGAAGTGTTTCTCTAAATATTGCATTTGTATATATGATTTGTCTGAGGTTTACACATTTATACATGACACCTAAATTCCTTTGGAAACAGATGCAAATACTATAAGAAATATTTATCAGTAAATCTACTTTAAAATTATCCTTTCCTCCGGTTCAATTTCAAAAAATTTATCATCTTACTTTATCTTCCTTACTCCTTTGACTGAGGACTTGCTCGTCGTATTGACGACCTAGTTTTGTTCACTAGATTTGTAGACATATTTCCAAAGAACTGCTATGACAAGTTGAAAGGAAGCTGGAGAACAAGAACGAGATTTTACTTTTGAAGGCAATTATGTTGAAATCAGAATACTCTCTGTTTCATTAATTCAGGTATACTTTTACATATTGGGTTAATTGTTACACTGGGTAGAGTAGTTTATTTTCCTATTTATAGCTTAGAATGTCCCTTGTAGAATAATATTGATTTTATTATACAAGATTATGACCTGTGATAACCTATCCTAGAGCCTTACAGGCGACAATCGCAAATACGGGTACTGGAGTATTCATATGTCGCATAGCCTGGGGATGGTGTTACGTACTCGGCTCGCCGTATTCTGGGAGCGGGGCATGACAGGAATGAAGAATGATTTTTCTCTTCTTTATGATTTGATTTGATGTGATAATATAGAAAATAGAATCCAGAGGTAATATAGACGTTAACTTATTTTTCTATTAATGATTTTCAAGTCAGCTGGGACTTAAAGACAGAATATCATGTCTAAAAAGACGATATCTGTGATAATACGAATTTATCATAAAGAAAATATATCTTTTTAAAACAGCTGGGTTTCAAAAGACAAAATTGATTATTCGGATAGGCTCCATTGGGGATTTTGAGTTTTTATTATCTTGTGGCTTTATTTATGAAAAAAGTAAATAAACGGTAATAAATGTAGGCCCGTTCACGAAATGAATAGAGATGAAATGACTGATGAATAAGCATGCCTTTTCGAGGAAAGGTCGCTTTGGTTCTCGAGATAGACAATAAACGAAGACCTATTCAAAAGAGATGAAATGAAAGAACATGCATTTTCGAGGAAAGATTGCTTCGGTTCTCGAGACAGAATGTTTGGCTTTTCTGTCTATAAATAGTGTGAAACTTTTCTGAGAGCATTACTCACTCCTTTTCTTTTATTTGCAAATGTCTTCAAAAGATATGCCTAAGGAGACGGAAGTCATCCCGAAGATCGAAGCTGCCCTCGACACTCCTTTTGACGAGTCTCCACCGCCTACTCAGCCAGAATTCGGAGAAAGCTCGACTGTCTCTGGATAGAAGCAGGACATTCTCGCCAAACTGGTGGAGCCTGGAAGTACTGTCGAGGAAGAAGCTCCAAGAAAAGCTGTACGTGAATTTTTGGTGTCGTCGAACAATAATGTATTCGAGCTCCTTGCAAAATTTGTCTTCGATCAGGAGGGCTCTGGTCCTCGTTAATTTTATGTATTTTCTTTCGTCTGAATTATACAATAAAAGGAATTTTATTTATATTCTGAGTCTCTGTGTTGATATCTCTTTGTCTTTAAACATAATATTCCTTGAGAAACTTGCCATTGATAGGCATCATGGCGACTCGACCATCCATACCAGTCAATTGTTAAGCTCCATTGGAGAAAACATTGCTTATTATGTAGAGTCCTTTCCACTTTGCTTTGAATTTGTCTTTGCTCATGTACGTCATAGTCATAGGATGTCTGACGGTTAGAACTATTTCTCCTTTCTAAAATGTTCGGACTTTGACTTTACGGTTGAAGGCTTTTGATAGACGAGCTTGGTATAACTCAATATATTGTTGAGCTAGGAGTCGTTTCTCGTCAAGCGCTTCAAGCTCCTGAAGTCTCAGATGATCATTGTTTTCGGTTGTGAGTTCATTGGCAATGGCAATCCTTAGGAAAGGGATCTGGATTTCTAATGGTAAAACGGTCTCGTATCCATATACCAAAGAGAAAGGTGTGCAGCCTATAGGAGTATGTATAGAAGTACGATAAGCCCATAGACATTCTCCAAGATTTTCACTCCAGTTTCGTTTGTTGGTAGAAATAAACTTCTTGAGGAGTTTGATGATGGTCTTGTTAAATGCTTTTGCCAACCCGTTAGCTGCAGGATTATAGGCTGTAGAAGCAATATTATTGATCCTGTTGTCATCGCAGAATCGAGTGAACTTCTGACTGATGAATTGTGGCCTATTTTCATAAATGATTCGCCGAGGAATACCGAATCTGTAGATCATATGATGCTTAATAAAATTGATAACGTTGCTTGTCTTGACCTCAGCTAGAGGTATAGTTTCAGCCCACTTTGAGAAGTAATCAGTTATGACCAATATGAATCGATGTCCTCGAGACGAGGGAGGGTTAATAGGACCAATGACATCCATGCCGCAAGCTTCAAAGGGCCAAGATGCTGCCATTGGATGAAGAAATTCTGATGGTTGATGGATGAAGTCAGCATAGATTTGACATGCTCAACACTTCCTTGCATACTCGATTGCATTAGATATCATCGAGGGCTAATAGTAGCCTATACGGCGAATACAATCTTGTAGTTTAGGACCAGGTTGATGTGCCCCACAAACACCGTCATGAGCTTCACGAAGTATTTGTTTTACTTCTTCTCCTGCAAGACAGCGTAGGAGTAAGCCGTCAAACGTTCGTCGATAGAGTGTCTTTGTAGCATGATTATAATAGAATCAGAGTGACCGTCGACGAATTATTATAACCTCCTTAGGATCTTCGGGTAAGATATCACCACGAAGTCTATGAAAGGAGTCCTCTAATCTTTACTGATAGCACAAATTTCAACTGAATTGTTGAGTAACATGTTTGAGTTGTTGGCTTCAATATTTAAGTTATTCTCGACGCAAAATAACTATCTATTAGTGATGATGATCATTTGTTGCCTTCTTACTGGAATTGCTAAAACTGCTGCAAGATTAGCGAGTGCATCAACCGCTGTATTACACGCTCGACGTACATGCTCGATGAAGAAGCCTTTGAATGAAGTAGCCATCCTAATCATCGCATCATGATATGGGACCAGATCTTGATATCGAACTTCGTACGTGCCTCTAACTTGGTTGACAATTAGTTTGGAGTCTTCGTAAACTTCAAGATACTCAATATCTAATTGTTTAGTCAATTGGAGACCAATGAGCAGAGCGTTGTATTCAACCACATTATTGGAACACGACTCATCTAAAGAATAAGCTCTTTGAATAGCTAACCCTTCTGGTGAGACGAGGACTATTTCGACTCTAGCAACAATAGTACCTTTCGGTCCAATTCTGGATGCACCATCAAAGAATAGACGCCAGGTAAGAATTTCTTCTGAAATTATGTTGGACTCCAAAGTTTCGTCTGGAATCTCGTCGTAAAGTTTAGACATTTTTGGAATTGGATGAGCTGCTAGAAAGTCAGCAAGGGCTTGACCTTTAACAGACTTTTGAGGAACATAAACCATATCATATTGTGCTAACAATATGGCCTATGTTGCAAGCCTAGAATTGAGTGTACTGGACTTCTTCATCAGGACCCGGAGAGGGTTAACTCTAGAAATAACATGAATAGTCTGGCTAGTGATATAATGCCTCGTCTTTTGAACAACAAACATCAAAGCTAGACATTCTTTTTTCCACTAGAGTGTATCGATGCTCAGCTCCAATCATTGTACAACTAAGGTAATAGATAGCCTGTTCATGACCTTCTTTATTCTTCTGAGCTAATAAAGCACCTAATAAATGGTCTATTGCTCGAACATACATCGGAAAGGGTATTCCTGATACTGGAGGCACTAGAATTGGAGGGTTCATCAAGTACCGTTTTATATCTTCAAATGCTTGTTGACATTCTTCAGTCCAAATAAAAGACACACCTTTCTTCATGAGTTGAGTGAACAGTCTACAGCGTCCAGAGAGATTTGAGATGAATCTCCTGATATCCGCAAGCCGTCCCTGGAATTCTCGTAGCTCTTTTAGGTTGCGTGGAGGATGCATCTCTTGAATGACTTTGATTTTCTCAGGGTCAACGTGTATACCTTTAGAGGTAATAATGAATCCAAGAAATTTGCCACTAGAGACTTCCAGGAATGACTTGGTGGGATCCATCTTGAGTTGATGCTGGAACATTAGATCGAAAATAGTTCTCAAGTCTTGAATGTGGTCTTCCTTTAGACGACTTTTGACAGCAATATCGTCAACATGGCATTCAATAGTCTTTCGTAAATGATCACAAAATATAGTACTCACGGCCCGCTGATAAGTTGTACCAGCATTCTTAAGACCAAATGACATGATAGTATTGCAATAGACTCCAAGAGGAGTGCAAAAAGATGTATGTTTCTCATCTTCCGGATGCATCTTGATTTGATTATATCCTAAAAATTCATCCATAAAGGACATACGTTCAAATCTGCAAGTATTGTTGATCATGACATCAGTGATTAGAAGAGGGAATTTGTCCTTGTGACAAGCTTCATTAATGTCTCTAAAGTCAATGCAGACTCGGACTTTCCCTGTTTTCTTCAAAACTAGGACAATACTAGCCACCCAGTCCGGATGTTGTTCTTCTCTGACAAAACTGCAGGCGATGAGTTTCTTGACTTCAGCTTCTATGGCATCCATCATGTCGGGTCGAAACCGACGTTGTTGATGCTTGACTGGCTTCACATTCGGCAGAATGTTGAGCTTATGGATAGCGATCTGAGGATCCAATTCCGGCATGTCTTCATAGCTCCAAGCGAATACATCAATTCATTCCCTAATGAGCTAGATCAATTCCTGTTTATCCGCTTCAGGGAGGCTTTTGCTGACAAATATCGATTTTGGGGAAGTTTCATCTCCAACATTGACTTGAACCAACTAATCTTCAGTAGGTGGCTCACGTTGCTCAAAGTAAAGCTCCCATTGAGTATCCATCCTTTGTGCCCAAGGATCAGATTCAGAGGCTTCGGCAAAGTCTTCGTCATCTTCCGAGAACTCGACAGTTACCATATTGAAAGATAGAGTCACCCGATGGACGTGCCCTATACTGGTGTCTGAATCCCATGAGATAGAATCAGAAGAGTTAGATCGTTCTTCATCGGATTCGGAGGCTTCTGGAGTCGGAATTGGTGAAGTATAACATAATCCTTGCTTCGTTTTGCTTTATTGTGATTTTTCTTTTGGAGCAGGAATACGAATAGGAGTTCGCCTTCCTTTGCCGCTATTGAGACCAGCTTTAAAATTATAGTCCATCTTTTGAATGATATCTTTTGATTGCTGACTGTAACGATGTATAGTTGAAGTCTTCCATTATCATGATTTTCTTCTTCACTATCGGACGTGATCTTCTGTTCTGCTCCTTTACTAAAAAGTATAGGAAGTTCATCTTTCTTCCTGAAAAGAACTAAGAAGAAGGAGTCCTGCATTGGCTAGAGCAATACTTCATTTTGAGAAGCTTCAACTGCTCCTATGGTAAGTAGTTTGAAGTTATCTAACATTTTTAAATAACATCGAGTATAATAAAGAACATCAGTATACTATAAAGGAGATGCTACTTTATTGATTTGTATATCATTATTTACAACATGATTCTTAGACTTAACAGAAGGATTAGTAAGGTTGATAACTAAAGGAGGAGAAGGAGAAGGAGAAGATGAAGATTTGTTACGACGAAGGTTGATAACAAGAGGCTCAGAAGAGGTGAGCTCCCTTTTTTCCCTTTCTACAACAGGAGGCTATTTTTTTTGAGAGGAAAGATGTATAGTCAATGTCCGAGAAGAAGAGGGACGAGTAGTACGTCCTTTGACAGGGATCATGAGAACATCTTTTGAAGTATCTTTCTGATCTTCCTCACTATCCATCGTCAATACAACTTTCATGAACTCCTTGTACATCCGAGAGTCCGTACAATACGCTTCAATATCCCTGAAAGGATTTAGGTCGGCTACTTCCTTTGGACCTTTTCATTGACGTCCATATATTTGAAGCATTGATGTAGAGTGGATGGTACAATGTTATGCTCATGCAGAAAGGGTCTTCCCAGCAAAGCATTATAAGAGCCATGATTATCAATCACGTAGAAAGTAACCTTTGTACGAAGATTGCCTATTTGAACTTTCAGGCAGATCTTTTCCAAAGGTTTACTTCTTCCAGAATTGAATCCCAGGATTGTCATGATGGTTGTTGAAAGATTGTGTACAGGAATCTTTAATGCATCTAGTAGAGTCTTTGTCATGATGCTAAGTGCAGACCTATGATCGATCAAAATTCGATCAACCTTCATGGTATCGACATATCTGTGAAGTAGATGGGTCGGTCATGACGATTATCTTTAAACAATATATCATCTTATGTAAAGGTGATGTTTGGCATCAGCTCCATCACACTATGACAATGAAGGCATATTATATGCTCTTCCTCTGGCTTCTTGAGGAATGTTAGACAAGTATCAGTTGCATCAAAGCTTCACTCAACGTTTCCCGAGTTTCCTTTGAAAGGCGGAGTAGCTCAAAAATTGACAATCTTGTCGGAGTATTAACCAGCTGAGCCAGTATATCAAAGTTAAACGGCTTCTCAAGTCCCAAAGTTGGAGTCTTCTTCAATACTTTATCAAAAGGGACAGACTGTTTTCCTTTGTCGGCTATCGGCGATTTGGGAAGAGTTGGCTCTATTAGAGGTGATGAAGCTGATAGAACATTGACAGCAGGAGAAGATGGTGCTTGAGGAGCATCTAGAGCTGCTTGAGGAGCCTCCAAAGCTGGAGCAGAGTTTTATTGACCTTCTAAATAGTCTCTTTGGTAAGGTTTCCCAGACCTGATACCAGTTAAGACTTCTTCTTCGGATACAGGTTCGAAGGATACCATATTGCAACTCTTTGCCTGGATCTTGTTTCTGGAAGGTTTCTTTTAGCAAAATGAAGAGTTTGTCCAGTAAATCAAACCAACTCGAGATTGGTTGTGAGAAAGACATAGGGAAAGAGGTACAGGAGATCCATTTCCATGGTTTAAACCAGAGGCCTTTTTAGATCATATCCCATTTTCGTCATTAGTTCATGAGACTGTGGACTATACAAATGGAAAGCTGGTTGATATTTGGCTTCTGACTTTGACAATGTTGTCTCAGCAGGGGAAGAAGAAGAAATATTATCTGCTGCCGAGATGAAGGTGGCAGTTAGAGGTGGAAGACAATATTCACCAAATGAAATCATATGAGATGATTTATTTTTAGTGCCTTCTTAGACTTGGTGGAAGAAGATGGTGTTTCAAGGTCCTCCACTAAATCTGGATGGATCCATATAATTTTCCCTTTATCAGTAGACATAGGAACAAGACCATCAGTTCGTGCAGGTGGAAGATTAACAATCTCCAGAGTAGTTCTCGGGATGAGGAAGACACCGTCCTGCACAAGTTGAGCCGGAAAATCTCCAAACTGTAAAGAGATAACGTTAGCCGTTACAGTTTTCTCGTCTTGTTGGAGAGTGATTGCACCGGAATTGACCATCTTCTGAATTTTACCCTTGAGCACATAGCATGTTCGAGTTGGATGTCGAATAAAACTGTGGTAAACACAATATTTATGATGGTTAGTCTTACCAACTTTCTCTGGCCATTTTGGTTCTGGTAGTTAAAGTTTATTGCTCTTGATAAGACAATCAAAGATACTCTGATATCATCTTCATCAAAAGAGTATTCTTCTTTTGGACTTGGTGCCCGTTGTGGTGGTGTTGTTGGGGCAGACGTTGGCTGATTTACATTGATAGCTAGGGCTTCTTTGTCTTTGAGATTAATAGCCAAAATCTTCTTGCTTTTGCGATTGTTCTGACGACCACTATTATTTGGTGTAGCGTGTTCATCTTTGTCAAGATTAGGCATTTGAATACCTAATTGCTTGAACTTGTCAGTGCTCTCTTCTGTTGCTTTGGCGTTCACTATGAAGGAATGCCAGTCCTAGAATTGTGTTGATCCCGTACACATGCTGATTATAGGCAACAGATTTGATTTGTAAGTGTCTATAATTAAAGCATCTGGAGTTCCGAGAGGCATTTTGAGTGCTTCATGGCGGAATCATTCAATGAATCGTTCAGTAGTTTTATTATGTCGTTGTTTGATTTTGATGAGAGCAGACATAGTTATGTCGTTGGTTCCCTCATAAAATCATTCTAAGAACATTTGTTTAAAGCCAGCGAAAGAGGTTATACAACCATCTGGTAAACTACGATACCAGTCATATGCTGTACCAGCTAAATAGCCGACAAATACTCTAGTAAGAAGAGCATCATTTGGTTGAAGTTGATCAGTCATTACTTCAAAGTGATTGAGGTATTAACTTGGAGACATACTGCCATCAAACAGCATAATAGTAGGGAGTTTGTATTTAGGAGGAAATTGGACTTCTTTCTATTCTATGGGATGGGGCTGTTTGATCCCAAGTTTCTGCAGGCCATCTTTCTGTTTGAAAGCTTCAAATTGAGTACGTAAAAGTTTTACGGCCTCATTGGTATCTCCTATTGATTGCGGAGGAGTGGATTGATTTGATATGTTAGGAGGGGTACCGCATGATAAGTACCACCCCCGGCACCAAATTGACTTGGAATAGCCTGCGCAGGAATGGAAGCGGTGTGAGGAGACTGTACCCCCAGATTAATATTGATGGGAGCTGATGTTGTTATAGGTTTCTGAGTCGAAATCAGATTTGCGACCGGTGGAACTTTATGTTGTGCCATAATCACAGCATGCATGCCTGACATCATCTCGGCCATGTTCTTCAAACTAGCCTCCAAAGCAGCAATTCTCTAATCTTGACTGTTAGAACTGGAAGATATCTTAATCTTCTGTGATGGCATAAACAGTCACTTCTCTAGCCCTCGATGACGAGCTAGTGGAAAGGATGGTCCTTTCAAAACTTTTACTCTCAGCATCAAAGTCATATAAAAAACCACCCCCAAAATAAATGATAGGGATGTCCTTTTCACTGAAGGAATCTTGGTTAGAATCAAGAAGATTTCTTTGACCGATTGTGTCTTGGTCGGAAAGAAGATTTCTTTGACCGATTATTTCTTGGCTTCTTGATCTATTATATTGGTATACTCCTTCATCGGATTTATGAATCCGATCTAAGTACTGTTGACTGGGATTGCAGGATGCATTACGTCTTGGACGTTTTCTACCCCAGTGCTTCGAGATACCATGTTGACAGGAGAATAGAGTAATTCATCTTCGTCCACTAAGATTGTTTCAGGAATCTGAACATAATTCAAACGGTCAAAGACGGGCCGCTTGGCTGACTGACAACAACATTTGATAACAACTTCACGGTGGTGATTGTAATGATGTTCTTGTTGTTGGTCTACCGCTGGACGTAATAGATTTGCAACCTTCCGTTTCTGTATTAAGAGTTCACAGAGATCACTAACAGGACAAGAAGAAGTTACAGGATTGTAGTCCTTGACAACATTCGGGACATGGTTCCTGTTATTGAGGTGTCCCGTACCTTGAGTGTACAAGGACGTGCTAAGCTGGTTAGCATAAGTCATAGAATTTTTTACCTCAGCATTCTTCCTCTGGTGCAAGTTAGCAATTGGTGCAGGTTGCACTTGATATATTTTGTATTTTTTCGAGGTTGACCCTGATTGGCACATGTTGATATAAGTGCGCAAGTCTGACAGGGGAGCTACTTGTGCATCTACTTGAGATACTAGCAGTTTACCTTGTCGGGATCTTGAGATACATAGAGTCGGTAGATCCTGCCCTGACCTCTTTGGAGTAGGCATAATATCCTTTTGCATGGAAAGTTTATTTTGAACAGAACCCATCTTCCAGATAGAGATTTGGTTGTCTTTGTTAAGGAGAGTAGGATTCTTATCTAAATTAGCAGTACTTTCCACCCAGTCAACGACTCGAGCAGAATAAGGAAAAGCTAAAGAGTGTTTTCCTTGATTTAGTGATTTCTCACTAAACTTCTGGCTTGATAGCAAAGAGGGAGCCACTAAATAGTGTTTCTCTTTACGTTGCGCTAGTGCAGAAGTATGTGCAGGTTGTACCAGAGGATGAACATGCATAGTTTACGCCAGAGCATGAACATGCACAAGTTGCGACGGAGTAGGAGCAGGCACAGGTTGTGCCAGGAAGAAAAAACCAAAGGGCGCTTTCCTTTGTTTTGGACAGCAGTGTGTCGAGACGAAGTCTCCTTCGATTTCAAAATCGGAAAAGTGGAGGGATTAGCCAAAAGATTGTTTTTCTTAGGTTGCGCCATGGTAGTGATGGGCGCAAGTTACACCGGAGCAGGAACAGGCACAGGTTGCGCCAGAGAAGAAAAGGCCGAAGGGCGCTTTCCCTTGTTTTGGACAGCAGTGTGTTGAGACGAAGTCTCCTTCGAATTCAGAATTGGAGAAGTGGAGGGATTAGCCAAAAAATTGTTTTCCTTAGATTGTACCAGGGAAGTGATGGACGCGAGTTGCGCAGTGGTAGGAGATTGTGCCGTCGAGGACTTAGAAGTCTAGACAGGACGCGACTTGCTCTTAACAGCGGCAGTAGTGCGCTTGGCAGCCCCAGCATTGATCATGGCCTCGTAGGCTGTCTGGTCGATTTGAACGACCAGGGTCTTCTGTGTCTTGCCGATCGACGCGGTATCACATTGAGTTGTCACTTTCTCGTCGAAGAAGAAAGTCATCCCTAGCAGAGTCGCTATTTTGTTTGCAAAAAACAAAAAGTCTTTATTACAAACTTAGAAAAAAGGTACAAGAGTATAATTGATTTCTTGGAAAGTACAACTATAGGAATCTGATCACTTTATCTCTTGGACGATATGATATCGAAGACACCAGCCGGTGGAGGATGCAACAGCACTTCAACAGGAGATTATGATCATTCTTGATACTTTGAGATTGATTTGAAACTCTATTTATAGCATTCTTGAAATAACTGTTTAGCAGTTATTCTGGGTTGCGCGCACTTCAGGTTGCGTGCCTCTTGTTCACTTGTGCGAACGGTTGCACCAACTGCTGTGGATGCGTGACATCGTTTGATTGAGATGTGCATGGTTGTGGACAGTATAGTAGGCACATTCTGCGAAGTTAGTGGCTTGCGTGCCACGTTACTCTATTCTGAAAACTGTTTGATCACCTTGCGCGAGCTTCATCAGGTTGCGCGTGGGCGCAATGTAACAACTTGTGTGAGAGGTTGCACCAACTGCTATGGACGCGTGGCATCATTTGATTGAGATGCACATGGTCGTGGGCAGTATAGTGGGCACGTACTACGATGTTGGTGGCTTGCGCGCCACGTCACTCTGTTAAAAAGTTAATCGGGTGGCGCCAACTAGCCAGGTTGCGCATAGGCGCAACTCAACTACTGGCGCCTTTTACTGGGTCTTCTGTGCTGTACTGATTAATTCTCGTACCATATAATGACTTGCGCGAACCAGCTGTCAGCATTAATTACATGCTGACAAAATTTTCTCGAGCGCCGCGTTATGCAGGATTCGAATAGATTTTCCTTAATCTTCGTACTGTCAGTTGTCAGGCAATGATGATGCCGTTACAGCTTCTCGAGGAAGTGTGCCACGTGGCGTTCGCACAACCTGTCTCCTGTGCAACCTGACGTTGGCACAACCTGATGCTGCACAACTTGATGGTTTGGCACAACATAATGATTTGGCGTCATCTGATGATCGAACACTTTAATAGATGGTGCAGCTTGATTTTTAGCCTCTACAACTTCATTTCAGAAAAATTTAAGGATGGTGAAGTGAAAAAGTACCAAATGATTTTTGCCATCTTTTCTATCCAATACATTTCTAGATTTGAACTCTTTCAACCAAGACTACTCGTAGAATTTGAGGATAAAACCTGATAAAATTGACCCTCACTGACTCCAACCCTGAATTAAAGCACCATCAGTATCTAGGTACAACAGAAAATTCTACTCCATAAACATGATAGAAATAAAACAGAACAACACAGTGAATGGACAAAAAGTAGAAAATTCTACTCCATAAACATAATAGAAAATTCTACAGTTCCTTGGATTACTTGCTAATAACATCCCCTAAAAGAAACACAAATATAGGTTCAGATAAACCACGGTAGAATGATCTCTATTTGAAAGAACTTTTAGTAGATAAAGCTGAGAAACATTAAAATGTTTTTTAGCAGATAATTATGAAAGATGTCTGTATAGTGCCTAATCTTATTTGTATCCATGCAACACAGATTCTAGGTAATCATTTTAACATGTCAACTGTAGTCATCTGGCATGCCAGTTGATTAAAACTATACCATTAACTAGATGTTATTATAACAAGAATTTTCAGAACCCTTCTCACAATGTCGAAGTAGAAGAGAAGCATGTACCTGCTAATAGAGGAAACCAGAAATGCAGAAGATCATCTTTATCAATATACTGTTGACTCTCTCTTTTTCCATCCTTTTTGGACCTGCAGATGGAAAATCCTTTTTGGACCAAAATACTGAGCATGGGGGTTAATTCCTTTTTGGACATGCAGATGGAAAATTATATCAATGTCATTCCTCAATTAATTCCAACCTAGCTACAATTGTCAAAGCATCAGGGAGGACCACGGCCTAATAAGTCCAAAGCATGTTTTTAGTTTTTTTAGCCGGTAAGGAATGACATTGATATAATTATCTGTGTCGTTGAATGGCAAGAACTAATAATGAGTTCTTTCTTTTACACAGAGAACAAGTTTCAAACATAATCATTAAGAACTGAGTAAGTTCTTAGAATAGTCATAAAACATTTAAATATTCAAATAATCTTCTACAACAGAAAATGTATACCACATATGTCTAATGTCCGACAATTCAAAACTGTTCATTTTCAACACTCTTATTGTATAAGCAAAAAAAAACCTCTAGAAATTTTTTTCCTTTTACCCGTAGTAGCATTGTAGATCAAAATTAACAGAATAAACTTAAATATGCAATCTAGACAGCCATCATGAATGCATGGTCAAATCCCAAAGATAGCACCCAAGTCTATCATATCAATAATACATAACATGCTACTCCCTTTGTTCCATTTTACTTAATGTTTTAGAGGTTTGAATATAATTCCATATTACCTGATGTTTAATCATTAAAGATCCTCCACACCTAACAGATTATTATCCTATTTAGGCCTAGAAACCATAAAGTTGCCCATGTATTAAAAAATGAGTTAATGAGTAGTAGTAAAAGCGAGGAGGGTATAATAGAAAAGGAGTTAATGAGTAGTACTAAAAAAGGAGTTACCGATCTTTGAATGTCTATGTAAATATTTAATTTTGTTTAAGATAATATCAGAATTTATAGGAAAGAAGCTACATCTACGCTACTGTATTTCTAAGGAGAAGCTATAATTTAGACTAATGTAATTCTAAGGAGAACCTAATAGGCCCGATTATATAGCTACATTTTTTTAATATTCTATCCAGGGATCAACTCTAGCTTAGGAAGCGTGAAACTACAAAAGTTAATGTGATGTTTATGTCATGTAGGACATGTATTGGACACGTGCTCTCCAAAATACACACACACACACCACATATATGTCATGTCCATGTAATAGTGTATGTATTATGTAGTGTCATATTTGTGTTCCTGTAACATAGTGACACTACAGTGGAAACTATCTTCCTAGTGATTTGTTACTTGTTGGTATCTGTCTTATAATAACCCTATTCTTTGTTGCACTTTGCATGAGATTCGATCTTCCTTTGATAGAAGTTTGATTCAATACTCGGACATCTCAACTAAGAAATGTTGATTCTATCTATGTTTCATATATAGTTGTTGTTATTTTGTATTACTGAACATATTGTTGTAGAATAAATGAAATTTTGGCTAGGATCTCTCAAGGCCATCTTTTGTCTCAAAAAACAAAAGTGCCTCTACATGGGGGTCAAATCCTTTTTGGACATGCAGATGGAAAATTATATCAATGTTATTTCTCAATTAATTCTAGCCTATCTACAATTGTCAAAGCAGCAGGAAGGACCATAGCCTAATATGTCCTAAGCATATTTTTAGTTTTTTCTAGCCGGTAAGGAATGGCATTGATATAATTATCTGTGGCATTGAATGGCAAGAACTAATAATGAGTTCTTTCTTTTACACAGAGAACAAGTTTCAAACAGAATCATCAAGAACTGAGTAAGTTATTAGAATAGTCATAAAACATTCAAATATCAAGAAAATTACATCTGTGTTTCAATTATGGGAAGGCGGACAACAATGAGTTCACAGAACGGCTCAATGATCTCCTGTGCTGCCATCATGTTCTTCTCCCAAATAATATGCTCAACCTAAAAGTGACCACAAGAAGTTAAATTTCATTCATGTATCATGAACTAAATAAAATGCAGTGCATGAATTCTTCCAATCCTTGGTTCCATAACATACTTTGATCAGCTAACCATACCATCCCAACTAAGCTATTATATTTTTTATATTCTTATTTTCATAGAGAAGGGGAAAAAATGTTAATACCCGAATACGAGCAGTCGTCTCTTGGCCATTTTTGAGTAGCTTGGCAATATCTCTGTGCATTTACTTCAGCTGAATTTCCCTCTTATTTTTCAGCAACTTTATTCTTGGGATTATCAACTTTAGCAAAGTTTTGTTGATCAAACACGAGTAGATAGAAGTCGAATAATCAAGAGAGAACTATAGTGGGTGTGATGGCATTCAATAATATGTTAAGAATCCATAACTCATTTTCTTTAAACAAACCAACAATCTGAAGGTTCCAAAATCATTGTTTTGTTTTGTGGAAAAAGATAGAAAAAAGTGATAGAAGGACCTCAATATTGTGAGTTCTGTGAGATCTTGGGTATTGTCAACAACTCAACAACACATCCATATTGGCATATTGTTCCCACATCAAGGCCATTTTTGAAGTAACACAATACAAAGAGTCCGATTATAGTTGTAAGTTACCAATAAGGACTTGTGCTGCTAACTCTAATTTCTTGTTCCGCACCTGAAGCCATTACATGGTGATTTAACCAAATGGCAAACCCATTATGATAGAACCACCCAACAATATTCCATGCTATAAGTATTCACTAACAATCATGAAACATCTTTAACGAATCGGCCATAATTCCATTAATCCACTCATGATATATCCACACACTTGCAAAGAAAATTTTAAAATTAGAAAAAAATGTCAAGTGAGATCAACTAAGCTATTTCTCATACATGAACACAATACGACATGATCCAGACAAGGAGACATGGACACAGACCCAAATTTTTGTGTCACTGTAGTGTCCGACATGTAGCAGAAATGGACGAGGCACTAATTTTGGGTGCACCCGTGCTTCCTAGCAGATAGCTAATAAATTTAAGCAGAATGCTCAGCGCAAGTGCCAATGCAAATTATATCATAACAAAACCCTAAACTAAATATCGTAATTCTACTACTAAATGCATCATAATCATCCTCTTTCTTGACGTCAACAGCCATAATATAGCTAAGCCCTAGCTTAAGCAAACTCTAATTCAAATAAAAAAATGTTCCAATGACAGCAGATCTAGGGCGTTTCCCAGGAAAATCGAACCTTGATCTGAGAGTAGAGTCCCCGGAGGCTCCCAGACTTGAGGAATAGGTCGACCGCCTCGGTGGCACCACCGTCCATGGTTCCTTCTCCGCCTCCATTGTCAACGGACTGCCGGTTGCCACCGACGTCTTCGACGAAGCAGTTCCCCGTAGATAGAGGGAGAGGAATTCAAGAAGTGGAGAGAGGGAGAGAGAGAGGGGCATTGCTGGTTGGTTGGGTTGAGGGGTGGAGGGTTTTGGGGGGAAAGTAGGGTTTTGGGGGGAAATAGAGGACATCTGGGTGGGAATGATTTTTTAGGCAAATGTTAAAGGCCACCCCCTTTTTACTAAGGGCAACCCATCTACTAAGGGCAACCATGCCTTTGTATTTTTTTTTACTAAGAGCAACCTAAAGTTCACAAGTTTACTAAGGGCCACCAAGAGGACTTTGGAGGAGAACTGTAGTCCTTGTACTGCTGACCTGTCTTCATACGGTGGCTGGGGGCATTGGATTTGGGGTCGGCCGACGGACTAGTGCTCGTGCGGAGGAACTGCTTCGGGGAGGAGCTCGGTGGACGGGGAGGCACGCGGTGGAGGGGTTGGGGTCGCTGGAGACCCGGGTCGCATGGCTCGCGGACGTTATAGAGGAGAGCTCGAGGAGGCGGAGGAGGAGCTACAATGACCGTCACAGCCCTCCTCCCCCCGCCGCAGCCCCCCTTCCGCCTCCCTCCTCCCGCCACAGCCCCACCTCCGACTCCCTCCTACCGCCGCAGCCCCCCTCCCCCCCCCCCTCAGCTCCCCTCCGCCTCCCTCCCCCCGCCACATATCCAGCTCCGTCTCCCTCCCACCGCCGCAGCCCCCTAGCTCTCCTCCCTTGTCGGTGAGACCCCCTTTCGTTCGTTCAACAAAAAGAAGAAAGAAGAGCAACCGTGGATCGTTTGCGGAGAAGGCGGACTGCAGGCCTTGCCTTCAGTCCTGTCTTCACTTTGGACTGCATGCAAGCCCTGCAGTCACTATAGGTAAAAAAGAGAGAAAAGATTGTCAATTGAGGACTGCAGGCAAGCCCTGCAGTCCTCGATTGATAGGAGCGGGGTGGTCCTTAGTGTTTTCAAAATAGCAAACTTGTCAATTTTTTAAAGTTTTAAGTTTGTGGCCCGTAGTAAAAAGGGGGTGGCCTTTAACATTTGCCATTTTTTATTGGAACACTTTTCTTCTAAACACATAAGATATAGATCATGACATTCTCAATTTGAAACATATTTTGAACACTATATGTGTACCTACATAAATGATTTTTAAAAAAATTAAAATTATTTATATTAGGCACGTTTTTCTAATTTGGAACACTTTTACTCTATTTTAGCACCTAGGTACGCTTAATAAGCGTTCCAAATTAAAAATTGCCTAGTGTTCCAAAATAGCCATTTTGGTGTAGTGTTTAGATATTCACATCGACAATCGATTCATGCGACAAAGACTCAGCCACAGTACCCAACTAACATCATATGACAGAAGCTTTATGCGCTTCGCCAAAAATAAATTCTCGTTTCATAAGTTACAACTACCTTTTGGGGCCTACTTGCCTCAAGGGTATCTCACCTTCGATCCCCAGTCGGGTTGAAGGTGTCCTTCCTTCCAACAATGCTCTTTCCCAGCAAGAAGCGAGACGACTCAAACCATAGTTCACGTCTATATTACCTCTGAACTAACCAACTAGTCATCTTCCAGAAAATAATTATGTCCATATTACCTCTAAATTATTTTTTGAACTTCCAGAAAATAATCATGTCTATATTACCTCTGGATTATTTTTTGAACCAGGGTATCTATTCACCATGTCCACATTACCTCTGAACGAATATTACCCTATCACCTATTGTTTCGACCATAGTGTTCCAAAAAACTACAAGGAGGAAGTACTTGTCATATCCATATCACCTTTGTGCAAGACATTCTCTGATTCCACTATCATACTCACATAGTCGCTGATAGTATTCTTATCCAACCTTGCTACCCTTACCTAGTCTTAGGTACGCCATGGGGAGCAAGTCCACTACCAAAGATCTCTCTTAACAAAAAATCTTCGATTACATAGAAGAGAGAGGGCCTTGTTCAAATAGTGACATCATGCACAACCAAGCATTTAGGCCTGGATGATCAACCAAACAATATATGCTAAAAGAATGAAACTTTTATTGATAGAAGGACGGAGGATTGTAAAAAATGACCACAAGGGCCTAACAAAAAGAAGAAGAAAAACCGACAAGCAAGAACAATCAGAGTCATCAACGACGTCTACGATGTCCTGAAGAGACTGGACGCCAGAGGAATAAAACAGATGGTGAAAGGCCTCCACCACTCCCCTCGACTCCTTCTCTTCTAGATCCAGGGAAAGGGAGTCTATATCCGACATCGTACTCAGAGGGTGAGCAATGTCGTCCTAGGACAGGCCAAGGACGGTAAGAAGACGGTCGGCAGCTGCCAACTTCTTCTCTTCCAACTTCCTTTGCCTCGAGCCAAAGGAAGACGATGGAGGAGAAATCACAATTAGCCCCGTAGTAGAGGCAAAAATACTCATAGATTCCATCCTCATCGGCTTCTTAGAGCTCCTGTGATGAGAAGTCCCCTTCGAGGCCATGAGGGAGATGAAGAAGAAAAGAAGCGATGGTTCCCAAATTTATAGAAGAAGGCACCAACTCTTCGTATGCGTGAGTTTGACGCGTGGGGAGATGGAGAAGTTATAATGATGAATCTAACGCTTGGATCTCCTTAAGACATTAGTCAAACCCCCTTGATGGCGGTGAATCGAAGCCTGAAGCAAGATATCTTCGATTGTAGGAGTTATCACTAAAAGCCTGACAGTCTGGCATCCTTTCCAGTGCCATAACTAACTACATCATCAGTAGTCTAACGGAGAAGCCCGGACGGCCCAAAATCTATATGTCCATGCTTCTGTTCAAAGTATTCCAAACTTATTCCAAGTTTGAAAACTTTAAAGGGGGGCTTGTAGAAGCATGAAAAAGAACCAAAATCTCACTCAGTCCGAACCACATCAGGTCATGTGGCTAGAAAAATGCACATCAACCCACTGCTCTCCTTGCGGCTCTTCATACGGCTCCCCATGTGGTCCTTCTTTCTTTTATGCTTCGAGCGCCCCGTACAAAGGCCGCAACACCGGTCTGCACCACCTTAGTCACTACCTGTTAATGAAAGACTGCGGTGCAGTACCATATGTATACTCTTCTCATGCGGTAGTACTTCTGAAAGTCCTTACGTGATTGGACTCTTGCGGCTAAAGCCTTCATATAACAGTGTCCCGGAAGGCAGATGTTCTCAAACCTTGGTATTTGCCACATGTTCAATGAGTCGGGCCATTTAATTACACTACTAAGGTTATTTAAATCCAACATTAATAGCGTGTGTTATTAATCGCCCTAGAGATTCTCTTAAATCTCAGTATATTCCATGTGTCAGACTGATCGGCATATAATCTAGGATTTGATCTCGCGTTTATGGCATGTGCGTTGTAATCGTCCTATTTTACGAAAAATCTTCCCAAATGATAGTATGAGCCACATGTCACCATGATGGGCCCATGTGATTAGTAGTTGTAATTGATAAGTCCATTATACCAACTTCCATAATAGTGCCTTCAGAACATCTGTAGCGGATTTCCTACAATCAATGCCATGTGTTACCTTGACCGGACTTTGCATTTAAACAGCTATAGCAAATAGCTTAACAACCAAGATTATGTTGATCCCGTAGTTGATCATACTTCATCGGCATCTCAAGGTGGATATAAATAAGGGCATACCCCCTTCCTCTCGACATACACAAAGACAGAGAGATAGACAAACACAAAAAAGAGCATATCAAAGAGTAAGGCCTTCGCCAGTCGATCATCAATGGAGTAAAGGAGCCACCACAACACTCTATCTTCATCGTCACACTCCCCAGATCTTACCTTCTACTACGAACCCACGTTGTTAGGGTTTCAATTGTACTTCTTTGTCTGTAATCCAAAAAAGCAAAGTAAATAAAACTTTTGCCCCTTTTATTTGTGATGGCAACCCTCAGTTCCTTCTCCTTTTTGTCCAAGATTTGAACAAGTTCTTTCGTATATGACAAGTTTGCTTGTAATTCGAACTGACCGAAGTCTACCATGTGGCTTGAATGAGGCACGTACTTTCGCAGCTAAGAAACATAAAAAATATCATGCACTTCAGCCAATGCTAGTGGTAACATAACTTGATAAGTAACTGGTGTGACTCGCTTGAGAACTTCGAAAGGGCCAACAAATCCCGACTTAGCTTTCCTTTATCTTTAAATATTATGACTCCTCGTATGGTTGTTACCTTCAAAAATACATAGCAACCCACTACAAACTTCTAAGGTCGTCAATGAGTGTCAGCGTAGCTTTTTTACCGACTGTGTGCAACTTTTAATATTTTCTGAATCAAGTTCGAAACAATCTGCTCGACCAATTATGTACCAAATATTTTCCATTCACTAACTTCATCCAGTATATATATGACATAAAATTCTGTCCGTACAGTGCTTCATATGGTACCATCTATATGCTAGATTGATAACTATTATTGTATAGAAATTTTGCTAATGGTAGGTGCAAGTCCTGACTTGATTTCATATCCATCGTGCGGAGCAGTAACATGTCTTCGAGAATCTGATTTACTCATTCTTTTTGGCCATCGGTTTGAGGATGATACACTAAACTAAATTTCAGCTTAGTTCCTATCGACGATTTAAGACTATTCTAGAAATGTGATAGGAATTTTCCATCCCAATCTGAGACTATAGATATTGGCACTCCATGTAAATGAACTATCTCATTAAGGCAGATCAGAGCCAACCGATCGATGCTCCAAGCAACTTTGATAACGACGAAGTGAGCCGGCTTGGTCAATCAATTGACAATAATCCAAATCGTATCATTCCCTCACAACATCTTCGGCATGCCCATAATGAAGTTCATCAAGATATAATTCCATTTCCATTCTATAACAGAGAGGTTCTGTATCTTCCCTTCGGACCTATGGTGTTCTATTTTTACTTACTGACATGGCAAATACTATGATATGAAGAGAGCTACAACCTTTCTCATACCGTGCCACTTTGTATACAGATCCTTGTATATCTTTATGTTGCCATGATACATTATATACTTTATATAGTGAGGTAAGTATCTTTTTTCAAAGCGCTTCGTCTTTGGAACACATAGCCTTCCCTTCAGTCATAATACCACATATTAAAATTCTATAAAATCAGTTGCCTTTCCCTCTGTCATATGTCCATGAATTTTCATAAAAATTCATCATTCCTCTATGCGATTTTGATTTTATCGTAGACTTGATTCAAGTTGAAGTTGAGCTAACTATACGTTCTAACCGCGAACCAAAAACTCAATGTCCATATCCTTCAAGCCCTTCAATATATCTATTGCTATTGATAGAGATCTAATAAATTAACGGCTAAATGCATATGCCACAACATTCACCTTGCCTGGTGTGTATACAATGGTTAAGTCACAATCCTTGATAAGCTCCAACCATTGCCTTTATCTCAAATTTAAATCCTTTTGCATGGATATATACTTGAGGCTCTTGTGGTCGTTAAACATTTTGTAAGAAGCTCCATGCAAATAGTGCCACCATAACTTTAATACAAACACAATCACCGTCAGTTCCAAAGCAGAAGCATGAAAGTTTCTCTCGTTCAACTTTAACTGCTGGTAGGCGTACAAGATCACTTTTCCAATTTGCATCAATACACACCCTAAACCAGACCTGACGCACCGTTGTAAATATGGAATCCCTCAGTATCGTCAGGAGGAGCAAGAATTAGAGCTAAAACGAGCTACTATTTTAACTCGCAAAAGTAAGCCTCATAGTCGTCCATATACTCAAATGTGACTCCTTTCTAGGTGAGACGAGTCAGAGGTGATACAAGCTTCGAAAAGTTTTTTATGAATCATCTGTAGCAGCACGTCAAGTAAGAAAACTTTGAATCTCACCAACTGATGCAGGTCTCTTCCAATCTACGACTATTTATCTTTCTTCGGATTGAAGCAACGCCTTCTGCTGAGATAATATGACCAAAGAATAGCACATTGCTCAGCCGGAACTTGTACTTGCTTAATTTTTTATATAATTAATCTTCATAGTGTTTGTAACGTTGTCCACAACTATTCCGTATGGTATCATTACTTTTCAAATATACTATAATATCATCAATGAACACAATTATGAACTTGTCAAGGAAAGATCTGAATACTCGGTTCATCAAATCCATGAAGGCAACTGTGCATTGGTTAAACCGAATGATATGACCAAGAATTCTAATGACCATATCTTGTACAGAATGCAGACTTAGGCACATCCTCTAGCTTGATCTTCAACTGATGGTAGCCAGATCAAATGTCTATCTTAGAGAATATTGATGCACCGTGAAGCTGATCGAATAGGTCGTCAATTCTCAACAATGGATAATTGTTCCTGATGATAACCTTGTTCAGCTCTCGATAATCGGTTCAGCTCTCGATAATCGATGCACAGACGCATTGATTCATCTTTTTCTTTACAAACAAAATTGGTTCTCCCCACGGAGAGACACTAGGGCGAATGTATCTATGATTTAGTAATTCTTGCAACTAAATCTTGAGCTTATTTAATTCTGAAGGGGCATTCCTTATGGAGCCTTGGATATAGATCGGGTATCTGGAAATGTGTCAATGCTAAATTATCTCTTGATCAGGAGGCATGCCAGGTAGCTCTTTTGGAAGTACGTCAGGAAATTCTGCTATAAAGTTATTTTATACTGTGTCTGTACTACCCTTTTGTGTGTCTCTCATATAAGACAAGAATTCACAGTCAGAGAGTAACAACTATCGAGCTGATATAGTAGAAATCACCAAAATTGTCTTTAATATCGGTCCACACGAATATGATAATTTGGTTTCCTCGAAAAAATAAAACATGAGTTTCTTTCACGCATAATTAATCATTGTAGAGCAAGCACCGGTCCAATCCATACCTAAAATGATGTCATACTCCTTAATATCTAGGACTGTAACTTCCAAAGACAATATCCTACCTCCAATAGAATTATAGCCTTCTCTAAAGATTAAATTAGCAGGCAAATCCAGTCTAGATGGGACGCTAACATTAAGTTTAATATATCTTTATCTTATGCTCCTTGGAAAAATCTGTCAATATGAAACTATAGGTTGCACATGAATTAAATAAAACTTGAGCTAGAATATTATTGAATAACAATATACCTGACACAATGGTGTTTGAGGCAAGCACCTCCTCCTGAGTCATAGTAAAGATTCGGCCATGATTGTTGAGATGATGATTCTGGTTGTCTAATTGTGCAGTCTGGGAAGCCTGTGGAACCAAACCACGGTAAGCTGATGCTAACACTGTAAAGAATGTTGATTCGGTCTTCCGCCTTGGTAGTTGCGTGCTATATGGCCCGTGCTGTAAACCCTTGGACCCAATTTTTGTTCCTTTAGTGTAAATTTTAAATGGTTATTATATTGATTTGTAAATGCTATTATTATTAAACATAGGAATAGGGGGTTTTGTAATAAAAAAAAAACTAAATCCTAAAAGGCCTTTGTACAAAAAATTTCAAATTCAAATCTCTGTCATTGGCCGATCTCTTAAAAACCAAAGCTTTGTATTCGAATTGCCAGATTTTAATAGGAGATTTTCTTCAAATCTTTAGTATGATCAAAAGGCAAATCCAATCTGAATTTAAATCAGATTTCTCCAATCTGTTCCCCTACGATCGACTACATATATATAGATGAAGAGGCCGTCGATTCTTTTCTCACCTATCAACCAAAGAAGTCGGCAAGCACACTTCTTCTTCGTAGCCTCTGCACCATTTCCAGAGCCATCCCTAGTAAGTATCGATTCTAGAAACTCGTGTTTATTTATAGTATTAATGGAACTAGGTAAACACCATGTATTCGACAAGATTCCCAAGATAGTTAGGATCGTAGCTAAGATTTGTGCCTAGTTATTTGATACATTAGGAATAAATCGATTTTGGATACCCATCGCCATCATTGGAAATTCGATTGTGCATATGTAATAGCTGGCTAGGATGATGGATCGGGTAGGAACTTTGTACAGGAAAGGAATTCACAAACCCAATGAGAAGATGCGTACATGTTTTCATAGGTTGGGCACATGCCTGTGTACAGCAATAGAAAAGCATACAGAGGGCAGGGTATACCATTTTGGTGTGCGTGTGCAAGCGTGTGTTTACAGAGGTAGTAGAGGTTGCGTCTTGGTTGAATACGAACTGTAGCAGGTAGCGTTGGTATAGAAAAAGCTATGTGTAGCAGTTGTGCAAAATTGTACTACAGGTCAATGGCTAGGTAATAGGATGGAGTCTTGGTATGATTAGTAACATACTAGGACAATTTGATTCCTGTGTACTCAATGTGTAGTGTCTAGTTGTATCGTGTGTGCAATATAGTTATAGTAGCAGACAGTTACCAATAGGGGTATATTGGGACCCTAAATGACTTCAGAATTAGGTGTGGCTGTGTGGCAACAGCAGTAGCCTAAGGGGCATTCTTGACATGGACTAATAGTTGTCTCGACAGCAATGGGCGAGAACAGAACTTAGGAAATATATGGTATCACGGATATAGGAAAGTGCAATTGGGGCAAGAGGGAGTGCGGATATGTATAGGAAGTTGGTTGCATTAGGGAGCCTTGATGGGCAGTAGATGTAGAGGGTAGACCAGGTAAGTATCTCAGAAAGTATTAGTAAAACCCAGTTTTCTTGCCATGTCTGTGTGCATTTATATAAACAACAGGAAGCAGACTGCAGTGGCAAGATGCAACAGTAGCATTGGCAATTGTATGAGAAATAGCATTAACATTTGGGCAATGGCATCAAGTGATACTGCATTGTGCATGGCTTGGTAGGTATCCCTGTGATACATAGGTATCATTGTGGGGTACACTAGTTGGGTAAACAACTAAAGGGTATAGAAGATACCCCTATGTATTAGTAAGGGTAAATAAGTAGTCAATTGATCCTATAGGTAGATTTGGGTGTGAGGGTAAAATTAGCATGTCGCAATGTAACCTCTATATACCATAGGTAATGCTTTGAGTAGAAGTGCCCTACACAAATTAGAACAATAGGATGGTAACAGATTGGGGGTGTACCTATTTAGGCTGGGAACGACTATATTAAAAATAAATAGCAGTAGTTGTTATCAACTAAGGGGTGTGCAGTCCAATGTTATGTGTTATATTCAGATGTTGGATTGGAAAAAAGGCAACTACATATGTGGGGTAAGGTGGTGTAGTAGAGTCATGTGCAGGTATGTACTGAGTGTTGTATCAAACATGTGCGTGTGTTGGAGTAATGAACTCATGCAGTTAGTATGTACATGAGAGCAGTACTTGTGTGGGTATATGCAGTTCCCTTAGTGTTGTAACAAGAGGGCATGCATAGCGACAGTACAGTAATTCCTTGACTGATATGGGAACCCTGTGTGTTAATACAATAGGTGTTTTAAAATTACAGGGAGACGAATAAATATAGGTAAGTAACAGCAGCTTGTACATAGGGTATGTGAGTATAGTTACCCTGCATCAGTGAGAAAGGCAGTATCAGAAGTAGGGATCCAGCATATTGTAGCAGAGAGTGTGGGGCTTTAGAGTAGGTGCCCAGGTAGGTGTTAATTGTTGTGTCAGATATTGGATGTGTGCAAAATGCAGCCTTGCACAGGTCCTACAATAGTAATATGGGCAAAGTCTGGTGACCTATGCACTGGATAGGCAGTAGGAGGGCTTCCTGGGTATGACAGCTTGGGTAGACAGGAAGACACATTGGCACAGTAGGACGAGGAGTAATAGTGTCATGTTTGATAAAAGAGTATCCTATACAGCAGGACATCTTATGTCAAAGGTACATAGGAATATCAATAAGAAAATTACCTATAAGTATGTAGCATTTGGTCCTTACAACAGGGGACCATAGAACCAGTAGGATACATAGGTTTGTATAGTAACAATAGGAGGAGCATGGTGCATCAGTGCCCCTACAAATGCACTGGTAAATAGCAGTGGGTATCAGCCTATGAGAGTGATGGGGTGTCTGTACCTAAGTGTTAAGGATTGCAAAGTATGATATTGCATAGGTTATAGGGACATTGCAAAGTATGATATTACATAGGTTATATGGACATATGGGACAAATCAGAGACAGATAGATGTACTATGTAAACCATCTGGGAACCGACCTTGTATTTGGGGTGAGTAAGTAATGGTATACTCTGCGTCGTAGACTGGGCGTGCGTATGACTCATGCTTAAATTCAGGATGCGGGTCATGACACGTGCGACTACACTTGAAGCATCCTCAATTTGGGAATGGACAATTGCTGGCATGATGTCTCTTGCGGTTGCATTTGATATAAGAGGCCCTTGGTTCCACCCTTGATAGACGACCTTATTGTGAAGCTTCTGCATGTCATTACCTTCCACGGTACTAGGGTACTTGTGGTTGAAATTCTATATAGCACCGAAAGCAGCTAGAGGATATTAAAGCTCTAGGGTGAGGGCATAGTTAAGTGACTCCATCATCTTCTGATATTACGGAAGCACAACATTAGCATGACTAGCAGGCCATAGGCCTTCTTCGAATCTTCAAGCGAGTCATCGTGTCTAATAGTTGGGAGCTAGCAAACTTGTCCAGTTTCTTGAACTGTGCTACATATTGTCATGCTTCCCTGCTTGAGGTGAACAAATTTGTTTTCCTTCTATCGGTGGATAGCTATTGGAAGGTACTCCTCCTCGAGGCTTTCTTGAACATGGCCCAGGTAATCTTCATATCCTTGTCGTCACCATAGATGGATCTCTTTTATATGTCCCACTAGTCGTGCGCATTCAAACGGAGTTGAAGTTGAGCGCATGCTACTATCTTCGACTCGTGGATGCCTAGAAGCTAAAAATGATCTTCCAATTCAATCATTCAATCCATCGCTACAGTAGGATCTTTGCCCCTAAAACGAGATGTTGCACACCTTCTTGAACTTTGATATGTCAAAGACAAAACTACTCTTCTTTGCAGGTTGCCCCCCCCCCGACTTTGAGTTATACGGGTTTAGCTGCGACGACCATTGTCGTCAAATGGTTGTTGACCACGATCTTTTGAATGATTTGTTATAGCGCATCCAACTGTTTCTCTTGCACTTGCAACTGCACCTCAAATCGGGCCTCGAACTGACTTTGTCGTGGCTCTGGTCGCTTATGTTAAGCTTCGACTTGCTTCTGTTATGATTCTATTTTACGCAACATTCTCTCTATCAAATCGATTAAGGGTTCGGCCTTCGAGCTGCTAATAGCTACTTGAAGTGTCCGAATTGTTTCTTTTTTTCATATCCGCCAAAAGAAAGGAACTCACGTTATTCTCATAAAATATTATAGACTTCCATTATATATAGAACATCTCATAAACATGAAGTCAAGGGTTCAAACCAAGTAAAGTTATGTTTATTTCAAAATTTTCAAACTGAGAAATCCAACAATATAAAGTCGTGCTTTGGTAATAATTCACGCCCCGATTTCTGCCGAATTGATAAGTCGCACAAGACATGATGTCGTACAAGTCTACGTTGCGCTTATACAAGGTGTCATCGTTTACATTTTTGAAACATCGTAAATTTACAAAGATTTGGGATAGAAAAATTGAATAACAACATGGCATAGATTTGAATAATTTTTTCATTGATAATTCATATCATTACATAGGTTTTATATAGCTGGGTAAAGGGTGTCATACTGGCTTACAACTTAAACAATAAAATGAGATACATCGTTCCATACATCACATCCCTTTGCTAGAAATAAAACATATATATACACCTTTGGCAGAAGTCTTCAGATGCCACTTACAAAGATTCAAAAGAATATGAACAAAGCTTCAAAAGTACAAGAGGGCTTCAGTACTGGTATGCGAATCTTTAGTTCCTCGGTGCGCCTCCTTGGTTCGCAGGACCTGTAGAGATGTGGGTCAGTACATTATTGTGTGTAAGGCCCCGCTACGTTCAGTTAAATAACTTGAATCATTGGGCAGCAACGTTCGAACTTGACTATGCAGTGACTTGCTCGGAGTCCTACTCGGTCGAGACAAGTCCTTATTTCGGTGGGTGGCTTCGGTGAACTTGTCTTTGTCTTGCCTTCACATTTAATAAAATGGATGTCACATGCTTGTTCGCTAGTCAATAAATTGACATATGATAATAAAATAGATGAACCCACATAGATAAGGAAATAATCCTACTCGGTATCCGATTTGTATAGAATATGGAAATATCACTGGTTGCTATAAATATTACTTCTCACCGTGTATTAAATTGGCACTCGCCTTATGTATTTACATCTTGTGTCGACTAGAGTTTCCTTATGTTGCCACTTAGATTATCAATTTTCGACCATAGTATATATGTTCACACGGTTGTAATGCTTATAATATAGATTGTAATACTGGTTGGGTACTTCATATAATATGGTTCATTTAGTTTAGGCAGGAAGGCTATCAAGTAGCCGTTCCGAGTCAGAGATAGAACATGGAAAGTTTTTTGGGACCGTTGGGTCGCTAATGCAGTCCCTGGACTGGGAGCTACATAGAGATGGCAAATTTAAGATAGAGTAATGGCTTGGGTATTATAGTAAAGTTGAGTAGAGACTTATATGGTCATGGACTTGTGCACAAGAGATTTGGTTCCTCAAATGGTATCCCGCGGGGCCACGGGATCGATTCGGCCTAGGAGGAGCCATGAAGCTGTACTAGGTACTAGAACGAGTGATTTGAATAGGAGGAGCCATGAAGATGTACTAGGTACTAGAACGAGTGATTTGAAAACTTTCAGTGGAGCTCGCTACCCATGCTGAAAGGATCGTCGTCTACATTAAGCTCTAGTCCAGGATAACGTGTTGCTAGTGACCCTCATATATGATAAGTCGACATGTTAGCAGCAATCCGCGTGTAGGCCGTTATTTGAGTAAGAAAATAGATGCACATGATGCTACTATTTTGAGCCTAACATTTGCCTTCTACAAAGACATGCTTTATGACACTATTCTTATGGTTTATAGAACGAGTTAGCATCGTATCGAACTATTGTGATTTATGAGTATAGTAATCGTTTGTATTAATCATGGAAGAAGGACGATAAGTATGGGTAAGTGTCATGCCTCAGAACCAGAATACTGGCAAGTAGGGATGGACCGGACCAGCTACGTATACAAAAGTACTCCAGTATCCTAAAATATAGTCAAAGCTGTAGATATAGGGGTCATTGCTACAAGCCAACAGTCAAATCCTAAGTCAAGCGAATCCAGGCAAGCAAGTAAAGTACAATAGTATGATCATCAGGCATATAAGACATTAAACCGTCCCAAACAATAGTATATAGATGATCATGAAGCTAGTAATACAAAATAAAGAACTAGCAAGAGTGTAAGTCATACATGATCAGCTCTAGCTCCAGTCTAGAATATGCAAATCATGTCTAAGCCCGTAGGCCAAATGCCAAGTCCAAAATACGAGCTAAACATGTGTTGGATGGCTAAACGTCGTAAAAGACTATATATAGATGAGAGTGGATAAGAAAAAGAACACCCACTCAAGCACACTGGTGCTTAGGGTGGTCACCATCAAGGTCCAGTAGATCCTCAGGCTCGTCTACCAAATCTGACCAAACAAAACCAGTGGGATGAAACCCCCAAATAGCAAGTACCACAAAGGAAGCCAAACTATGAACTAAAACCAGCATGCAATCATAACCATACTAAAGTAAAGAGTAAAAGCAGGTAGGAATAAAGCAAAGGTACCACAGAGTATATGAAAGAAAACTGGAAACGTATAAAGAAATAAACATGAATGACATGTGGATGAAATCGGTCATGTAAGACAAGTAGTAAAGCTAGGCATGTAAATATATAGTAAAGATGGTGTAACGCCCCAGTCCCAAAATACGTAGGACCTGGTTTACGAATATATTCCAGCAGCATATCACCAATGGGCCAACCTCATAACAAGCCCATTAGAGAAATGCTTAAGTTATAAATCATGATAATCAATCCAGAAATATAACACAGTCTACAGATATATAACTAATCACATCCACATAATAACAGTCCACAAAGTAGTCAAGTCTAATAAGGATAATATAGCAAATATTCAGAAGTAAAAGTAATAATATTTGTACTGACAAAAGACATCCCGAAACCATAGAAAGAGAAATAAAGTAATAATCAATTATAAGTCTGCTGAAATGAAAAAAAAAGTAGCAAGTCTAAATGAAGTAATGACATGATCACTAGAAATCCTCTGGTACTATCTCGTCCTCCTGTGCCGGTACGTCTTCGGTCTCAGTTCCTGAACCGTAAATCTTATGGTAGTCTTCAACTCCGTCTAAGCCTGGAAAATAGCTAGGTCCTCAAGGGACTATCAAGGTACATAATATACATGCCAGGAAACAGATATGAAATATGAACTAAGGCAATCTATATATCTGGTCTATGTGCTATGCAATTGAGAATCTTTCCTAGAATATCAGACTTTACCATTGAGGCTCACAAGCTCCTCAGCAGGCTATTATGCCAAGTACCATGTCGTGGGACCAAGGACAATCAATAACGATAGTGATAACCTCTAGTCTGCTATAGAGCAAAAGGCTCACGATAATAGGCCACAATACAATAAGTCTGATACTGTTGTCAAGTTCTCCCCAACCCCATGTCTAGTATCTATCAATGTCGAGTTCATACAGTTATCTCTAAAACAATAACAATAATGAAGAATAATCTAGAATACTTCTACGAAATCAATACCACAAATAATCATGTAAATCTTGCATCATGAGCATGTCGGTATCATGTGGTCATTCGTGTCAATGGACACGTCAATATGCATGCAATGCCTAATGTCAATACTCGATCTCATTATCATAACATCAGTATCGACGTTCCTACGTCATGCAATGCTAACAAAGTAAACAATAAGAAAGAAAATGAATAATCTATAACCACGACAAGGTACATTTTGCCTATAACCGTTGTCTGAGTGTATGCCTAACCAACTCCGGTGTCTTCGTTACTTCCTCTAAGTTCACCTATAATAATGCACTATTATTAATACTTCTCGACTTAATACATATAACTATATTAATATCTTTACCCAATAGTCGTCATGATGTCAGTACAACACCACACAACATATATAGTACCAAACTTTATTATAAAAATACTTTATAACTAATATAAAATAATAGTTTAAATCTAGAAAATACTTGTAAATATCTTTATATTACCAAAATACTATTTTAATGGTGGAAACTCATGCATAATAGTCCATGTCAATACTATGCCATTATTACCACATTTGACCTACTAGTTGAGCTCCGAAACATTAATTAATTAAAAATATTAAATTCTAGAAAAATTATAAAAATTAGTTAAAATAGTATTTTTAACATCAAACCTTGCACAACAAATAATTTAGTAAAGTTATATGAAGTATCAAGATTTTTGGATACAAAGAACACATGATTTTCGTAGTTACGGTGTTACGGCAATGTCAAAATTTTTAATAAATACTAAACGAATTCAAAACTCCGCAGATAGATATGCGTTGATAAGCCCTTGATGTCTAGTTTCGGATAAAAGTTATTAGGAAGATCAAATATGACCTGAAATAGGCAAAAACCACTTGAAACAGATTTGGTCTTTTCTAGACACCTTGTCGTAGAATCGATGCCACGGATAAATCGCTTGGAACTGTGTGATCCAGCGATCAGAGGATGAAGTAGACAAATAGTGGTAACTTCTAGTTTTGGTTTGAAGTCAACCAGACTAGAAAAAGGAGATGAAACCTAGTCTAGAAGTCTACTAACCTGCTGTGACTTTCAGTTTTCACTTTGGAGAAGTTTCGGCCCAAGAAACGCGACGTGCACCTCTCTAATGGCTACGAGACAAGTTCTATGCTTCCTAGGGTGGAAGAGAATGTTGAGGGGGTCACGAGAGTGATGGTGATCGGCACAAAATTCGATAAAAAATGAGTTTGAAGTGGAAGGGGTCGGCCATGGGGTAGCCGTGCGACTTATAGGGGAATTTCAGGTAGGGGCGGCAATATGGAGGGGATTTAAGTTAGGGTTTGATAGATATTTATTTCATGAGGGTTTGGGTTTCAGTTTGGACTAATTTGGTTAGGATTTTCCCTCCAAAGTATAACTATGGTAATGGGTTTCCTAATTTAAAGAGTTGTTTGACTAACTCAAAGATATGAAAATATATTGCATATGGCTGCAATTTAATCACTAAAAATTAACTAAATATATATCTAATTGGTTTTGGCAACCTTAGATAGCTCTAACAAGTAGGGTTGGCTACGTTATGGTCCGAATAGATTTTCTAGTCAAATTGAACCCAAAAAATTAACTAATGGGTCTCATGTGCCACTTGCATATAAGTAGCACAAGGGAACTCGATTGGATGGCACACCTTTGGCATGTGCCTAGTAGGCTTGAAATAGATCAAAACCATATATTAGGTCAAACGGTTTTAATTTATGTCGAGTCCCGAACTTAAATTGGAAGTTAGGTATAGAATTATGGTAAATGATCAAAAGGGCCTAAGTTGACCCGAAATTGTACGAAGGCAAAAGAATGTTGGAGAACAAATTTAAATGGGACATGATATATCAAATTGAAGGTGGACATGTCTAAAATTCAAGTATGGAATTAGATTCGAGAAATCAATATATGTTGTGCTTCAAAAATCAAAGCTACGATAAAGTAATACTATAGTCATTATTGACTTAAAATATAGTTTAATATTTAAAATATCCATATAAAATCAATAAAAATAACTAAAAATAAATTCTAAAAAATAGGGGGCTTATAGACGGGCATGTAGCACGAATAATAGCATATACATGAATAACAAGAATCTAAGTACTGAAATAGAACAAGCTGGAGCAAGACTAGACTGGACAAGACAGGAAATGGACTCCATCCATCAATCACGGCCAATCAATGAGTACGACTTAATACATTAGCTAACTAGGGTTATCACAATGCAAATTACTAACATATGTACTTTGAGAAATCCAATCTGGCTGCCTGCTTTCAGACTATCCAACTCATCTGGGCCGTTGACATAGAGAATAATTATTGGATACATCGCCCTAGAGACGAATCTATCCTAGGTACGAGATGTCATACTCAACGGTGTGCTAGAAATGTGCTCATCATGCCAGATAGCTACAAATCTATGGTAAAGGTCGGAACAAAGGGCTTACAAGCAACCAGAAAAATCTTCCCTTCCAATGCATCTAGATAATCAAGTTGGTTGTTTAGAACATTTTCATTCAGGATTTCGGGTGTGGCATTCCGTAGAATCTATCCTATACATGAGACATGCAAGATTGGACAAGATAAGCAATAGTACACTATAACAAGCCACAACAAAATACAAGTATCAAGATCGGAGTGTGCTACGTTGAGCCACTACATCAAGCTAGACAAGACAGGAATCAAGAGTGCACCACGATGGGCCACTATATCGAGCTTGATAGGACAAGAATTAAAAGTGAGCCACGACGGGCAACTATCAGGTAAGCTAGATATATACGAGAAATCCAGATAGATATGGTGGTGCATAGCAAGAAACATGACATAGGATATATAGGAAAGCAATAAGTAGGTAGAAATCAGAAAACCGAAACAAAATCAAGAATTATCAAACTTGGGTACCCGATTGTATACTTCAGTACATCGGTTGTATGACGCACAATGGGGACACAAAATTTACTGGAAAATATAATGCACAGGATCGATATACTGGCGGTACAGACCAGTACACCAGTGGTATACCGTTAATTGTAATAGCAGGTTTTCAACTTAAAAAGGAACCAAAAACCGGTATACCATCAGTATACACCGGTATGTCATTTGTGTCCGAAAAATAATACTAAAGACTTGAAACAATTTTGAATACCAAGACTCATCCCAAAGGTTGCTAAAATAAGTATAAAATTATAACAATACTAAAGAAAGGTCGTGCATAGCATATATACTAAAGTCTTATGGCAATCACTCCGGTATCGATCCCGATACAGAGTTTTCCTACTAAAAAATATTAGTATTTCACAGAAAATCAAACCTTGTTCAAACCAAATTTTGAAACAGTCAAAATGATGATAATCTCGAGAGAAACATATTTAGTAAAGCAAGTACTAGATAATACTGGACTATCAAAGCAATAGAAAACAAAGTAGCAGTAAAAACAATATTCGTCCAGTAGTTCGGCAAGATATACTTGCCTAATATAGCTCCAAGCCTAACTCTTCAACTAAACCACCAAGAGGGGTTCAGAAACTATACTCTGAGGTCTTGAGACCAACCTCCTACTTCATGAGGAAAATGGAAAGAAAACGAGAAGAGAAGGAGAGTGGAGAGATTGTAAAAAGAAATTTTGAAAAGAAATGAAAGGATATATATAAAGAAGGTAAATTGATAGTGACTGTCCGATCGCGATCCATGACTCGATTTGAAATAATCTCGTTCATTCAGAAGAATACCAAGAAACCAATGGATAATAGAATGTATCTTTACTATTCATGAAAATATCTAAACAGTATTCACGAAAATATCAGTACACTATTCACGAAAAAAATATGAAATCGAAAATATCTAGAAGTAGAAAATATTCTCGGGCAGTATGTCGTCGGTACATATCGGTATACCAGCGGTACGTTGGCCAAGTAGTAAAATCTCAAAACGCAAGTTTTTTTCCGGTTTTCCAAAATCCAAGGAAATACAAAATACAGTATAAAATATGTATCCATATATAAATACATATACTGGGAGATGAGTCTCACAACTCTTCCCTCCTTAGAAATATTTCGTCCTAGGAATTTCCATAAGGCGAGCAAAACAAGAAAGAAATCCAGAAAAGTATGCTACCATGATTAAGATAGAAAACTCATATATCATGAAATCCAAGTAGAGTAATATACAAGGAATGTAAAAGCAACTAGCATACAACAACAATATCATACAATTTCACTCAAACTAAATGTAGTATACAGGCACACGGATAATTATACCTCATGAACCGAACAGATATGGATAACGAGCTCGAATATCATCCTCGTGCTCCCATGTCGACTCATCCGGTTAGTGGTGATCCCAGTAAACATAAACTAAGGATAGTCCGGTTCTTAAGAACCTTCTCCCTCCGGTCCAAAACGGATACGAGCCTCTCTTTATACGATATATCGGTACCAATGACCAACTTGGAATGATCTAGGATATAGCTCGAATCCGGGACATACTTGGCAACTGGGATAGGTGAATACTTCATGTACCTCGTATAGAGACAACGGAATAGCAAGAAGATATGATACATCTTCTACTCGTTCGAGAATATCGGATGACCCAATAAATCTAGGACTAAGCTTTTTTCATACACCAAACCTGATGACCACATTGGTAGACAAAATGCTCTCTGATTTGCCTGACTATTCCCACTGACTAAGCAATCAACTCTGGATCAAGCATTTGCCTCTCCTAATGCCATCTCATTCTAGAGGTGACCTGCATCTCCTGCCATCCAACGTCTCAAAGGGTGCCATCTGAATGCTCGTATGGAAGCTGTTGTTGTATAAGAACTCCACCAAGTGTAAGTGATCCTCCCAAGAACCACTGAAGTTAAGAGTGCACGATCGAAGCACGTCTTCCAAACTCTGAATTGTACGCTCCGATTGGCCATCTGTTTGAGGATGGTATACTGAACTAAAACTCAAACGGGTACCCAGACTCTGTTGAATACTCTGCCAGAAATGAGAAGTGAATCTGGAATCCCAATCTGAGACGGTGCTAACTAGCAACCCATGCAATCTAATAATCTACTTCTTGTACAGCTGGGCCAACTGCTCTGTAGACTGACCAACTCTAAAAGGTAGAAAGTGGACAATGTTCGTGAGTAGATCCAATATCATCCAAACGACATCTCTACCAGTTGGGGTCTAGGTAGACCCGTCACGAAGTCCATAGTAATGTGCTTTCACTTCTACTCCGAAATCGGTAAAGGCTGAAGAACTCCGACGGTCTCTGATGCTCAGGCTTGACCTATTGGCAAAATAAGCACCGAGAGACAAACCGAGCTATCTTTCTCTACATACTAAGTGTTGATGAATATCACGTACATCTTCATTCCTCCACTACAAAAATTTTAGCAGCAAAAATTTTCGTTGCTAAAAGTTCCAAAATCGTTGCTAAAAGTTTTAGCAACGAAAATTTTTCATTGCTGGACTCGTTGTTTAAAGTGCGTCACTTAAAGTATCAGCAACAAAATTTTAAATTCGTTGCTGAATCCTTACTTTTTAGCAATGCGGCTTCTGTTTCGTTGCTATTTTGGTGGACAAACTTTTCGTTGCTAAAAGTAGAAGTCTTTAGCAACAAATGTTTGTCGTTGTTATATAATATATTTAGCAACAACAATATAGCATTACTGAATGCACATTTTTTGGGCAACACACATATTTCGTTGCTATATGTTGTAAAACGCAGATTAATCCATTGCCAAAAAATTTATACTTCATCACAATATTTAGTAACGTTTATTGTTGTTTCTAAAAAAAACTAAATATATAATTTTATTTACTTATTTATGTATTACTTATTTATTTATTATTTATTCATTATCTTCATTTATGCACACAATAGTTTTGAATAAATTAACACAATAAAAAAAAACTTTTTACAATAGAACTTTATTTGTTTTACACATTCGTCACCAGTTTACATTTTAAAGTTATAAGAAAACATTATAGCGTAACTAAACGATTTTTAGAATACATAAAAATCTGAAACATCTCTATATACACCTTGCTCTAAAAAGAAATTACTCTGATGATGTGTTGTCTCTGTAAGCAACACCTTGCTCCATAAACATCATAAACATCTTCTCTAGACGGGTTGAAACAACTAGAGACTCCTCTAATTTCTTATTCATCTCCACTTGCTCTGTATCAAATTTCTTATTCATCTCTGATATCTCAGCTCTTAGTATAACCTCTGTCTCGAAGGATATGGATGTTGCTGTTGAGCGAGAGGAAGTTGTTGGCTTAGTATATGCGCCAAGACCCTGGACATAGCTCGATCGATGCTATAAGTATTTTTCAACAACTTCATCTTGTGTCATTGTTAAGCCTTGTGTTTCTACCTCCACTTGAATCGCCACCATCTTTTTGCTGAAATTACAAACATTTTTATTATAATGATGCACAGGGCTCACAAAACATCTATAACAAATCTAGATAAATAAAAAAGATTTTGGTGCACAATGTCAATGAATAATATATTAATGTAGTTCCTTACATGATTTTTTTGTGACTGAGAAGTAACCCAGGTTTGAGTCTTGCTCACATTCGAGAGTATGGATTCCAAAAGTCCCAAAATGTGTTCTAGGCTCATCTAGTGTGGCACCACAAAAGTTGGGCATTCCTACTCCAAAAGTACAAAGTTTAAAGCATGTTCACTTCCTAGAGAACATATACACATAAAATTGAGTATCCAAGAGATATGCATACACATGCACACAGATACATACAACAACAAAACTTTATCCCAAAATTTTGGGGTCCATGGTTTGAATCCTCTTCTTCCATTCAGCTCTATTGAGGGCCATGCTCTCTGTTTCAAAGAAACAAAGGATTCTCAACGAGGGTGTAAATTTTATCGTCAAACATAAAATTCCAAGTTATTAATGACAATGAACTTGAAGGCTAAAGAAAAGCAAGCATCCTCCTAGTTGGTTGTCCCTCCTTGTTGCCACAGATTCTTACCCTTTTACGATATATTATAATTTTACTTGGCATGGCTTTGATTATTCAAAATGTACTCTGTGATTTTATTTCAAGAGTCGTAGTTTTATTCAAATCAAATATAAGCATCATGATCTGTAGGAACACCAAAGGTCATAATTATATAATCAAATCATACTTCGTATAAAATACTTAATAAATCCAAATAAACAATGAAAAACATATACCTGCATTTGTAGATACAAAAACCAAGAATTGAGATTGTAAAAGAACTAGGAATGCAAATGTTCCAATAATGGCATATGACACCTTTAAAAGAAGGCTTTTTCTAAAGGCACCACGTAAATTACTGGGGGCGTCATTTTACTAGAGGACAGCCCAGGTTTGAGAAACTTTTACTGGGGACGTCCCGAAAATTACTTGGGGCTATCCCACCCCCCCAAACCCTCTCTTTCATTTTATTATCATTAAAAAATTCTCTCTTCAAAACCCTCTCTCAAAAAATTCTCTACTCTCCAAAACCCTAACACTCTCTCCATAATCCACTCTTCAAAACCCTCTCTCAAGAACC
Source organism: Iris pallida (assembly GCA_029216955.1). Classification (NCBI taxonomy): domain Eukaryota; kingdom Viridiplantae; phylum Streptophyta; class Magnoliopsida; order Asparagales; family Iridaceae; genus Iris; species Iris pallida. Next base: position 8,408,209 of record JANAVB010042219.1, on the reverse strand, counting down.
CTAACTCTTCCAAGATCATCAATGGCACCGAATAAGAAACCGTCATCACAAGCTAGGTATGTTTCCTAATTATTGTATAATTTATTTTACATTTCAAAGTACATTTCAATTCTTTGAGAAATATCTTAAATGTTATTATAAATTAGGTTAGAACAATTCAAAGTACATTTCGAAATCGAAAAACTCATATTTTATCGTTTAAACGTAACCTAACTGTTCGTCTGGTCGTCGTCCCTAAGGACTGCAGAAGAACGGGCTGTCCTACTGCCAAAGTGGACTGCCATGCAGTAGGCAGTCCTGATATAAAACAGGACTGCAGGAATCCTGGCAGTCCTATTATAAAATAGGACTGTCATCTCTCTGGCAGTCTTGATAGAATGATGGACTGCCAGGAGCATGGCAGTCCTGAAGGCCAACTTCATAATTTCTTTTACATCCATTATTTAATACTAACCCTATGTTGTCCTGTAGTCCTGTGGCCGCACCCAAAAGAAAGTGACCCCCCCACCACATCCTTGCACAGGGAACGTAGTGAGCGGCCTCGTCCTCTTGAGAGACCAATCAGAATTTCAGAACCGTGGCAACAAGGGGAACAACCATACCCCCATTCTCGTTCGAAGCAACGAGGTCCTCCTAGTCCTCCATCTTCTTCCGATGACGACAACGACGTACCTATCAGCCAAATTCTAGGACGAGGTGGTTCTGGTGTCGGTCCTTCTGAGGATCCTGTCCGTACGCCCGGTGTCGGACCTTCTGAGGATCCTGTTGGTTCGGCCGATGTCGATACTTCTGAGGAGGAGGAGGATGTCCGTCCCCTGGGTTGCTCAATGTTGTTGTCGTTCGACAACCACATTGCTTATGATATATGGAATAATTCGGTATGTATATTATGTTTGTAAGTTTCCGTTTATATATATATATATATATATATATATATATATATATATATATATATATTCATAAAAAAAAAATATATATATATATATATATATTTCATAATCGTATTTTTATTATCTTGTACGACATACAGGAGAGCTCTCGTATTCTTAGGGCCGTGAGCCACGGAAGAAAGTGTGTAGCCTGGTCTCTTAACCATTTATTCAAGGACGTCTAGAGCAAAATATTTCCTACCGGTCTACAAAATTTGGCTAGATATGCCTACAAGACGCAGGACAGTGCTCTCATATCAGCCTTTGTGGAGAGATGGCATCCGGAGACCAACATATTTCATCTCCTAGCTGGGGAGATGACCATTACCCTGGACGACGTCTATCAGATACTGGAGTTGCCGGTGGAGGGGCGCGCCATGACAAATGAATATTTATGTACTGAGAAGGATCTCGAGTGGTACGATCGTATAGTTGATTTTATAGAAGCGAACCTCGGGGTGGAGGCCACTACCTTTACAACACTGCTGGGCTTCAAGAAGTCCTACAGAATTCCTCTGTCATGGTTGGTGGAGAATTTCAAAGGCCCGCAGGATTGGGATGATGAAACCGTTGAGAGGGTGGCCTGGGCATACATGCTCTTCATACTTGGATCGGTTGCCATTCCAGACAAGTTGGAAACCTCTATACATGCTAGATATCTTGCGAACCTATCTGTTATAGACGATGTAGGAGCCATATCCTGGGGCAGCGGTATACTTGATAACCTTTACCGCGAGCTTGGTATAGCATCCCGTGTCGGAACCAAGACCATGGCGGGATGCCAGACTCTACTCCATGTAAGAAAATTTCTAACATTTTAAACTAATATACTAGCTAGATTTTGTTGTTAATTTACTGACTATTCATTTACAAATTGTATAGGCATGGATATACGAGCACTTTTCGATGCTCAGGAGGGGTGAGTTGAATCCACGCTATGAGGAGCACCTTCCTAGAGTTTGTCAAAGGAAGCCAACTCAGCTGGAAACTAAAAATCATGAAATGCTGGTTTCCATTCGTGATGCTCTGGATAATTTGGTGCCAGAAGAGGTTAGTTGATAGCGTGTAGATAGCGTAGGCTATTTATGGTATGTTTATTTGTTGACTATTTTCTTTTAACTTTTGTCCTATAGATAGTTTGGCACCCATACCAGGATCTCCGGCAACAGTATCTCTATTTCATGGTATGATCACATGCTATGATATTACGGAGCCTTACATGCCTGATAGAGTAATTCGTCAGTTTGGCCTCGTACAAACTATGCCACAGTGCACATTAAAGTTATTGGAGCCTCCGTGTGGGACCCAACCTTTGAACTACAAGTCGCCCTATTTCAACTGGGTGACCGACTGCTACTTCGAGTGGCAACGACATTTGCTGGGGGAAAAACTTCGACAACCGGTGCAGGAGATGCACGACTGCAGCGACGACTACATGCCGTACTACTTTACAGTCGGACATCCTAGGTTGTCGAACCCTAGAAATCCAGGACCCGTTGCCGTTGGAGCTCTAGGACCTCTGCCTTCAAAAAAATGTCCTGTATGCTTTATTGGTCAAGATGGTAAGTTTATAAATTGTAGTTTGTAAATATTTTCAAATTTAACTCTCTTAATTGACGTTTTGTTACCATTGACGGGCTACTCGGGTGAAGGCTTTGGCGAAATCTCTCCGATCGGGCTGCCAGAACGATGAATGTGTCAATATCGCGAACCAGTTGGAGCATATCGACGACACTGTCGATTTTCCTTTCACGCAAAATCGGGAGGCGCGTACGAAGGCTCGGCATGATCACTTATTTGATTATGATGTTTAACTTGTATTTTGGAAATTGTATTTTAGAAATTGTGAAGTTTAACTTGTTGGATATTGTGATGTTTAACTGTCTTAATTGTGATGTTTTACTCTCTTAATTGTCATGTACATTCATAATTGTGATGTTGTGATGTTTAACTCTCTTAATTGTAATGTTTAACTCTCTATAATTTGGAAATTGTGATGTTTAACTCTCTTAATTGTCATGTACATTCATTATTTAAATTGCCAAAACAAACTAACAGTAAGTTTTGATCAGGACTGCCACACAACTGGCAGTCCTAATATGAATTAGGACTGCCAGTGGTCTGGCAGTCCTCATCAAAACTCACTGTGTGAGTTCAAAACTCACACAGTAAGTTTTGCTTAGGACTGCCAAACCACTGGCAGTCCTAGTGTGAATGAGGACAGCCAGTGGTCTGGCAGTCCTGATCAAACTCACATACAGTGAGTTTTGATCAGGACTGTCAGACCACTAGCAGTCCTAATGTGAATGAGGACTGCCAGTGGTCTGGCAGTCCTGATGAAAACTCACTGTATGTGAGTTCAAAACTCTCATACAGTGAATTTTGATTAGGACTGCCAGACCACTGGCAGTCCTAATATGACTAAGGACTGCCAGTGGTCTGGCAGTCCTGATGAAAACTCACTGTGTGTGAGTTCAAAACTCTCACACAGTGAGTTTTAATTAGGACTGCCAGACCATTGGCAGTCCTAATGTGAATGAGGACTGCCAGTGGTCTGACAGTCCTGATGAAAACTCACTGTGTGTGAGTTCAAAACTCACACACGGTGAGTTTTGATCAGGACTGCCAGACCACTGGCATTCCTAATGTGAATGAGGACTGCCATTGGTCTGGCAGTCCTGCTCACACAGTAAGTTTTGATTAGGACTGCCAGACCACTGGCAGTCCTAATGTGAATGAGGACTGCCAGGGGTCTGGCAGTCCTGATCAAACTCACACACAGTAAGTTTTGATTAGGACTGCCAGACCACTCGCAGTCCTAATGTGAATGAGGACTGCCAGTAGTCTGGCAGTCCTGATGAAAACTCACTATGTGTGAGTTCACATTTTACACATTTTACACAAGTAGGATATTTTACAGGACTTCACATATATTTGACTTCATATTTTACACAAGTAGGAATGGACTGACGACGATATATTACACAAGTAGGATATTTTACACATTTTACACAAGTAGGATATTTTATAGGACTTCACATACACACGTATAGCAGACAGAAAAAAGTAAAAAATAAAAAACATATATTTGACTTCACATTTCAAAATGATATACTTTAATGTTTACAAAATGGTCCATCCATATACAAAATATTTACAAAATGGGTCATCCATATACAAAATATGAAAACTTCATTCAGTCGATTTCGACGTCATAGTGGCCAATCGGTAAGTCTCTTGGCTCCTCCATCTGCAACAGTTTCCTACAATGATTGATTTGATGATCAAAAGGCCCGGTCCAGGACTTCGCTTCTGCCGGTCCTAGTTTGTACCAAACTGTTGTAGGTAGAGGAATCGGAGAATGACCGATCATCCTTAGCATGACAAAGTGATCTTTGATTTGACCTATAGTACATAGATTAGTTTGTCTGTGCTCCGTCGGAGGAGCGCACATCGTGAAAAAAATATTACGAATCCCCGTCGAAATAAGTACAACAGGGATCTGGTACCGATTAGCAAATAAATACAAGACAGACGGGACGGACATGTAGTGGTCTGGCCCGGTAACACTGTCAGTACAAGGAATACTTATCAACAAACTTGTAACTGTTTTTTCGCTTAGGATGCGGGAGTATAATGGAAGACGACTCTCTAATTCCTCGTACAGCTCCTGTCTCACTTGCCTCCATCCGCCTTTGTCAGAATAACCGAGATGTATTACAAGCACATGAAATCCGCAATGGCCATCCCCCGGGACATCAACAATAGACCAGATATAACTGCGAATCTCAGGATGAAAATTGTGGATATACAAACGCAACGTTTGACTTTCCACAGTATCTTCGTTTGCAATATCCGTTTTCTCCTTTTTCTGGCGAATGATAAGCTTGCTCTTCCGTGCAGGCGGAGCTTGCTCTAAGCTTCGTTCAATATGCTCAAAGGATGATGGATCTCTCTTGGTTGACTCAAGCCTTCTCTTCTGTGAACTACTCATTCTTGTTCGAGGCCTGCCCTTAGGATTGGAAATAACGGACGGCTCACGCATTGTAGTAGTCACCGGACATACAAGTTCTTGGATTTTAACCTCAAGGCACTTCCGCTCTGCTCCTGCTGAGGCACAACACCGTGCATGGAGAAGTTTTACTTGTGGCAAAGAGAAGAAATCACTGTCTGTCTTCACCACGGGCATTATAGACAACTGCCTCCAACATTCATCGACAGCAACAACTGGGATAGGAATGGACTGACGATGATATGAATTAATCTCATCGCCACAAGGGAGGCCCAGTGTATGTCGATGTACACACCCACAAACCTGAGGATCAAAGCTGACAAACTTTGACCTATCAATCTCTTCAAATATGAAATCCAACGCCTTGTGAGAAATGGCACGCATTAAAGAATCCAAGAGGACTTCCTTTCTATGCTCATGCTTGACAATATTTAAGCTCATCTCAAATGATGCCTTAATTTCGTTCACCGTCCGATCTATTGATAGATGTATCGCTTGCCAAACCGAAACAAAGTTGCCTTGGGATGACTTTAAATGCCTCTTTAATACTGAGTGTGCTCCTTCGACACGGATGGTAGTTGTCGTACCGTAATGCTTCACCACATTCATCCATGCTAAGACAAATTGTTCTTTGTGTGGTTCAAGCTATGTCTTCTTGATGTAAAAAATGCATGTCGGCTCCCTCCCCTCCCACTTCTCCTTGTACAAGTACCATACGGTGGCGTAACTGTCTATCGTGCTGGCTCGCCATACACAATTCCAGTCATGGTTGAATTCGTCAAAAACTTGCATGTCAAGTTTACCGTCCACTTTTTCGAACTTCAACTTACATTGGGATTGTATATTACGATTTATATAAAAAGTGCACAGCAATGTATTCGCTTGAGGAAACACAATCTGAATAGCATCCATTAGAGCATGCTCTCTGTCGGTAACAAAAATCGAGGGAACTCTCTGACCGGTGTAAAGGGTTTTCAGTTTCTCCAACGTCCATGTGTAGTCTTCAACTTTCTCACTCTTCATGAAGCAAAAAGCAACTAGAAATGTTTTCCATGTAGAGGTGAAGCCGACAACATGAAAGAGAGGTATCTTGAACTTATTGGTCTTATACGTACAATCAAGAACTAACACGTCGGCGAAAGACCGAGCCAAATGTGTGCAATCGGGATGAGCCCAAAAGAGTGAAATGACTTCATTGCTCTGGGAATGTCTTCTATGGTGCTCAACATAATGATTATCTCCAAGCAACTTCATCACTTCTTGCATCGCCATTCTCGATTTCGACCGAATGGCGTTAGAAGAAGATAGGGCGTTGTATATTGACTTCATTGTAGACTTGTTCTTCTCATCTTCATGACGTATGACAGAATATATTTGTCTCGGTGCAACTCCGAAATTAGACAAGTTTTCCACTATCTTCTTTTCCGTATTATTCAACCGTCCGACATACGGATGACCCAATAGTGTTTCGACAATCTCGTGGTTGTGGATTCCATTCATGACTTGGACTGTCCACTTCGCTTCTTCATCCTTTCTAATATAGATTTTGAATGGACAACCACATTTTCTCGTTCCAATATTTCTCTTTGAAACTTTACTTTGGATAACTTTATCTTTCTTATGGCTTCTAAACACACCACCTCGTTCACATGAAACCACCGTGGTTTGTTGTCCCGGACGGTTTCGGGCCGATCTAGATATCACAAGAACTATGTTGTTCGCCCGTCCAACTTCTCGACACCAATTTAGCGCACCTTCGTATGATTTAAAACACATATCAGTCCTGAATAAATGGCCTACATCGACGCCAATTGGAGCAGCTACCTCGATACCGGAAGATGATAAATCCTACAATATAACTTAAAGTTAATAAAAGTAAATAACACAAGACCAAAAATGTACAAACTGCTGCCAAAATGTAGGACTGCAGAAGGTAAGGCAGTCCTTGCAATAATCAGGACTGCCATCACGCTGGCAGTCCTTTCAATAATCAGGACTGCCACAACTCTGGCAGTCCTTTCAATAATCAGGACTGCCACAACTCTGATAGTCCTTATGTTTTGAAGGACTGCAGATGTTTGGGCAGTCCTGTATGTAGAGGTGGACTGCTAGACTAGTGGCAGTCCTGTCTGTAACAGTCCCGAATTTCACCCGACATGAATGTTAAAATTGGCTTACCAAGAGTGCATCCGAAGCAAGAATGTGTTCTTAGGACATATCGGGACGAGAGTCTACTACATTCGATGACCCGAGTTCTTCCATGTTCCTTTTTTCTAAATTAAACACATATAAATTATTATTTATATGTGAAATTATTGTGAGAAAGTCTACAAATATATTAATTAGATAACATACCCATTAACGGATGAAGTCGATGATACTATAACAAAAATTTGCACCCTAAATCTTCACAATGTCTTGGTTGGCAGACAATTTGGGTTAGGGTTTACAATTTTATGACCAAGAAATTCTTAGGAGAAGAAAAGAGTGGAGGAGAAGGAAAGAGTAGAGAGAGAAGAAGAGTAGGGAAATAAAATTAAGTTGATATTTATATGATTTCTTGGGCTTGCCCCATGAAAAATATTTTGATGGCAAACTTGTAATTTTTTCAAAAAAATTTTGGAATAGCCCCAAGTAAATGGTGTGGTGCCCTTAGAATTAGCCTAAAAGAATTTGAAATGCTCACCCAGCTTCTTAAAGAACACCTACAAGGATAAGCCTGGATTATTAGCAGGTGCGGCACTTGTTTTATTTGTGAAGAGCACTCCCAAATTCAGAAAGGGCATTTTACTCCCCCTCTACCCCTCTACAAGGATAGTCGGTGTCCTGGTCATTTCTATCTCTGGTGATTCCATCACCAACCATGATGGTGCCTGGGCTATTCTCATCACATTCCAACCATGTTGGAAGAACCTCATGGGAAAGATAAAGCCAAATCGGATGGATGTTATATCATTCATTATTGATCTGTCGTATCAATTGCCAAAGTTGTGTCAAGCTTTGGTACCTTGCGAGTCATGCTGAGGTTTTTGTAAATCAAGAAAACCCCAAATTAGATGGTCCATAACCTTCAGATGTAAATCAAGAAAACCCTAAATTAGAAATCCTAGAAAAAAGAAACTAAGAAGAGAAGAGAGAGGAAGAGAAGTGAGGGGTTCACCAGCAGCCGAGAAGGAACAGATAAGGAGCAGATGGATTTGAGAGAAGGAAAGTGATCCAGCAGTTGTTGTTGCCCGAGCATGGTTTGGTTGAATAAGCGAGTGGAAATAGACTAGTGCCCACAGGATGGATGAATAAGAGAATGGAAAAGACTTTGGATTATATTATTTTTTCGCCAGAAGCAATATAGCTAAATTGTACTTCCAGCCCAAATTTTCATAGACCGCCTAAATTTTGATAGAAAAATGAATAAAAAAATTAAAACATTTAGCAGCGTTACCATTCCGTTGCTATAGGAAAATATGTATTAGTAATAATACAATTCGTTGTTAATCTTATCATGCCATATTAAAAAATTAGCCAGAAAAATATAAATAATTTAGCAACAACGTTATCGTTGCCTATTCACTTTTAGGTCTTTGGCAACAATGTTATGGCACGATAGATGGTTTCGTTGCCAAAATTTGTCTTCAACAACGACAAAAATATGCGTTACGTAAAATGTGTATTAGCAACAAAAAATGTTGCATTGCAATAAAAAAATTTGTTGCCTTATAGAATATTTCTTATAGTGCTCCAAGATGAACAGAATATTGAGAACTGTGGGCCTCTGACATAATCTCGTGTCGGATATCTTCGCTCGACAAATAAAGATGACTCCCAAATCGGAGTGTCTCATCCTCATGGATGCACAACTCTGCTCCGCGTCCTGCAATACACTCTGCTCTGAGTTGCTGAAGCCTGGCATCCTCTGACGGTGCTGCTCTGATACTCTCTACGTGGTAGACTGAACCTATAAGTTTGTCATCATAGCTGTCCCACCAGGTAATACTACCTCAATGCCCATCTCCTGAAGATCCTCCTGGATGTGGCGCTGCCCCGTCAATAAATAGACTCTGGGTCTCTTGCTCAAAGCTTCTGTAACGATATTAGCCTTCCTCGGATGATACTAAAGATCAACATCATAGTCCTTCAGTAACACAAGCCATCTCCTTTGCTGCATGTTCAGATCCCTCTAGGCGAACCATACCTCAAGTTTTTATGATTAGTAAAAATCTCAACTCGATCACCATATAAATAAGGCCTCCAGAGCTTGAGGGCAGACACAACCATGGCTAACTCAAGATGATGCGTCGGATAGTTCTTCTCTTTATCTCGAAGCTGCCGAAATGGAAAAACTATCACTCTGTCGTGCTGCATAAGGACACATCCAAGTCCACGGCCTGATGCATCACAATATATCGTGAACCCACGTGGTCCGACGGGTAATATCTGAATATGAGCCAAAATCAAACTCCGCTTGAGTTTCTCAAAAGAAGACAGATAAGCATCTGACCACACGAAACACACATCCTTACACGTCAGCCATGTCAAGGGTGAAGAGATCCTAGCAAAATTTTCCATAAACTGTCTGTAGTAACCTACTAATCCCAGAAAGCTACGTATACCTGAAGCTGTACGAGGTACTGGCCAACACTCAATAGCATCTAACTTCTTGGGGTCCACCTCAACATCACCTCCGACAATAATATGATCTAAGAAAGAGACTCGATCGAGCCAGAATTTATATTTGCTGAACTTTGCATAAAGCTGATGGTCCCGAAGAATCTGAAGAACCACGCGAAGATGCTGGTCGTGTCTGCCTCAGTCCGACTGTAGACCAAGATATTATCAATAAACACTATCACAAACTGGTCTAAGTGGGACATCAAGATACGACCATGACAATCATTGGCGCATTGGTCGCTCCAAAAGGCATAACTAGAAACTCCCAATGGACATATCTAGATGTAAATGTCATCTTGGGTATATCATGCTCTCTGACACTGATTTGATGGTACCTAGACCGTAAATTGATCTTTGAAAACACAGTTGCTCCACTAAGCTGATTGAACAAGTCAGCTATGTAATACCCCAGTCCCAAAATATGTAGGACTAAAAATGCGTGTATATGCCAGCTATGTATCAAGTGGACTCCAGCTCTACTCGAATACGTATAAGTTGTCTCGGTTTTCTGCGTCTATCCATCTAGTCAACTAACCTATACATATCTTAATCCATATGATAAGAAATATCCAGAATAAATAATATGTGTCATGGTCTGCAGTCCAATAACATATATGTTCGATTAGACCCGAAGAACAATATCGGTCTGAAGAACAATAAAAACTAGGCAAAATAGTAGAATATAAATAATGGATAAAATATGGAAGCATAATAAAGTACCTGAATCGAATATAGCAATACCTCTACGGTCATCGGACTATCTCTGCATAAGTAACTTCCTAGAGAGATCACCAGGTCCTCAGGATAAATAGCAAGGTACAAAAAATATGCCAATGTAACAGTAAAGTAAATGCATGAATTGAAGGGTAACTACTATAACTAGTCTAAGTGATATGCATGTGAGAACACATTCTGAATATCAGGCTTTAGGCTACTGAGGCTCACAAGCTCCTCAGCAGACAAACACCCAAGGTACAATGTCGTGGGACCAAGGGCAAACTAGAACAATAAACACCAGAGGTCTACTACAGAGACAACGACAAACTTGAATAAAACAACCAAGTTCCAAGTATAGAAACAAGGCCAAACTAGAAAAATAGCCTGATATGACAATCATGTTCTCCCCACCCCATGTCTAGATTTAACAAGTCGAGTCAAGTCCAGTATAACAAGTCATAAGTGCAAGCAACAATCTAGTATCCTATTACGAAATTCATAACCACGAATACTCATGTAGACTCAGTATCATGAATTGTGTCGATGTCCTGAGGTCTATCGTGTCAATGAACACGAATAAAATATACACAATGCCTAGTGTCGATACTCAATGACTAAAAGAAGTCATTGGCACCCAAAACAATAAGGATGCAAAGTACCGACAAGTCCTACGTCCTCAATGATAATGAATTAGAAATAAAATACAACAAATAAAAGAAAGGACAATAAACTGTAATATTGGCAAGGTACACTAGTTTGTGGTCTCCAAATATGTGTACTGCAGTCCGACTCCGATGCCTTCGGTCACACCGTCTCCTATTCCTAAAATACATATACAAACTACCAATCAACGATATATCGATGTCACACACACTATATTTACAACCATACTATATATAGTCTCGACTAACCATATTCTAACTAGACTAGTACCAAATTGTATATAAAGACATATCTATTATACATAGTATCAAGTCACCAAAATAAAATTAATATTTTTATAAAATAAAAATATAATAATTAATTCTAAAATTTTATTTAAAATATTTTTTAAAATAATTTTAGACCAAGAAAACAAATATCTAGTACTATATCAAACTAGTATCAACATGACAAAATAATATTTTTGAAAAAAATTAATATAAAACTTAATTCGAAAAATATTATTAATTATTATTTAACTATAATATATGCTAGAAAACTAGTCTCTAATTATCATACCAAACTAGTAATACCTTAAACCAACTAGTCGACCTGATTGGACCCAAAAATAAATAAATTTTAAATAATTATTAAATCTGGAATAAATTAGTAAATAATGAAAATATGATTTTTACAGCGAAGGACACATGAATATCCTTCTAGAAAAAAAACTACAAAGTTCTGGGTTCGAACACAACATTATATTCGACGAAATCCAATGTACGACAACTTGTACGATGGAAACAGATTTTTAAAAATATAAAAAACTCAACGAGATGACCAATGAGCATATTGAAATGATAGAACAAGATATTAGGAGCGTTGCCAATATTTTTTATAAGGTCAAAAATCTCCACAAGTTGTCGAAAACTCGCACGCAATAAAATAGATTTAGCCTAAACACATGTTCGTGCAACGGGCGCCACAGACAAACCATGTGGAACCACGTGGGTGGCCAATTAGAGATAGAAGTAGACACATATTGGACTACACGCTAGAAGTGGTTTCACGGCAAACATATCAATAAAAGTCGAGAAAACACAGTATAGAAAATAGCGTACCTGTTGTGTCGATTCAACCAAAGTGCGATCGACTTCGGGTGCTTTCCGCGCAATGTGTCGACCAAACAGAACATTGTGGGTGGTATGTGGCTTGCTTGGTGTCCTAAAAGAGGGTCCTAGGGTTGCGAATAAAGTGGTGAAGTTGTTGGTTGTAATCGGGAAGAAGGTTTCTGCTCAGGTTGATGAAAGGGTGCGCGCTAAAGGGAACTGAGAGGTAGCTCTCGATTTTTGATATTTCTAAATATCAAAACCGCATTAAAAATTTGGGAGGGCGTGAGGTTATGTGAGGGAAAGGAATTTGGGAGTGGCTGGTTTTGGTTTGGTGAGATTTGGTTGAGATTTGGATTTGTCTTAAATTAAAAAGCAAAATAAAAGATTTGGTTATTTCTAAATAAGTCCCACTAAATCTTAATATTGCATATTTACATTTTCCAAGAGATGGCTGTAAATAATTAATAAAAACACTCTAAAATCATCCTATTAGGCTAGGATAACCTAGAATAGGCTCTACCAATCATAGTTGGTCAAGTTTTGGGCCGGTACGATTTATTGAATCGAAATAAGCCCGAAAGTCTATTAAATGGGTCTTGTATGCCATTTGAAAATAAATAGCACATAGGAACTCAATTAAGTGGAAAACTATTAGCATGTGTGTAGTAGGCTCAAAATGGGTTAAAACCATATGTTGGGTCGAAAAGTTTCGATCGGGTTTGGGCCTCAAATCGAAATTGGAAAATACATCGAAATTACGGCAAACGGCAAAAAGGACCATTTTTTACCTGAAAGTTGTGCAAGAAAATATAGTGCATGAAAACATGTTTGAGTGGGATATGATATGCCTACGTGAGGGTGGACTTGTCTAGAACACGAATATGAAATTGGTTTCGAGGAACTGGCCAATATTGTGCTTCAAAAGTCAAAGCTACGATAAAGTGTATTTATAGTCATAATTAAAAATAAAGTAGAGTTTCATAATAAATAATCATATTAAATAAATAAAAACAAAAAAATAAATCCAAAAAATCAGAGGGCTAATAATCTATCCTGGGGAAAGGATACTTGTTCTTCACGGTTACCATATTAAGCTGACGATAGTCAATAACTAAATGCGATGCACCATCCTTATTCTTTACAAGAAGGGCCGGAACTCCCTAATGCGATCTACTAGGACAAATGAATCCTTTGGTGTTAACCTCCTTAATGGACTGATACATCACCAACAACTCTGAAGGAGATATCATGTAGACTCTCGCTGATGCTGGCTCTACTTCCGAAATCAAATCAATGTAGTACTCAATCTCCCGAACGAGAGGCATACCCAGAAGCTCCACGGGAAATACACCGAGAAACTTGTAAACTACTATGGGAAACTGTACCTCCTCGGCCACTACCATCTACAAGTCCACTGATGAAGACTCCACCTCGCCTCTACAAAATGAAAACTACTCCTCATCCGGAACATAAATGATAACCTTGCCAATATGGCAATCAATCGTAGCGTGTGGAGCACTCCACCAATCCATACCTAGGATGACATAATAATCGTTCATAGGAAACTCTATCAGCCTCATGGAAAACTCCCTCCCGTATACTACGACATGACACGAGGTAAAAACTCGATCTACTCCCACGAGACTGTTACCAGTAACTATATTCAACCTTATAGGACATGACTCGGGCTCTAATCCAACTCTTTTCACAAATCATGCAGATATAAACGAATGCGAAGAACCAAAATCAAATAAAGCTGAAGCTGAATGAGAGTGAACAAGAATGGTACCTGTGACCACCTCTTGGGCTGCAAGTGCCTTCTCGATGAAAAGTATAAAAGCCTGGCCCTGACCCCTGGGTGTTGGACCCCTCTTCTACTGGGCTCTTTGTCTCTAAATCTGAGCCTGAGCCTGAGCATATTATTGAGGCTACTGCTGCTGGAACAACTGGGACTACGTCGGTAATTGCCTTTGAGCCTGTTGCTTCTGAACCAGTGCTGGCACCCTAAACTACTAAACTGCTGGCTGGAAAGATGATGACCCAGCTGAACTCCTCCTCGGTCATGCCCCTATTATGTGGTCTGATGCTCCATAACCTAGGCATAAGCCATGTGCCCTACGACACTCAAATAAGACGTGCCCTACCTTCCAATAAAGGGAACAACCTATTGTAGAAGACTGTCTCTGTTGCTAAGGACGCAGCTGAGATGCCTGCTGAAAGGAAGTCGCCGGAGCCGATCCCCTTAGAGATCCAATCGTCAAAGCTCGAACTACTGGAGCTGGTGCTGAAAATTGGGAAGAAGATCTCCTCTGAATATGAGGCCTCTTCTGGCCTTCGACTCGATCCACAGTCCTCTGCGAGGTGTACTCATGCCTCCTTGTTGCCCTCATTACGATGTCAAAAGTCTAGAACTCATGCTGCTCAACTGTTAGAATGATCTCCAGATGAAGTTCCTACTAGAACCTCCTCGCCCAGTCCAACGCGGTCCCCACTGAGGAAGGAGCAAACTGATTGAGCATGCTAAACTCCATCGCATAGCCATCGACGATCCTGTTCATCTGCCTAAGGTTGTTAAACCTCTGCTGTAAGTCATAACTTGATATCGCATCGAAATACCGAGTATGACACCTTTCGCTGAAGTCCGCCCAAGCAATTGGCACTGTAGGAGAAACCTCATGAGCCGCCCACCAATCGTGGGCTAAATCTAAGAGTTGATGCCTGATCACTGCTATCCGCTCCCTAGTCGGTATCCCTGCTGCCTCCAGAATGGCCTCAGTATCCTGAGCCAAGCATCAAAAGCTATCGCATTCTCTATACCATAAAATTACGGGGGATACAGGTGCTTGAAGCTACTCGCAGAATTATAGACCTGAGCGCCACCCCTCTCCAAAGTCATCTGAACTGACTAGGTAAGAATATCACTCTGACTTAGCTGCATATCCATAAAACCTCTAAACACATCAACCAACGTACGAACCACACCCTCTGGCTGCTCTGGTTGGACTATCTTTGTTGGCTGATCGGGCTGTACTAGCGTTTCTGCCCTCGGGTCGACTATGTGAAGAACAGTTTGGCAACTCTAGAGGGGGGTGAATAGAGTTTATATAGAAAAATAGCCAATTAAAAATAACTCTTTCACCAACAATAAATAATCAGAGTAAAGTGCGAAAAATAAATGAAGAGCAGAAGAGCATACGCAAACACAACAATTTTAACCTGGTTTCCCTCGTGGAGGACTAGTCCAGGCCTGAGAACTCTAGCTCAGGATTAAATCCACTATTTGTGAAATAGTAGTTTACAACCCGTGCCTTTTCTTCAGAAGAGCACGTCAACTTCTAACAGAGGATCGCAGTGGCGATTTGCTTGGAATTGTCCAAGCGACTTCTTCGACTCTTGCACAAGAATCCTAACTGAGAGATGCTGAGCACTCGAGACTTAGGAGACTTGTGGCTAGTAGATGGGAAGGGTATGGCTTATTGACCTTATAGGAGAGAAGAGAAGAGAAGATTGAGTGAATTGAAATGAGAGAATTCATGCCCTATTTATAGTGTTTTTAGAGGCAGAATTCGGCCAGAATTCGGGTAGGAAAATTCAAAAATTTGGCCGTTGGACAGCTAGCAACCAGCTAACCCTAAAATTAGGGTTCCTGATTTCTAGGGGACAGAGTTCGGCCCGAACTCTATGTGGAGGCAGAGTTCGGCCCGAACTCTGTCTCCAGAGCACAGAGTGGTCCTAAGTGGGACTTGTGGGCAATTTTTGTTTTGGTGGAGCTTGGGATTTTGGGTAGGCTTATAGACTAAGTTCCAAGAGCTCAGCATAACTCAGAGTACATTTTTCTAGACTCAATAAAATGTAAAAGTACAGACTCGAAAATACACTGAGAGTCGAAAACTGAGCTGTTGTCTGTCCTGAACTGAATGCAGACGTCGTGTGTCGTATTGAATTTATACAAATATTATTTAGTCAATGTAGTCAATATTTGGTTGACTGTGACTTTGTGTCAACACTATGGACTCTGCTCATGAATGCTGAAACTGAGCCTCCAGAACTTGCAGAATAGACGGACATTGACCAGCCATCGGTGGAACCCGAACGAGCTGATCAAAAGGACCAGGAGCCTGAAAGTTAAAGGACATCAGAATCAAAATTGAGGGAATATGAATGATCAATGATCAATGCAGATATCAGGTCAAGATCAGAGATATAGAGTAATATGAAGGATCTCAATAAAAAGGATTTAGTGACTAAGATAACTACAAGTAACTCCTACATATCTTATAAATCAGTCCTGCATGGGCCACCACTAAACCTGTCACGCCCTAGAACAAGAACACTAGCAAGTAGGGACAGACTAGGCTAGCTACGTATACGTACCAAAGTACTCTAGTAACCTGAAATATCGTCAAAGTTGTAGATGTAGGGGTCACTACTACAAGCCAACAATCAAATCCTAGGTCAAGCAAATCCTAGATATCTCAACCACAAGCAAGCAAGTAAAGTAAAAGAGTATAATCATATATATATATATATATATGTATGTATATATATATATATATATATATATATATATATATAAAAATATATATATATATATATATATATATATATATATATATATATAAAAGATAGTAAAGCGTCTCAAACTATAGTATATAGATGATCATAAAGCTAGTAAAACAAAACAAAGAACTAGTAAGAGTGTAAGTCAAACATAATCAGCTCTAGCTATAGTCTAGAATATACAAATCATGTCTAAACCACTAGGCCAAATGTCAAGTCAAAAATACGAGCTAAACACGTGCTCAATGGCTAAATGCTGCAAAAGACTATATCGATAAGAGTGTGTAAGAGAAAGAACACCCACTGAGGACCCTGATGCTTCGGGTGGTTACCATCGAGAGGAAGGTCTGGTAGATTCTCTGGCTCCTCTACAAAATCTGGCTATACAAAACCACTGGAGTCACCCTCAAATAACAAGTACCACAAAGAAAGCCAAACTATAAACTAAAACTAGCATGCAATTATAAGAATACTAAAGTAAAGTAGTAAAAGCAGGCATGAATAATATAAAAGTACCACAGAGTATATGAAAGAAAATAGAAACATATAAAGGAATTATAATGCCACAGTCCCAAAATATATAGAACTAGGAATACGTACATACTAGCTGTAGGTATACGAAGAATACTCCAATATATGGAATCTCTGAATACATACATAAGCTGTAATTTAATCGTAATAACAATAGTGGCAAGGAATTCGATGTCTCATCCATGGAACAATTAAAATAGTCCAATAATAAATAAAGAGAGTCAAGTACGAAATAGATGGGTGGAGACAAATGTACTACCAAGCAACTAGTCAAACCAGAAAAGGAAATGGAGTCTAACCTCCAGAAATAAAGAAAAAATAGTAGTAACTAGAAGTCTATCAATCTGAAAGAGTTAGCTATCATCGGACGGTAAGACCTCCTCGATAAAGAACAAAGCGTCTGGTCCGTACTCCTGCGAAATGTCCTGATTGTCTATACCTGGAGATATCATCGGGTCCTCAAATGAATGTAACAAGATACAAAAAATATGCCATATAGACTGAATATAAACATGTCACATGAAATAAGTAACCTGGATCACAACATGGTCCAGAATCCCATCATCGAAGTAGTGAACCACCCCTACAACCAAACAAGGACAAGGTGTGGCACACTATTTCATTACGAAACATTGTTCCATGCCATGATCTGGTATAGGGTCACCTAACAATTCTATGTGTAAATGCATTTTAGAACAACACTCAACGCAAGGGCAGACAGACTGACCATGACTACATGGGTAGTGCTCAAGTGAGTCTCTAGCACAGTACACGGGTAGCACTTCTGAGAGTCACTAGCAAATACACGGATAGTGCTCAAATGAGTCACTTGCAAGACCGACACGATCCAACACTACTCGGCACATCATTGCCCAAGCGTATAGTATATGTCCTTCCTGTCCAATGCTCCTATTCATGTTGTATCCACAACATGTTATACTAATAACTGCTAAGTCTTCTAGCATGTAATTCTATTAGTCGTTATAACATACACACGTCCTATATATACCAATGGTCTACCGAATACGCAAGTCTGAATACTATATGAGACTCACAAATCGTGGAACACAAGTGTCATGTCCAAAGGAGACATACCAATACCTCAAAATAATGGGATGGTCCTCTAAAACTAAGTCAACATGAATAAAATAAATAAAAGCAACAAAAACGACTAACTCAGTTGTCTGTACCTAAGTATGACTTGGACGCACAATTTAAAATGAATAGACATGCTAAAATGATAGTAAATAATCAACAAATAGTGGCAAAGTATCTTGCTTGGAGGTGATATATAGAATCGACAACGTCCAGAAAGCCAACTCGACAAATCAAAGAACCAACGAAAGTAAAACTTCTGCAAACATCTCCGGATACTAAAATAAACATCACCAACATTTCAGAGATAAGAAAAATATCTAAGATCGTCTACCCATAAGTTCAATTCTGGACACAGGAGCAAAATCGTAATTTTGGGTCAAAATGATGTCCGTAATTGGATCTACATTGCACCAAAAACATGTTAAATCCTATGATCCCTAAGTCAATATGTTATATGTCTAAGGGTATGTTTTTATATGAATCCAACGGTATGTCTAATTTTGGATTCTCATGGATCGTGCACAAAATTGCCCGTTGAATCGGATCGTGGGCCCGTCAAAACGGCGATCCCCTCAACCTTCTCAGAATCGTACCAAACTTGGCTCACAGAACGATACGAATCCAATAGCGCAAATTTCGTCGCAATGTGATGAGCATGCATGAAGTAATTATCAAATTTGGAAAATTACTAATACAGTGGTTTTCAATGGATACGCGTCGAATTTGCCGCAAACATGCAACCAATTCGAGTTCTGTCAAATCCCAAATGTGCAGGAACTTCATAGGCACCTTTTAATGCGAATGGTTCATGACAAAGTCGTCTGGTTTGTCGGGACGGACCACGTATCAAAAAATTTTATTGCTTTGAAAATAGTTTTTGGTCAAACTTTAACCTAGTTTTTCACAACCTTTAAATGACTAGAATTAAAACTAAAAATAGAGTTTTATAGCCGTTGTCTTATAGTCTGTTCAGGTGGATTTTGAAATTGATCAATGGTTTGAAAGAAATAGGCCTTCAAAGTTGGGATTTTTGGATAGTTTCTAACATCCAAAAATCAAATTTTTTCTCGATTTTCGAACTCGATTTTCTTTGCGTACATTCTGAATTCATAAATTCTACTTAATGGGTTTTGAAGAGAGTTAGGTTGGGAACACACCTAAGAAATTAGCTCAAAAAATGGTCGAACAATGGTGGAGAAATTGCATCATGAAGATGCCTTGTTGCTGCTGTAATTGTTGTTAATACGGCTACTACCGTTGCAGTGTACGTTGTTTGCGGCCGGCCGTCGGCTTGCAGCGACAGGGTGCACAGAGGCTGGGGTCCGAGTTGGTCGTGAGGGCTAGGGAAGTTCGTCGGGATGCTCTGATACGGACATGAGGCCCTCTTGGTTTACGAAAATCCAAAATCTACAAACCAATCTCCTTTATATATGTGATCATTTAAATCAAATTCCCACTTAAATTAGGATTTGATTGAAATTCAAATTGTGATTATCTAAGAGAGAATCTAGTAAGGGTTGATAGAATTTTTTTTGGCAAGATCTGATAAAGATTTGGTCGATTTTCTAATCGACAAATCTCGAGTTTTCAATTACTCTCACTGGCGCAGGTTCTATGAGGATTTCCATCTCGCAAGATTTTGAATAATAGTTATGTTTTTTCTCAAATGAATTTAAAAAAATCCTAAATAATTTCTAAATAAATTTTTGAAAATAAAATGTTATTAGTAACAATATTTTCCCTTTTTGTAACATAAAATATTTTGCATATATATATTTATTATATACAAACTCTTATATTTTATAATACTCAATTATATACCAAAAACTTTGTCAAATAAATATTAAAAAATCATAAAAAAATTTAAAATATTTTCAGTTAAAAACTATAATACAATGTTTCTATAAAATATTTAATTATAATGGCAATAAGATTTTATATATAACAAATCATTTAGTACATAATATTTATTTAATATAAATTCTGATTTAATATATATATATATATATATATATATATATATATATATATATATATAAAAAAAAAAACTTGTATTCACATTACACAAATTTAAATTGCATAATAATTTTAATAAATTATAAATATATCCAAACCATTTTTTGTAGCAATTAATAATGTGTGTATAGCTCATAGAAAATATCTTATAACATATACTAAATTAGTATATAAGACTTATATTCCATATTCACATATATATATTTCTAACAACTTATTCCAAATAATCAATAAGAAATGATTAATATGAATTTCTAAAATAAAAAAACTCTAAAAAATAGGGGGTTTATAGGAATAAACAGGAATGGCATGTGGGTGCAGTCGAGTCTATAAGACAAGTAGTGAAGTCAGGCACGTAAATATGTAGTAAGGTCAAGCATGTAGCAGGAATAATAGCATATACAGGAATAACCTGAATCTAAGTACTGAAATAAAGCAAGCTGGAGCCAGACTAGACTAGACAAGACAAAAAATGGACTACATCCATCAATCACGGTCAAGCAATGAGTATGACTTAATACATTAGCTAACTAGGGTTATCACAATCATAACTACTAATATATTCACTTTGAGAAATCCAATACGGCTGCCCGCCCTACAGACTACCCAACTCATCTTGGCCGATGATATAGAGAATAAATAGTGGATACATCGCTCAGGAGACAAATGTATCCTAAGTACGGGATGCCCCACTCAACGGTGTGCTAGGTAAAGGTCGGAGCAAAGGGTTTGCAAGCAACCGAGAAAATCTTCCCTTCCAATGTATCTAGATAATGAGGCTAGTTGTTTAGTCCTTAACATTTTTATTCAAGATTCTGGGTGTGGCATTATGCATAATTCATCTTAGACATGAGACATGCAAGGCTAGACAAGATAAGCAGGAGTGCACTATAACAAGCCACGATATGAATACAAGTATCAAGATAAGAGTGCGCTACGATGAGCCACTATATCAAGCTAGATAAGACATGAATCAAGAGTGCGCCACGACGGGCCACTATATCGAGCTGGCAAGAGACATGGCATAACATACACAAGAAAGCAATAAGCATGAAGAAATCAAAAAATTGGAATAAAATCAATAATTATCAAAATTAGGTACCCTGGCGGTATACTCCAGTATATTGGCTGTATGCCGAACAATGGGGACACAAAACTTATTATTAAATATAATGCACATGATCAGTATACCTGCGGTACAGACTAGTATACTGATGATATACCGTTAATTGTAACAACAGAGTTTTCAACTTGAAAAGGACCCATAAACCGGTATATCGTCGATATACATCGGTATACCTGCGATATCGTTTGTGTCCAAAAAATAATACTAAAAAGTTGAAACAAGTTTCGAATACCAAAGCTTATCCTAAAAGTTGCTAAAATCAGTATAACCATGATAACAATACTATTCGCCATGAAATATAAAAGAACAGAACAATTATCGGAGGACCGGACTTTTACTTCCCGTTACAAACTCGCTTGTACAAGGAAAGCCTAGGAACGAAAACCTAGGTACAGCAGTCTAAGTACAATTGTTTATTTTAGATTCTGGGGGTGACGATAGAGGCTCGGAAAGGCGACGACAGCCCTGCCTTACTCCTTGGACGATCGGTATACAGCCTTGGCTCCTGTGAATAGATGGTTGGTATTGATGAAGAAATGCTCTTCTTGCTCTCCCTCTATTACTCTTCTGGCTTCTCTCTCTCTCTGTGTGTTTTTTCTCTGATTATTGGGGGGTCTCTCTGTATGGGCGTATCTCTCTCTGACCGTATATATTTTACAAGGGAATGGCACTTTATTATTTATAATAGTGGGGGCATCATTAGGGTTTGGATGATTACCCATTATTAATGTGGCGGTAGCGTGATGCTTAATCAATCTGGACCATTAGTTTTAAGTGTGAAGGATCTGGGCCATAAATGGGGATAGTATCGAATCCTGTGAATGATTAATGCTGATTGCTTTAAATCTTCATGATTGGTTGTGTCAAGCTTGGACCTCTCACCACGTGTCCCATTGGCTTGATCATGAATGATATGACCTGATCTTATTAATTATGAGGATAATGTTAAATATGGTCATTGGGATCTGGTAAATCTCTGATTGATCTTCATCCCATAAGTATCCCTGCTACCAGCTGTCAAGTCGTAGGGGCAATTGAATCTCTGCCACGTGTTTTAATGGTGGACTCTGCGAGAGTCATATGATATCCATGAACCGCATGAGACAGCATCTCAGTGAGCCGCATAGGTATAGCACTTGCGAGCCGCATGGGATGGCTTCTTGGTGAGCCGTAGGAAAATAATTCTTGCCAGCCGCATAAAACTGTTCTTCAATGGAGCCGCATGGGAGTAGCCACATGGAAATCTTGGATCGTATCAGAGATTTTCTTATGTTCTCGAAGAGTCTGTCATTATGACAGGACCATCATGACACTTCATGTCAGAGCCGTCAGCTGTCAAATCATGGCAGAGTATTGAATAAGGCCATTACTCGATGGCCAGCTATATGGGGGGATCCCATGGGGATACGTGGCATTGATCGAGCCGCATATCTCTGTTGGTCGTATATGAGCCGTATGTACTTCTGAGCCGCATGCGGCTGGGGGACTCTTTGAACCGCATGGGACTGTCCCTCTGTAAGCCGTATGGACTCTCCTGCACCGAGCCGCATAAGACTGAGAGTCTCTCTGAACCGCATGGGACTGCTCCTGTATGAGCCGCATGGGGTTCTCTTGTTCAGAGCCGCATGAGACTGAGAGTCTCTCTGAACCGCATGGGACTGGTCCTGTATGAGCCGCATGGGGTTCTCTTGTTTCGAGCCGCATAGAGCATTATTCTGATATTTTCCATGCTTCTACAGGACCCCCTTCAAAGTTTTTAATTTGCAAAATTGAAATACTTTGAATAAGAAGCATGGATTTTATTGACCGTATGGTATTATCTGGCCGCATGAGCTGTTAGGCCGCATAGACTTTCTGCCACGTGTCCCAACCACGTGTGCAAATCTTCTGCATTAAATGCCCTTGATTCGTTTTTTGAATTAATGCCGCCTTTTGGGGGGAGGATCCCAAGAGTCAGTTTCGCTTGGACCGAAGCGTTTTGCCTTTTATTCTTTTAGGCGGCATGCGAATCGAGGCGTTTGTTGATTTTCGAGCCTCTTTCGCCTATAAATAGGAGTAAATTTATTCTTTGAGGGTTTCTTTACCTTCTCTCTTTGCTCGATCTCCTTGTTGCTGACCTCCTCTTCGTCTTCTCCCATCTATGATCGGCAATGGCTCCCAAGAAGACTACCGCTGCTACGGGCAAGAAGGCCGCATCATCTTCTGCGGCAGCGAAGGCAAAAAGGCTGCGTCTTCATCGACTGCGACGGCGAACGTGGCGGCTCCTCCGACGGCTGACGTGCCTCTTTTTCACCCCGACGTTCACCCGCCTATTGCAGGTAGGACCATCAACATGAACTGTCATGGCTACGCCGCATATCTTATGTGCGAGCCTATATTTCTAAGTATACTGCGTGTCCGACTCATGTTCAAGCCGCATGGGATATGACCCAGGCCTGAGCCGCATGAAAGTTGTTGTTTGCAGCCGTATAACTACTTCATCATCAGGGCCGCATAAGCTCATCTGGACTTGGACCGCATGAGCTCTTTCAAACTGAGCCGCATAAGCCTATTTCG
The DNA here is from genome assembly GCA_029216955.1 of Iris pallida. Classification (NCBI taxonomy): domain Eukaryota; kingdom Viridiplantae; phylum Streptophyta; class Magnoliopsida; order Asparagales; family Iridaceae; genus Iris; species Iris pallida. The sequence goes on along the minus strand of JANAVB010042219.1, from coordinate 8,384,245 downwards.
AACTGGTCCGCATAAGATCATTTGAACTAGACCGCATAAGCTCATCCGTACTGAACCGCATAAGCCTATTTCGAGCCGAACCATATAAGCTTATTCGAACTGGACCGTATGAGCTCATCCGAACTGATCCGCATATGCTCATTTCGAACCGAACCGCATAAGCTCATCCGCCCTGGACCGCATAAGCCTATTTCGAACTGAACCGCATAAGCTTATTTGAACTGAATCCGCATGAGCTCTTTCAAACTGAGCCGCATGAGGTTATGCTGAGCTAAGCCGCATAAGCATCACGTAGTTTGTGTTTTGGCTATCTTTTTGACCTTGTTTCTTTTGTCTTTCTTCAGTGAATCTGCCAGTAAATCCTGCGGGGGAACTTATAGTGGGCTTAAATCAGTTCGCCTTGCGCGTGCGTCTTAATGACTTAATTAAGCATGTGCTGAATCAATTTCCTGCTAATGAGCCTTCGGAGAGGTTGAACACCATCGAGAATCAGACCCTCTATTATCTCCGTGCCATGATGAATACTGGGAAGTTGGATGGATTATACCTGAAGCCTTCATTCCTCTTTGGAGACGCTTTAATCATAAAGAATCCCCGAGTATTAGAGATTTCTGAGAACTGGGATTTTTCTTTGGATGGGATAGCGATCCATATTCCTCTCATGGAACGTCATTATCCTCTGTCGTGGTTCAATATGGTACTGTTAGACAGGAAGATGGTGTGTAACTTAACTTCTACCCAATCAGGGATATTGATGGGCAACATCCATTATAACCCGAACATACGGTCAGCGTACGCGGGTAAGGATTCCGTCCTCCGGTACATGATGGGTCTAGCCCCAGGCTCTTTTATGAATGTATACGGTCCCAACTTCACACTCACTCAAGCTGATACATTCCTGAATCGGCTCGCTCGTAAGAAATCTTATTCCGTTGGCAGACTGGCATTGCTGAACTGGATAAACCCCACTTCTACGTGGGCCCAGTTGACAACTTGGGTTCTGCGGACCTACGGAACATTCCTGCGGGAGGTGGGACTTTATCGTGCCATTCGGGGTACTTGTCATGGGCTTCCTATCAATAAACTATTGTTCATGGCGCTCTTGGAGATGTATAACTGGCGAACGGGGACGTTCTTTGCACCCGGAGGAGAGTTGGGGCTTGCTCTCCATGAGATGTATATTGTCTCCAAACTTCCGTAGGAGAACGAGCCTTTCAAGGTGTATACCCCGTCGAATGAGGAGTTCGAGGACTTGAACCAACAACTCCCAGGTTTTGTTGCGATGTATCAGGAGTTGTTGTGCCAACATAGTGCTTGTCACCAGATGGCTATAAAAAAGGTGGATAGCTCAGAAGGGACCGCTCCCCACACCATATCCTGGGTCAATTATCTTTTTAAAGTCGACCCTTCTGGCGAAGTTACTCCTAGAACCCCTCGAACCCAGGAAGAGATATAGGATCTGATGTCGAGCGTCAAGAAGTCGCGGTCCAAGAGTTGAAGAACAGTATGGCAACTCTAGAGGGGGGTGAATAGAGTTTATATAGAAAAATAGCCAATTAAAAATAACTCTTTCACCAACAATAAATAATCAGAGTAAAGTGCGGAAAATAAATGAAGAGCAGAAGAGCATACGCAAACACAGCGATTTTAACCTGGTTTCCCTCGTGGACGACTAGTCCAGGCCTGAGAACTCTAGCTCAGGATTAAATCCACTATTTGTGAAATAGTAGTTTACAACCCGTGCCTTTTCTTCAGAAGAGCACGTCAACTTCTAACAGATGATCGCAGTGGCGATTTGCTTGGAATTGTCCAAGCGACTTCTTCGACTCTTGCACAAGAATCCTAACTGAGAGATGCTGAGCACTCGACACTTAGGAGGCTTGTGGCTAGTAGATGGGAAGGGTATGGCTTACTTGAGCTTATAAGAGAGAAGAGAAAAGAAGATTGGATTGATTGGAATGAGAGAATTCATGCCCTATTTATAGTGTTTTTATAGGCAGAATTCGGCCAGAATTCGGGTAGGAAAATTCAAAAAATTGGCCGTTGGACAACTAGCAACCAGCTAACCCTAAAATTAGGGTTCCTGATTTCTAGGGGACAGAGTTCGACCCGAACTCTGTGTGGAGGCAGAGTTCGGCCCGAACTCTGTCTCCAGAGCACAGAGTGGTTCTAAGGGGATTTTTGGGCAGTGTTTGGTTCAGTGGAGCTTGGGATTTTGGGTAGGCTGTAGACTAAGTGTCAAGAGCTCAGCAAGACTCAGAGTACACAAGTCTAGACTCAATGAAAATATAAAATATAGACTCGAAAACACACTGAGAGCCAGAGACTGAGCTGTCGTCTGTCTTGAACTGTTATGCAGACGTCGTGTGTCGTATTGAATTAATACAGATATTATTTAGTCAATGTAGTCAATATTTAGTTGACTGTGACTTTGTGTCAACAATCTCCCCTATATTGATAATTGACAAAATAATATATGTATTTTCAATATTCATACCTGGACACAGTTGATTATAGCAACATAGCTCCCCCATACTTGATGCCGAGCTAGAATTTAATAGCTCCCCCGTAATCAGTGAACGGTGCTGAGCTAGAAGTAATAGCTCTCCCGTAAATAGTGCATGGAACCTGTATAATATCTCCCAAAAAGCACAAACAAGCACAGAAATACGAAAAGATAGGATCTGATACCAAACAAGTATATCCAGCCATATATATCCAGGCAGAATATACATAGTTCTCCCCCTTTTGGCAGTTAGCAATATAGACTGCAGATAAATGAATAATAGAAAAACTGCAGTAGACATTAATAGTAATACAACCACACCAAGCAGAGAAGAAACAGTATAGAAATAATCAAAAGAAGCACTAGCATAAAGTAAAACTACCATAATGAGCATAAAATGTCATCCACAAAATCAAATGTAAAGCACACAACCAGAGTTTAACTACATAAATCCAAGTACAGAAATCCATAATAAACCAAAAAAACTGAAATCAAAAAGCAATAACTAAGATCATCATCAGTAGCAGCAGCAGCAGATAGTAGCCAATCTCCATCATGGAGCACGAGATGGTCCAGGAGTGTCAGAACGTCTGGGATCCACAAAAGCAGCACCCGGATCCAGGTAACGCATGACCCACGGATCATCAATGCGATAGCCCTCACGATCGGGATCCCGCTGCATGGGAATAGGCATAGTAGGATGATGGGACATGGAGTACCGAATATCATGCAGCGAGTTGCTGAGTGCACTCATCTGCAGGGTAGTGCGGTAGTCCATCTGAGCCCACCGATCGTCCTCTAAGTTGAAACGATCCTAGAGCATGGTCTCGATGGAGTCAAGAGTGGCAGGTGGAGGAGGTGCATCCTGACCGAGTGGAGGGGCGTCTAGCTCCTCATCATCAGAATGCTCAGAAGCCTCAGGAGAGGCGACGACAGCTTGAGTACGTCGTGCCTTGGACAGGAAAGCAGGAGCAGGCAAGAACGGACAATCATGAATAGGAATGATGAATGCACGAAAAACCATAGGAAGGTATAAAGGATAAACCAAAGCTCTTGGTTTCTTCCTACAATTTATCATCCAGTCCATCATTGTCCTAGGAAGATTGAAGGGGATACGAAAATAAAGGTGATATAAAGCAGAGATCTCAAAGTAGGTAACTTCATCAGTTGAACCAGCTTTTGGTAAGATAGTATTGAACACGATGCGATGAAGTTCATAAAAGTAGGGGGTGAGATGCTTGGCCTTTAGCTTGCGAGGACTTACGTTAGGAGCACATAAATCCTCCTTGAATCCTTCAAGAGAAGTATCGCCAACAAATTGAAGTTGACGTGCTTCCACAAGCTTGTCCCACACATCAAGATCCGGGAGAGCAAGAAAGTCTCCCAACTCAGAATCATTGAAGGCAATGTTAATGCCAGCAACCCGGGAATAGATGTAGGTTGCATCGTGAGTCAGATTACAGTAGAACATTTGGATTGCGCTACGGTAAATGACAAAGTTGGAAGCAACTAGTTCATCCAAACAAAGATCACGAAATAAAGATTCATATTGAGAAAATATTGTGAAATTGATGGGATGGCCCCCAAACACCGGACGAGTCCTAAAATTGCTAAACCATTCATTAGAGGCGTCTAGCGACACAAATAGACGGTCGTCGTATGTATTAGGGTCATCGGGACGCGGCAGATTGAACAACGGATGAATGGGGTATTGTTCAACAACTTGTTCAATCGGAGGAGGAGGAACCGAAGAGGAAGCTCCCTCATGTCGAGTCCTTCTTCCTCGTTTGGACAAGCGAGATGCCATTTGCAAAAAAATAGGAGAACTTGAAAATGATAGAAAGAGAGAGTTATACCTAAAAATAATACCAAACAGTGGAAGAGAATGTTGAAAAACCCCTTTCCCTTGATTTTGAGAAGAAATGGAGCTTTCTAGATCAAGAACTAAGGTTAGGGTTTGGAAGGAAGAAGGTTGAAGAGGTGGAGAAGAAGGAAATATGGGAGGAAAGAGAAGGAATCCCGAAATAAAATAGGGGTTTGTCTTTGGTCGGATAGAATATTGACCATTGGATCTAAAATGATCCAACGGCAGAGGCTGATCCCGACTCTGGAACAATTGGACCGAACTCGGCCCGAACTCTGTTGGGGGCAGAGTTCGGCCCGAGTTCTGGATTAGTGGTCCAGAACAGAAAACAGGCTGAAAAGATAGAGAATTGGTTAAGTGTTGAAGAAAAGTGATGGTTGAGGATAAAAGTTTGATGAAATCAATGAAGTACATAGAGAGGTACTCAAAAGTCAGAATGAACTTTAGAATGTAATAATTAGACAGTATTAAGTCGAAACAAACCATATAATAAACAAAGAAATATATTGTAATTCAATATTTCAAATTTGCCATGGGTTAGCTGCAGGGGCCGGATCCCAGCTAGCGGTAGTCATGAGGACTAGTGCACCGTGTCGCTTAGGCTTTTACGCCTTGTTGTCAGAAGGACCCTTTCGGCTTGTACCCATACCAAATTTGTCGTAAAAGAATCAAAATATACTCGATATTTACGCAGGCGAGTCTCAACTTATAACTGCTTTATCCAAAATTCCGAGTTCACGACATAGGAAATTGAAGCGCTCTTCGGATAATAGCTTAGTAAAGAAATCTGCTAGCTGATGATCAGTGTCGATAAATTCTAAGTTAATCGTGTCATTTTGCTGATGATCACGCAAAAAGTGGTGTCTGATCTCAATGTGTTTAGTGTGTGAGTGGCAGACAGGGTTCTTAGTCAAATTAATGGCACTAGTATTGTCACAAAATATAAGAATATGCATAAAAGATAACTTATAGTCTTCAAGGGTTTGCTTCATCCACAGAATTTGTGCACAACAACGCCCAGCTGCTATGTATTCAGCTTCTGTTGTGGATAGTGCGACAGAGTTCTGCTTCTTGCTAAACCAGGAGACTAAAGCTTTTCCTAATAAATGACACGTGCCGCTCATACTTTTATGGTCGACCTTGCATCCAGCGAAGTCAGCATCGGAATAACCAATAAGATCAAATGATGTTGACGTGGGATACCATAGGCCCACTGTAACCGTACCCTTAAGGTATCGAAAGATACGCTTAACCGCGATCATGTGTGATTCCTTAGGATTAGCTTGATATCTAGCACATAGACAAACACTGAACATGATATCGGGACGACTAGCAGTTAAATAGAGTAAGCTGCCTATCATACCTCGATACTTACGTTGATCAACGGGTTTGCCGCTCTCATCTGGTTCGAGTTTGGTTGAAGTAGCCATTGGCGTATTGATTGGTTTGACGTTGTCAAGATCGAACTTCTTCAGCATGTCTTTGGTATACTTCGATTGGAAGATGAAAGTTCCATTAGCCATTTGTTTCACTTGCAGACCAAGAAAGTAGTTGAGCTCTCCCATCATGCTCATCTCAAATTCTGTCTGCATACACTTGGCAAATTCTTGACAGAGGGTTTCATCAGTAGAACCAAAAATGATATCATCAACATAAATTTGAATCAACAGAATAGTGTCTTTAAAAGATTTTATAAATAGTGTAGTGTCAATTTTCCCTTTTGAAAAACCTTTCTCAAGTAAGAAGCTACTTAGCCTTTCATACCAAGCTCTGGGGCTTGTTTGAGGCCATAAAGTGCTTTCTTTAGCTTGAACACGTGGTCGGGAAATTTGTGATTTTCAAAGCCAGGAGGTTGTTTCACATAAACTTCCTCCTTAATAAAACCATTCAAGAAAGCACTTTTCACATCCATTTGAAATAATTTAAAGTTTTGAAAATTAGCAAAAGCATAAAGCATTCGAATGGATTCTAGTCTAGCAACAGGAGCATACGTCTCATCGTAGTCGATACCTTCCTCTTGGTTGTATCCTTGAGCTACTAGACGAGCTTTGTTACGTGTGAGTGAACCATCTTCATTTACTTTGTTTCTAAAAACCTATTTAGTACCAATTATCGAGTGATTAACCGGTCTAAGAACGAGTTCCCATACTTGGCTTCTCTCGAATTGGTTGAGTTCTTTTTGCATAGCAGAAATCCAAAATTCATCATTAAAAGCTTCAGAAATGTTTTTAGGCTCTACTTGTGAAATGAAGGCAGTGCTAGCAACGGAGTCTCTTAGTGATGATCTAGTAGTTACTCCACGTGAAACTTCTCCTATAACTAAATTTTTTGGATGAGAAGGTTTGAAAGAGAATTTCTTAGGCAAACCCTCCAGAGAATTAGTTTCGGTTGAAGTATTCATTGGAGTAGAAGTTGATGGCTCAACGTCATCATCAAGAGTACTTACTGTACTGTTGTCTTCATCAAAAGTCACATTTGTTGACTCTTCCATAATAAGTGAGCGTTTATTAAAAACTCTATATCCCTTACTCTTGGCGGCATAACCAAGAAAGATACCATCGTCAGCTTTGGCATCAAATTTGCCTAAGTTGTCTTTGGTGTTAAGGATAAAACATCTACAACCAAAAACTTTAAAATAAGAAACATTGGGGGTTCTCCCAAACCAAAGCTCATAGGGTGTTTTCTTCGTAATGGGACGAATTAGCACCCTATTCAAAATGTTTCATGCTGTACTGACAGCTTCTGCCCAAAAGTATTTCGGAAGTGAAAATTTATTCAACATAACTCTGGCCATATCGCCGAGAGTTCTATTCTTCCGCTCCACAACACCATTTTGTTAAGGAGTTCTAGGACAAGAAAATTCATGATCAAAACCATTTGCATTACAAAAATTTTCAAAATCATAATTTACGAATTCGCCTCCATGATCACTTCGGATTCGAGTAATCATGTAGCCTTTTTCGTTTTGAACTTTCTTCACAAAAACTTTGAAAACAGAAATAGCATCGCTCTTATTAGCGAGAAAGAAAACCCAAGTAAATCTTGAAAAATCATCAACAATAACAAATGCATAAAGTTTGCCACCAAGGCTAGCTATTCTACTAGGACCAAATAAATCCATATGAAGTAATTGCAAGGGTCTAGTAGTACTTACAGAGTTGATGGAATGAAACGAGGATTTAATTGCCTTGTTTAGTTCACATTCGGCACATACCGTGTCCTTTTTGAATATGATGTCAGGCAATCCTCTCACTAGCTTCTTGGTAGAAAGCCTGGATATAGCATCCATGTTGGCGTGACCAAGACGCTGGTGCCAAAGTAGTCGTTCGTCTTTGTGGGCATATAGACATCTACCTGCATTGTTAGTATTTACAGAAAGATAGAAAATATAGATGTTGTCCTCTCTTTTCCCTTCAAAAGCAATGTCTCCTGTTGACCTATCATAGATGTAGCAACTGTTTTGTCCAAACTTAATATCATATCCATGATCAGCAAGATGACTAATGCTGAACAGGTTATGCTTTAACTCGGTCACTAGGCAGACATCCTTTATTACAGGAGAAGGAGGATGTCCAATGATACCATTACCTATAATGTGCCCTTTGAGATTGTTACCGAAGGATACGTATCCTTCTCTCTTCATCGATAGTGATGCAAAAAGATTTGCGTCTCCCGTCATATGTCGCGAGCATCCACTATCGAGAATCTACTTACTTTCAGTTGAAGAGGGAAGGTCCACCTACATCAAGAGTAGATGTGACCTTTGGTACCCGAGTTCTTGAGGGTCCTGAAAAGTTAGTCTTTGGAAACCAAGTATATATCTTTTTATCTACAAGTCTTCTAAATTTGCACTATGGTGAGATGTGTCCATGTAATCCACAGTAAGTACAGATAGCATTCTTATTTATACTAGGAGTATGAGAATAATATCTATAAGCAACAGGATGAGGATGGTCATGATGTGAAGAGTTAGCATGGTGATGATGATTATGCATAGAATTAGTGGCATGGTGATGGTGTCTATGAGGCATATCATGATGGTATTGTCTATGATGTGTGACATGCTGATATTGTCTATATGGCATGGCATGATGATTTTGTCTATATGGCATATGATGATCTTGTCTATATGGCATTGCATGATGATCTTGTCTATATGGCATGGCATGATGATTCCTATGTGTGGAGTGATGTTGATTGTGTCTTTGTGCATGATGATTGTGTACTAAGTGAGAATTATTCTTACGTGCACGTGGTTTGTGAAAGTTTGTGTATATAAATGTATGGTTATGTGCTGCATGAGAATGACGTGGTTGACTAGCATGAGTGGTGTTGTGCCCATGTGTTTGGGTTTGAGGTTGAACAACCTGTTTACCCAATTTGGTTTCTAATCTTTTAGAAACAGCTTGCAGTTCATCAACCTTAATATTTAAGCCATATATCTTAGTCATGGAAATCTTGTGTCTACTCTTTTCTTCAGCAAGCAACGTGTTGAGTGTAGTGATTTCTTGAGTTTGTTGCTCAATACGTGCTTCAGCATCATGTAAGCTTAATTTAAGCTTGGATACTTCATCAGTGTCATTAGTGGGTGTCGTATTTCTAACATTATCAAGAAGTAAAGAAACTCTTTGTATCTCATCTTCAAAACTTTTGATTTTATCCTTGGCATGTTTGTATTTACCGATGACCTTTTTGTGATCATCGAGTAAATCAGTGAAAGCATCGCCAAGTTCATCAAAAGAGAAGTCATCTAGAGTTTCGTTAGATACCTTGTCGGAAGTTGCCATTAGGCACACATTAGCTGTATCTTGAGGAGAGTCCTTTTCTTCCTCGGAGTCACTCGCTTCACTTTCATGCCAAATGCCTGTGTTGGCATATTTCTTTGATGAGTTCCTTTTGTATGGCTTCTCATGGCGGTTGCTCTTCTTCAGGAATGGGCAGTCTTTTCGGACATGTCCAGTTTTCTTGCAACCGAAACAAGTTGGCTCTTCTTCATCGTCTTCTTGAGATTCCTTCTTCCTTCAATTAAAGCGAAGGAATTTCCTGAAGTTGCGAACCATGAGAGCTTGGTCTTCATCATCCGAATTATCTTCTTCGGTCTCATCATGATTAGCTCTTCATTGATGAGCTTTGAGTGCGATCTCCCTGGTCTTCGGAGCGGGCTCTTCGAAGTCCTTGAGGTCAAGCTCGTGAGTCATGAGTTTACCCATCAAGGTCTCCATTGACATTGTTGTGAGATCGTTCCCTTCTATGATGGCTGTCACCTTAGGGTTCCAAATCTTTGGTAGCCCTCTGAGCAACTTACGAATCTTCTCGTGGTTTGAGTACTGCTTTCCAAGCGAGGATAGAGGATTGATGATGTCGAAGAATCTTGTGAACATTTGAGTGATCGTCTCACTTGGCTTCATCTTGAAGGCTTCATATTCTTGAGTGAGACGGCTTATTTTAGATTCCTTGACCTGTGTGGTTCCTTCATGCGTCACTTCTAGAAGTCTCCATACTTCATGAGCAGTGGTGCATGTAGAGACCCTGTTGAACTCATTCCTGTCTATAGTACAGAATAAAGCATTAATAGCCCTAGCATCTAGACTTGCCTGTTTCTTCTCCTCGACAGAATATTTGTCGTGTGGTTTCTCAATGAGGTCACCATCGACAACTATCCTGGCGGGCTTTTTGTAACCGTCAGTGACGACAGTCCACAGGTCAAAGTCTAGAGACTTAAGATAGAAGCTCATCCTTGTTTTCCAATATGTATAGTTAGTTCCATCAAATAGGGGAGGCCTATGAGTGGACTGACCTTCACCATAATTGGAAATCAAGGATTGTGTGGTTGCCATGGATCAGCTCTTAGGATGTTAGTCCTTATAAAGAGAACAGAGCTCTGATACCAATTGAAGAACAGTATGGCAACTCTAGAGGGGGGTGAATAGAGTTTATATAGAAAAATAGCCAATTAAAAATAACTCTTTCACCAACAATAAATAATCAGAGTAAAGTGCGAAAAATAAATGAAGAGCAGAAGAGCATACGCAAACACAGCGATTTTAACCTGGTTTCCCTCGTGGAGGACTAGTCCAGGCCTGAGAACTCTAGCTCAGGATTAAATCCACTATTTGTGAAATAGTAGTTTACAACCCGTGCCTTTTCTTCAGAAGAGCACGTCAACTTCTAACAGATGATCGCAGTGGCGATTTGCTTGGAATTGTCCAAGCGACTTCTTCGACTCTTGCACAAGAATCCTAACTGAGAGATGCTGAGCACTCGACACTTAGGAGGCTTGTGGCTAGTAGATGGGAAGGGTATGGCTTACTTGAGCTTATAAGAGAGAAGAGAAAAGAAGATTGGATTGATTGGAATGAGAGAATTCATGCCCTATTTATAATGTTTTTATAGGCAGAATTCGGCCAGAATTTGGGTAGGAAAATTCAAAAAATTGGCCGTTGGACAACTAGCAACCAGCTAACCCTAAAAGTAGGGTTCCTGATTTCTAGGGGACAGAGTTCGGCCCGAACTCTGTGTGGAGGCAGAGTTCGGCCCGAACTCTGTCTCCAGAGCACAGAGTGGTTCTAAGGGGATTTTTGGGCAGTGTATGGTTCAGTGGAGCTTGGGATTTTGGGTAGGCTGTAGACTAAGTGTCAAGAGCTCAGCAAGACTCAGAGTACACAAGTCTAGACTCAATGAAAATATAAAATACAGACTCGAAAACACACTGAGAGCCAGAGACTGAGCTGTCGTCTGTCTTGAACTGTTATGCAGACGTCGTGTGTCGTATTGAATTAATACAAATATTATTTAGTCAATGTAGTCAATATTTAGTTGACTGTGACTTTGTGTCAACAAGAGTGACATATTCGGGAGTCAAACTGACTCTCTTAGCTATTTTTACTATGGCACCACGCAGATGTCAGAGAAGGCGCTCCTGGCTGGATTTTTAATGATATGGCTACGGAACTGCGTAGTCTCGGGAGGGGCAGGTTCTATTGAGAGGATCAGTCGTCACTTCATTCTTCCTGCCGTTAAGCTGGTATTTGGAGTTAGACTGGCTCTTCTTCCGGCTATGGTATGTAGCATATACCATGGTCTCCGAACATTCTCGTCCAAGGTCATTGCCCGCCCGAAGACGCTAGATTTTGAGCGTATAGAGCTACCGTTCCACTATTTGATGGGGTGGTTGTTGATGCACTACAAATCTTTGATGGGACCTGGAATAGCAGAAGATGCTACAGATGAAGACGCTTTCCTTTTCAAATGCCATCGCCGGTCTTGGGAATACAATACTATGCCAGCTTGTCGGAGGGCGCTGGCGAGAGTGGATGAGTGTGACTTTTTTGTGTCTGTTCCTCATTTTTCTGATGAGGAAGTGAGGAATGTATACCTTGATGGTACCGGACCTTCTCACTTTCTGTCTCCGAATATGCTCAACTGGTTGCGCAACATCCGCCCCGTGTATCTGGTTTATCGCAACCGCGATAATGTGTACTTGGAGCCCTACCTACCTAGTAGGTTTTCTCGCCAATTTGGCTATAGCCAGTTATTCCTTGATTGTCCCAACCCTTGTTTGGGATTTGAAGGTAGCGTCCTTGATGGTGTCAGGGCGAAGAATTTTTATGACGCTTATCATACTCGGGCCAGCTTCTCGGTCCCCGATGCTAAGGCGCCGAGGGAAATTTTGTACGTGGCTGCTTTGTATTATGTTATAGCGAACAAGCCTCCTGTTAATTTCGATCCGAGTACCAGTTTCATCGTGGGTACCGGTTTAGAGGAGAAGCCCTGTAACACCCAATTTTCCAGATGAGGGTAATTTTGAAATTTTATATTTATAATTATTATTTAATGATATTTATTTCATATTATAATTTTTAGTGATTTTTAAATTATTTTAAACTATTTAAATTTATGACTTGTGGTTTTGACGTTTTGCTAGTGAAATCCTAGATACTGTTTGACCTAGAGCCTAACCATATGATTATTATATTTTAATGTCATTTTTGGCCTAAGAAAATTTTTATATTTGACCTCTTTGAATTATTTTGATATCATTTTATTATTTATGATATTGTTTTGGGGTTATTTGAGTCGGGTTCGAATTTCAACTCAATCCGACTTGAAACGGGGACCCGGGGGTAGTTTGACTCTAGTGGGACCCACACACTAGTTAGACATGGCCCACATGATATTAAATTTAGTCCACATGATAGAAATATTTTAGTTAGAGGTTAGACTAATTATTATGGATAAGGTTAGTGTGATTAGAGACTTTAGAATGACTAATTTTAACCCCAACCAATTAGCCCTTTCCTAATACTCATAGAATAGGTTAGTGAGGGCATTTTGGACCTTACCATAATAGGACAAATAGCCCCATATGGCCAGCCACTTTGGGAGAGGATAGGCTCAAGTTCATTTCATTATTCTCATCCACACTCTCTCTCTTGTTCTTCCCTAAATTTCTAGAGAGCAATCCCTAGCAATTTCTCTACCAAATCCTTCCATTTCGCCACCAATTCTTCTTCTTTCTTTCTCCATTCTAGACAAGGAGGAAGCTACCCAAGTTTGGTAGGATTCGGAGCTCGTTCGTGTCCTTTTGGAATCTCTACGTGTCGGTGTCGCTCCGGGAAGGCTTTTCTTCGATTCGATCTACCGGGAGGTATAAATCCCTTCTCCTTTTCATTTTCTCATGCATATAGGTCTATTTTGAACCTATAAAAATGACCCCCATGGTTGTATCTCCATTTGTGTCCATTTCGTGTCCATTTGGAGGTCATAGGAGTGTCCTTTGTGTTGTGGTTGTGTCCATGTGGGAAAATCCTAATTTTGGACACACTATGTGTTGTTGTTATGTATGAATGAATTATTACATGTTTAATCTCATATTTTTGTATTGGAGATGTGTTCTATAGTGTCTCATATATATATATTAGTGTAGAGAGTGAGTTCTTGATATATTATGTTATATACTTATGTTCTTTTGTCTCAAACTACCCAAATCCGTCATGATTTTTATCCACGTTTTTAATTTCAGCCCTAACTTAGAAATATCATAACTTCTAGCTCAAAGCTCGGTTTAATCAACTATTTTTTTTAAAAGAAGCGAATTGAAGTTAGCTTTCCAAAAACATGTATTAATAGCCTAATTCTTTCTGTAACTTTCTGGAAAATTATTTGAGTGTCAGCTGTACGAAAGACAAATGCGTTCTCGGTGTTTTCGCGATTCCGGGAGTTTTCGGAAACGAAAACACGATCCGTTTGAAGTTTCGGAAAGCTAACACATAGATCTATAACATACATTAATTCTAGATTTTAATTCATACTGAGATGGTACAATATTGATTATTAGTAGGAGTTACTATTCGGCATATGCATTTTGTGCACCCTTGTGTGTAATTTAATGTTCTATTTGATTTTAACCCATGTTAATGTTTATACATTATGTAATTAAATAGAGAATGCAAGCATGAGTAAATGTTTAAATAAATGATATATGAGGTATAAGTATTCTATCTAATGTAAGCATGTATAAGTATGGCTTGTAATGAATATGTAGGTTCCATAGTACGTAATGTATGGTGCATATAGTGGTGCAAGAGAATAAATGAATAATGAATGAATGCAAGCATGAATGTAATGTAATAATAGATGTAATATATGTAGCCTTATTAGGAATAAAACTGGAATTTAGTTTTGTTTCTCTAAATAAGAGATACATGAGAACTCATATATGTGAATGTTAACTTTCTATTGACACTTTGCTACACAACTGTCATGCCTCACTATCACTCCACACACAATACACACTATACTATATAACCCTCACACCCTCACTCATTGACACTCTCACTCACACATTGCCTAACACTCCTTCCATGATAACACACACATGTTCTTGTGCACTTTCATGACACACAAACACACCCATGAACACATACACATGCTCTTCTCTCTCTCTCTCTCTCTCTCTCTATATATATATATATATATACTATACATGGCTAAATGTGTTAATGTGGTAAATAGAGTTTTCCTATAGTTATATATACATATATGTGATATAGGGCCTAGTGTTGAATTCTCTTTTCATGTACACCTCCATGTTCACACACACACATAGCTTTACATGTTAGCATCCTTTCTCCTATGTATAATATTGAATGTGATGGCTTGTGTTTGGCTTGTATAGCCTTGTGATTGGTGTGTGATTGCTAGACTAGGCTTGGTTAGGCCAAGTGAGACTTATTAGACTTGTTGGGCTAGGATTTGACCTAGTTGACCTAGTTTGACTAGTCTAGTTGACTGGAGTTGACCAAGTGTTGACTTTAGTCTAGTTTGACCTAGACAGCATGTAGATGCATTATAGATTATATTTATCATTCCCTGTGTACATCTTGACTTGTGTTGCTCTAACTAGGAGTCAGGTACCTCATATTGGACAGTACATTTACTTCAGACATTCAGATATGAGGCGAGTACATTCTCTGTCCATTTCATACTTGTCTGGATTTATATTTTTGCTCTAGATTACTGTACTTGATGCTGACACGATCATTATCACGGATTGGTACTATACGGATCTTCTTCTGAGATGTTATCTCCTTGTATTTACTAAATACATATTGTGATGTGCATTTCACTTACATATTGTATTTATTGAATACCCATATCCTTGTATACTCCTTGTACATATTGTACTCTCAGTATCACATGAGTCCCAGGGATAGACCATTGTACAACTATTGTATAACATTGTACATCTATTGTGTAATATTGTACATCCATTGTATAATATTGTACATCCATTGTATAATATTGTACATCTATTGTATAATATTGTACATCTATTGTATAACATTGTACACTATTGAGCAAGATAACGTAACCGGAGTAGATCCTTGTGTATTGATTTGGGGAGGGGGAGTAGAATTGGTTATGTAATCAAATCCTATTGTACAATATTGTATAACTATTGTATATGTCTATTGTACATCCACGTACAATGGAGTTACCATTGTATTTTCCTAGACCGTTTACATAACCATATTGTACTCTAAAGCACAGTAGGCTTACAGTTCTTATTTATCATATTTAGATATTTCCTGTTATCAAATCTCTACTGTTTTTCATATACTTCTTACTTTCAGCGTTTCATGTACCTTATTCTATTGTATGCTTTATATTTTCTAACATGATTTGAACTGCGTGAGATGTTTTCTGCTCGCTCCCGTCCTGACTGGACCTGTTGAAAATTTTACAGAGGATGATGAAGAATCCTGCACCCTTACTTGGAGTTTGCCTAGTTGACACTCGCGACCTGGACCCCTGGAGAGGTTCAGGCAGCTGCTCAGGATGATACCTTGTATAGTGTAGATAGCTTAGACTGTTCCTTCTTTTCATGCTTAGCTGTTGTCTTTATTTTCAGAGTTGTATATTTTAGAGATGATGAGACTTGTATTCTATTTCTGCTGTACCTCAGTTGAGGATTTCTTATCTATTTCCATCGTTCTACATTCTACCTTAGATTGTGATTGAGTTGTACCTCGGTGTTGGCCTCCTTCTGGAGAGTATATTTTATGTTATGTAGTTATAGTTCATGACCTAGAACAGCATTCTACCGCCGACACTGCGGCGTAGGCTGGGCGTTGTTACGTTCTCGTACCCTCACGGTGGGTGCGGGTCGTGACACATTTTTAGTGGTGGCCCATGCAGGTCGAGTTTATGTAGTGGTATTCGAACTAGAGTATCACTACAGCCTGCAGCAGGATTAGGATTATTTTTAGAGGTACTCAATCACATTAGGAAAAACTCTTAATCAGATTCTTTTGTCAAAAATTGTTGCTTATTGACTTCCCTTGAATATAAACTGTCCTCCTTTGAATTTTCGCTTCATTCTCAGAAATTGCTCCTTATTTTGATCTGTTTTCATGATGGTTATGAAGACAGGATCTCATCACTTCGGTTCGGGGGATACTATCGAGAGGCTGGCCACCTCTCATTCTGTTCATCAGGGCCTCGAGACCGGAGCTTCTGTTGTGCCGACTCAGGTTGGCGTTTCTGCTATATTGGAGGTGTACCTCCGTCTGTACAGAGACTTTTCCCTTCATTTCTGGTTTCTCTCAGAAGCAGCGATTCATGCAGCATCAGCATCAGAGATTTGTACAGTATCAGCATCAGGCTGGAGGAAACCAGCAGGGCGAGCTATCGTCAGGACAGTCGAGGATGCACAGACCGTTAGAGATCTTGCTGCAAGTTCCGTTTTTCTCAATTCCATTCCCGCAATTGTCTTTTATAATTACCTTGAAATCCGATTCCATCTGTTCCTTGTTGATTGATTAATTTTGTCATGTTACTCTTTTGTTGTGTTTGTTTTTTTTTCTTCTGAGAAAATCATATGGGCTAGGTCGCCTAAATCATGGGATCTAGAATCCTCGATAGTCATGTTAGTTGGCATAGTGAGGACATGTAGTCAGATTTTAGATGTATTTCTTGGGTATGAAAATTTAAGGTTTTCGCCGTCGCATACGACTATACGAAAATTTAAATACCATGAACCTAGAGGTACGTACCTTAGTCAAGGACTCTGTGATTATCGTAGCCTTGCTCACTAGCATGATGAAGACTCTGGACAACATGATTTTGGACAGACGCATATGATTAGCAGATTGTATCTTGAGAAGGTTTAAAACATCATATCCTTTTTGTTGTTATAAATGACTTAGGAGTAGGGATATTTAGATTGTAGAGCTTGTTCATAGGTAGTTCCTTCATAGTATATAGATATGGTGACTTGTAGAGTGTCTATACCCTAGAGGTGATAGTTAGCATTGGTGTTAGAATAGTAACCCATTGCAGGTAATTCCCTGTTATTATGATACCAACCAGCTACGTATAGTATGTTAGTATGCCATACAACCTTGATGATTATTTATTGTTTTCCTTTACCCTTCAAGTAAGGCACCCAGTAACCAGAGCCTGCCCTTGAGCATAGTTGTAGTTTCACCTAGGACTAAGAGGTCTATATAAATAGATGATATACTTAGGATATATGTGATAGGTTGTTATTCTTGAGCATATATATATATATATATATATATATATATATATATATATATATATATATATATGTGTGTGTGTGTGGTATATAGGATTGGTGTGCTTAGCTTGTGGGTAATTAGTTATGGGTGACTTGATAGGATTTGGAAGTTAAGAGCTAGTCTATTATAGAGTTTTCTTTGCTAATCCCTAGTTGCCAATACTAGGTAGCTAGCATAGGTAAAAGTCCTAAGAAGTTGACCAGCTGATGACCAAGTACTAGGATGTTGAGGAAATTGACTAGTGATTGACCCTTGTCTATGTTAGGCCTAGAAAAGGGTGCGATCATCTTAATTTCGAGGACAAAATTTTTATAAGGTGGGTAGGATTGTAACACCCAGTTTTCCAGATGAGGGTAATTTTAAAATTTTATAATTATAATTATTATTTAATGATATTTATTTTATATTATGATTTTTAGTGATTTTTAAATTATTTTAAACTATTTAAATTCATGACTTATGGTTTTGACGTTTTGCTAGTGAAACCCTAGATACTGTTTGACCTAGAGCCTAACCATATAATTATGATATTTTAATGTCATTTTTGGCCTAAGGATATTTTTACATTTGACCTCTTTGAATTATTTTGATATCATTTTATTATTTATGATATTATTTTGGGGTTATTTGAGTTGGGTTCGAATTTCAACTCAATCCGACATGAAACGGGGACCCGGGGGTAGTTTGACTCTAGTGGGACCCACACACTAGTTAGGCATGGCCCACATGATATTAAATTTAGTCCACATGATAGAAATATTTTAGTTAGAGGTTAGACTAATTATTATGGATAAGGTTAGTGTGATTAAAGACTTTAGAATGACTAATTTAGCCCCAACCAATTAGCCCTTTCCTAATACTCATAGAATAGGTTAGTGGGGGCATTTTGGACCTTACCATAATAGGACAAATAGCCCCATATGGCCAGCCACTTTGGGAGAGGATAGGCTCAAGTTCATTTCATTATTCTCATCCACACTCTCTCTCTTGTTCTTCCCCAAATTTCTAGAGAGCAATCCCTAGCAATTTCTCCACCAAATCCTTCCATTTTGCCACCAAATCTTCTTCTTTCCTTCTCCATTCTAGCCAAGGAGGAAGCTACCCAAGTTTGGGAGGATTCGGAGCCCGTTCGTGTCCTTTTGGAATCTCTACGTGTCGGTGTCGCTCCGGGAAGGCTTTCCTTCGATTCGATCTACCGGGAGGTAAAAATCCCTTCTCCTTTTCATTTCCTCATGCATATAGGTCTATTTTGAACCCATAGGAATGACCCCCATGGTTGTATCTCCATTTGTGTCCATTTCGTGTCCATTTGGAGGTCATAGGAGTGTCCTTTGTGTTGTGGTTGTGTCCATGTGGGAAAATCCCAAATTTGGACACACTATGTGTTGTTGTTATGTATGAATGAATTATTACATATTTAATCTCATATTTTTGTATTGGAGATGTGTTCTATAGTGTCTCATATATATATATATATATATTAGTGTAGAGAGTGAGTTCTTGATATATTATGTTATATACTTGTGTTCTTTTATCTCAAACTACCCAAATCCGTCATGATTTTTATCCACGTTTTTAATTTCAGCCCTAACTTAGAAATGTCATAACTTCTAGCTCAAAGCTCGGTTTAATCTCCCGTTTTTTTTGAAGAAGCGTATTGAAGTTAGATTTCCAAAAACATGTATTAATAGGCCTAATTCTTTCTGTAACTTTCTGGAGAATTATTTGAGTGTCAGCTGTACGAAAGACAAACGTGTTCTCGGTGTTTTCGCGATTCCGGGAGTTTCCGAAAACGAAAACACGATCCGTTTGAAGTTTCGGAAAGTTAACACATAGATCTATAACATACTTTAATCTCAGATTTTATTTCATGCTTAGATGGTACAGTATTGATTATTAGTAGGAGTTACTATTCGACATATGCATTTTGTGCACCCTTGTGTGTAATATAATGTTCTATTTAATTTTAACCCATGTTAATGTATATACATTATGTAATTAAATAGAGAATGCAAGCATGAGTAAATGTTTAAATAAATGATGTATGAGGTGTAAGTATCCTATCTAATGTAAGCATGTATAAGTATGGCTTGTAATGAATATGTAGGTTCCATAGTATGTAATGTATGGTGCATATAGTGGTGCAAGAGAATAAATGAATGATGAATGAATGCAAGCATGAATGTAATGTAATAATAGATGTAATATATGTAGCCTTGTTAGGAATAAAACTGGAATTTAGTTTTGTTTCACTAAATAAGAGATACATGAGAACTCATATATGTGAATGTTAACTTCCTATTGACACTTTGTTACACAACTGTCATGCCTCACTATCAATCCACACACAATGCGCACTACACTATATAACCCTCACACCCTCACTCATTGACACTCTCACTCACACATTGCCTAACACTCATTCCATGATAACACACACATGTTCTTGTGCACTTTCATGACACACACACACACACCCATGAACACATACACATGCTCTTCTCTCTCTCTCTCTATATATATATATATATATATATATATATATATATACTATACATGGCTAAATGTGTTAATGTAATAAAAAGAGTTTTCCTATAGTTATATATACATATATGTGATATAGGGCCTAGTGTTGAATTCTCTTTTCATGTACACCTCCATGTTCACACACACACACATAGCTTTACATGTTAGCTTCCTTTCTCTTATGTATAATATTGAATGTGATGGCTTGTGTTTGGCTTGTATAGCCTTGTGATTGTGTGTGATTGCTAGACTAGGCTTGGTTAGGCCAAGTGAGACTTATTAGACTTGTTGGGCTACGATTTGACCTAGTTGACCTAGTTTGACTAGTCTAGTTGACTGGAGTTGACCAAGTGTTGACTTTAGTCTAGTTTGACCTAGACAGCATGCAGATGCATTGTAGATTATATTTATCATTCCCTGTGTACATCTTGACTTGTGTTGCTCTAACTAGGAGTTAGGTACCTCATCTCGGACAGTACATTTACTTCAAACCTTCAGATACGAGACGAGTACATTCTCTGACCATTTCATACTTGTCTGAATTTATATTCTTGCTCTAGATTACTGTACTTGATGCTGACACGATCATTATCACGGATTGGTACTATACGGATCTTCTTCTGAGATGTTATCTCCTTGTATTCACTAAATACATATTGTGATGTGCGTTTTACTTATATATTGTATTTATTGAATACCCATATCCTTGTATACTCTTTGTACATATTGTACTCTCAGTATCGCATGAGTCCCAGGGATAGACCATTGTACAACTATTGTATAACATTGTACATCTATTGTATAATATTGTACATCTATTGTATAACATTATACATCTATTGTATAACATTGTACATCTATTGTATAATATTGTACATCTATTGTATAATA
Organism: Iris pallida; assembly: GCA_029216955.1. Lineage (NCBI taxonomy): Eukaryota > Viridiplantae > Streptophyta > Magnoliopsida > Asparagales > Iridaceae > Iris > Iris pallida. The sequence continues at coordinate 8,363,373 of JANAVB010042219.1, read as the reverse complement.
TTGTACACTATTGTGCAAGATAACGTAATCGGAGTAGATCCTTGTGTATTGATTTGGAAAGGGGGAGTAGAATTGGTTATGTAATCAAATCCTATTGTACAACATTGTATAACTATTGTATATGTCTATTGTACACCCACGTACAATGGAGTTACCATTGTATTTTCCTAGACCGTTTACATAACCATATTGTACTCTAAATCACAGTAGGCTTACAGTTCTCATTTATCATATTTAGATATTTTCTGTTATCAAATCTCTACTGTTTTTCATATACTTCTTAATTTCAGCGTTTCATGTACCTTACTCTATTGCATGCTTTATATTTCCTAACATGATATGAACTGCGTGAGATGTTTTGTGCTCGCTCCCGTCCTGACTGGACCTGTTGAAAATTTTACAGAGGATGATGAGGAACCCGGCACCCTTACTTGGAGTTTGTCTAGTTGACACTCGCGACCTGGACCCCTAGGGAGGTTCAGGCAGCTGCTCAGGATGATACCTTGCAAAGTGTAGATAGCTTAGACTGTTCCTTCTTTTCATGCTTAGTTGTTGTCTTTATTTTCAGAGTTGTATATTTTAGAGATGATGAGACTTGTATTCTATTTTTGCTGTACCTCAGTTGAGGATTTCTTATCTATTTCCATCGTGCTACATTCTACCTTAGATTGTGATTGAGTTGTACCAGGGTATTGGCCTCCTTCTGGAGAGTATATTTTATGTTATGTAGTTATAGTTCATGACCTAGAACAGCGTTCTACCGCCGACACTGCGGCGTAGGCTGGGCGTTGTTACGTTCTCGTACCCTCACGGTGGGTGCGGGTCGTGACAAGCCCAAGGGGGCTAAGGCTAGAAAGCAACTAGCGCTCCAGACTCCCCTCCCTGAATCAGAACCTTCCGAGTCGGCTGAGGAGGATGATGATCATGATAGCGAAGACTCCCTTTCTGGTGGGGGTGAAGAAGTAACGGATCAACCGCTTCCTACACCCGATGAACTGGCGGAGGATCCGTTACTTACTACACAAGAGGAAGTAGTGAGGGAAGAACAACCTCCAGCTGTGTCTGGTCCCTCACGTAAACGAGTCAGACGTGAGTCTTCTGACAGCAGAGCGACCTTTTCCGTGAAAAGAGTTGCCGTTACGTCTCGTGGATTACTTATTACCGAGAGGGGTGAAGGTGATGACGATGTCCCGGAGGTAAGCCTATTTTGGAGCTCTCCTTGTTGTGGCTTTCTTTTCTCTCGGAGATATGACCTGACCATTTTTTTTTGTAGGCGTCTGACGAACCAGGCTCTCCTGAACCGTCTACTACCCCTGGAGTTAATCGGGCCCTTGCTGCTTTGATTAGCGACATGTGTGCCGCGGTCCTTTCTGCAGGGGCTCTTTCAGCGGCGGCTGGGCGCTCCCAGGTTGCTGAGGCCTCGGCCCGGGGTGACGAAGGTTTCCTCGGGCCCGTCTCCGAGGTTGCTGAATTTCTGCAAGGCGACACCGATCTCTTCGCATCCCCTCCCGAGGGTGCAGGGGCGGAGAAATCTGTTATACCTGACTCGGAGATTGTTGGTGAAGAGGCTGCGGTGGCTGTAAGCGAACCTCAGCCTTCACACTCCTCCACTGGTAAGATAAGCCAAATATTGACTAGTGAGGGGGCTTATTTGCTCTATCAACATATCCTCCGGGTCAAATCGATTCATGGTTGCCTTGGCCCTACAGGTCCTGACCCTTTAGTTCCCACCGCGGATGTTCTTGGGGAAGGCTCTTCCTGCCGTGATCTGGGAGAAAGGAGCGTTTTCTCTCCTTCGCCGTCTCATGTCGAGGGGCCTTCCGCCAGCCCCGGGCTGATGGGAATGGAGCTGGCGATGGTCTCCACCTCATCCACTGCTGATCATACGGCTCCAGAGATTGACCTCTCGACCCTGCCGAGCATTCAAGTTCTGCGGGCCGCTGAAGAGGAGTTTGTCGCTGTTCATGCGTCCTTCCATACGGAGTTTGTCTCTCTTGTGGCAGGAGCGGCAGATTCTGTTGCGTCTTCTTCAGCGTTGCCAGCTACACTCCCATTGACACCGGCTTCCTCGGAGGCTCTAGACGAGGTGACGCAGGATGTGGTCGACAGCTTCTATCGCCATTTAAAGAGGGGCGTAGATGCTGCTGTAGAACGGGGGACCACTTTTACTCTGTCTCTGCGGTACGCTCGGGGTCAGGTTGCAACTTTGAAGTCTCTTCCTGGCGGGGTGGGGTTGGCTGCACTCCTGGAGCCTAAGTTGGTAGAGGCTGATCAGCTTGTGACCCAATTACTGGCGATACGGCATGCGGGCTTGCCTGCTGCGATTGAACGGGAGCGGGGCTTCCTCATTGCTGTTCGGGATAGGATCAAGCTTGCTCGAGATACTATCGGGCCAGTTGTACAGGGGGACCGTGACAAGTTCTCCGCTTCGTATGACAGGCTGGGTCGTCGAAGTCAGGCTTGTCGGGCTCGGAAAGAGTCTGCTTCTCGTGGAATCGCTGATACGAAGGAGCGGATTCTCGCACTCCAAAGGGAGTTGACCTTCTTAGAGTCAGAGCTGGAGGCTGCTCGTGCGGAACAGGAGTCAACTTCTCGGGAGACCGAGAGGGTTTCCCGATCTTCTGTCAACCTGGAGCGGGCCTTTAAGAGATTCGAGGATAACTGGCAAGCCCATGCTCAACTGGAGGACGAGGCGGTGCTGACCCAAGATGCGGAGCGTCGAGCTACCCAGAGGTTTGAGCGGTCGGTTGCCTTGCTGACGGATCGTCTCAGATGTACCCCGGAGCAGTGATCAGCTTTCTGTTTTTCTTTTGCTGTTGTTTTCTTCTTTGTCTTTTTGTTTTGATTTTGTAAAGGATGTGATCCTAAATGATGTAGCACTTTGAATTTTGAATGAATGAGCATGTTTCAACTCATCTTCTCTTTCTTGTACTTGCGATGTTCATGGAACTGGACTTGCTGGAGGATTACTTGTCGACCTGTTACCCTAGGTGTACCTTAGTTTTAGGTACGGATAACAAGTTTGGTCAGGATATCCGAAACAGCCATGGCAAAGTGGTCATGGGTGCTCTCGGTATTGGGAAAAAGAATGCCGTAGAGCAGCTGGGCTCCCGGGGCATGGTGAGATAGTAGATTTATGCTAAGAAGCTTAGCAAGGGATATTTGTGGACCTATTATCCTTGGCGTACCCTGGTTCAGGATACGGATAATGGGATGAAAGGAAACCAACATATTTGCTCAGAGGTTATGAGGATATGGCAAGCATGAGGGTTTTACCGTAGAATCTTTCTGCTCAGAGGTAATGAGGACATGGCAGGGAAGACTTCACGGAAGATATTCGTGGTCAATAACGGACATTTGTGGTCAACAGAGGACATTTGTGGTCAATAGAGGACATTTGTGGACCTATTATCCTTGTCGTACTCCGGTTGTGGGTACAGATAATAGGTTGAAAGGGAACCGACATACTTGCTCAGAGGTAATATGGACATGGCAAGCATGAAGGTTTCTTCGATGGAGCCTTCCCACTCAGAGGTAATGAGGACATAGCAGGAGTGGGCTCAATGAAGAGGGGGTACATAGAACGACTCAGAGGTAGGAGAACGCGGAAGTTCTATGCGAGGGGGCGGTTTGTTTTTGGTGGAAGTGAAAAACGACTCAGAGGTAATAAGGACATGGCCGTTTCGAAAATTTGTGGATCGATTACCCTTTTTGTGCACTGGGAGTGTGGGTAGTGGATCATGAGGGAGGATCTCTTCCAGGAAGGAAGTTCAGAGGTATAATCATACGTGACTTACTATCTGAAAGAGTGACCGGAATGTGAGTTCAGAGGCACCAGCGGGTACATAAATCGGTAATTTAGAATATTGAGAAAGTGTGAGTTCAGCGGCACCAGCGGATACATGACTCGATAATCTGATGGAAATGTGGAGGTGAGTTCAGCGGCACCAGCTGGTACATGACTCGATAATCTGACAAGTTGTGGATGTGAGTTCAGCGGTACCAGCGGGTATATGACTCGAAGATCTGGAGAGAATGTCATTTAGACATAATATTTCTTCAGGAACTTGCCGTTGACGGGCAACATGAGCAAGTCTCCGTTTTGTTTTGCGAGGCGGTAAGCACCGTTGGAGAATATTGTCTCAATGATAAAGGGCCTTCCCATTTTGGCTGGAATTTGCCGACAGTCTTGTGAGTCATGACCATCGGCCTCCGGACTGCCAGAACGAGATCGCCCACCTGGAATGTTCTGATTTTGACCTTCTTGTTGAAGGCTCCGGAGATGCGTGCTTGGTATAGCTCAATTCGTTGTTGAGCCAAGAGGCGCATTTTATCTAGTGCCTCCAATTCCTGTAGTCGGCGATGGTGGTTTTCGTCCGTCGTCAATTGATGTGTGAGGGCGACGCGTAGTGAGGGGATCTGAGTCTCCAATGGGAGGACTGCTTCACTCCCGTACACCAGGGAAAATGGTGTATTCCCGGTGGCTGTTCGAACTGTGGTGCGATAAGCCCATAAGCATTCACCGAGCTTCTCGTTTCAGTCGCATTTGTTGGAGTAGACAAACTTCTTGAGGAGTTTGATGATTGTTTTGTTGAATGCCTCTGCCAACCCGTTCGCTGCCGGGTTGTACGGTGTCGAAGCGACATTCTGAATACGGTGCTTATCTCAAAACCGATAGAATACGTGGCTTGCAAACTGTGGACCATTATCATGGATGATCCTTCGGGGCAGTCCAAAGCGGTAGATGAGGTGATGCTTAAGGAAGCTGATCACGTTTGAAGTCTTAACTTCTGCGAGTGGGACAGCTTCCGCCCATTTGGAGAAGTAATCAGTGATCGCAAGTATGAAGCGATGTCCTCGGGAGGAAGGTGGGGTGATTGGACCAATGATATCCATTCCCCATGCTTCGAATGGCCAGGATGCCACTGTCGGATGTAGAAACTCGGATGGTTGGTGAATGAAGTCCGCGTGGACTTGGCAGGCTTTGCATTTTCTAGCATAATCTATCGTATCTGCCACCATCGTGGGCCAATAGTAGCCTATTCGGCAAAGGCAGTCTTACAGTTTTGGGCCAGGCTGGTGGGCCCCGCAGACACCGTCATGAGCTTTTCGTACGGTTTCTTTGGCTTCTGCATTTGACAGACACCGAAGCAGTAATTTGTCGTAGGAGCAGCGATACAGCATTTTCGTCTCTGTATTGTAGAAGAATCTGAGAGAACGTCGTCTAATGGAGGTGGCTTCCTTTGGGTTCTCGGGCAGGATGTCGTAGACGACGAAGTCGATGAATGGTTGTCTCCAATCTGGGGCATCATCGATCGTCTGTGCGGAATAACTTGCCATGAATTACACATTGTTCTTGGGACAGACCAGTTCGTGGCCTATCACATCCACTGATTGGCGATCATAATTCGGAACTGCTAGGGAAGCGGCAAGACCAGCTAAGGCATCAGCTTCGATATTTCGGAGTCTGGGGACATGTTCGATGAAGAACCCCTCGAACGACGAGATGATGTCAATCGTTATTTGGTGATAAGGGATCATGTCTTCGTGGCGGACCTCATATGAGCCCCGTATCTGATTGACGATTAGTTGGGAATCACCGTATGCTTCAAGGTATTCTACCCCCAGCTCTCTTGCGAGTTGGAGGCCAATGACCAGAGCGTTGTACTCGGCCATATTGTTAGAGCAGGGCTCGGTGAGGGAATAAACGCGGTTAATCACCAATCCGGAAGGAAAAATCAGCACTACCCCGACTCCGACGACTATATTGCCTTTAGGTCCGGTCCTCGAAGCACCGTCGAAGAACATTCGTCATATATTATCGTGAGAGGTTGCATGCGAGTCGACGACCTCATCTGGGATCTCTTCATATATTCTGGAGGACTCCGAGCCTGGGTGGGCTGCTAAGAAGTCCGCTAGGGCTTGACCTTTGACTGCCTTTTGTCGAACGAAGATCATATGATAAGGGGACAGCAATATTGCCCAAGTAGCGAGGCGGGAGCTGAGCGCCCCTGGTTTAGTCATGAGGACCCTGAGAGGGTTAACTCGCGAGATCACGTGTATCGTCTGTCCGGTGACATAGTATCGCGTTTTCTGAATGGCGAACACCAGGGCGAGGTATTCCTTCTCTACAGGGGGTGTATCGGTGCTCTGGCCCAATCATCATTCGGCTGAGGTAATATATGGCCTGCTCATGGCCTGCATCGTTGTTTTGTGCCAGCAGAGTCCCGAGGGAGTGTTCCATTGCTCGTACGTATAGCAGAAATAGTTTTCCGGCAACCGGGGCCACTATGACTGGAGGGTTGGACAAATATTCTTTGATGCTGTCGAAGGCGCACTGGCATTCTTCGTCCCATACGAATAAGACGCCTTTCTTCATGAGATAGGTGAATGGTCGACATCGCCCGGAGAGGTTGGAAATGAACATCCTGATGTAAGCTAGCCTCCCTTGGAGGCCTCTGAGTTCGCGGAGATTTCTCGGGGGACCCATCTCCATGGTTGCTTTCGTCTTCTCAGGGTCTACATGGATACCTCGTGCCGTGATGATGAAGCCTAAGAACTTCCCGTTGGATACGCCCAGAAAGGACTTCGTAGGGTTCATTTTCAAATTGTGCGCTCGTATTAGGTCGAATACCGTCCATAGATCCTGCAGATGGTCTCCCTTACAACGACTCTTAACGGCTATATCGTCAACATAGCACTCCACTAAAGATGATGCTCATGGCTCTTTGATATGTGGCGCCAGCATTCTTTAAACCGAAAGGCATGACTGTGTAGCAGTACGTGCCAATTGGTGTTCGGAATGATGTATGCTTTTCGTTATCAGAGGACATTTTGATTTGGTTGTACCCCGAGAAGCCATCCATGAATGACATACGTTCGAAGCCGCAGGTATTGTCGATCATGATGTCTGTGATAGGAAGGAGGAATTCATCTTTAGGACATGCCTCATTTAGATTGCAAAAGTCGATGCAGATTCGGATCTTCCCATTCTTCTTGAGGACGGGTACTATATTGGTGACCCAATCGGGATGTTGTTCCTCACGAATGAAACCGCTGGCTATTAGTTTGTTGACTTCGGCTTCGATCGCGTCCATGATGCCTGGGCGGAAGTGTCGCTGTTGTTGTTTGACTGCTTCGCATCCGGCCGAATGTTGAGTTTGTGAAGAGCAATGTCGGGATTTAACCCTGGCATGTCTTCATAGCTCCAGGCGAACACATCAATGTATTCTCTGACAAGTTCTAGCAGCGACTCCTGCTCTTCGTCTACTAGGCTTTTACTGACGAAGATCGGTTTTGGAGAAGATTCGCTGCCGAGGTCAACCTGTATGACTTCATCTTCAGTAGGAGGTTCTCTCAGTTCGAACCATTTTTCCTATTGTGCATCCAATTGCTGGGCCCACGGCTCTAGCTCGAGGATCTCGGGGATGTCTTCGTCTTCCTCGTAAGCGTCGGCGAATGCCATGTTAACTGACAAGACTTGTCTGAACACGTCTCCGATGCTGGTATCCGAGTCAGAAGTTGGTGACCCGGTTGAATGTGACTGCCAGTCATATTCTTTATCTGAACTCTCAGGGGTCGTGGTAGGCGTTACATACCCTAACCCGCATCGAGTTTTATTATAGTAGTCCCGTGGTTTGCCCGTCGGGACTGGCGGCTTCAAAGGTAATCGTCGTCCAGTGCCGTAGTTCAAACCTGGCATCGTCTCTAGATCATACCCCTATTTCTGCATGAGATATTTGGATTGGGGGCTATAAAGATACAGAGGCAGTCTTCCGGCATCTGACCCGAGGTCGGCTTCCTCTATGGTGAAGGGATGCGGGTTGTTCGTCCGGCCGAAGATGATTGGATGGTCCCCTCCCTCGATTATTCGGTAAGCGTCTTCTACTGGAGTAAGCTGGATCGCGGTGTACACATTTGTCACCTGTGTGTGTAGGTGAGTGCCTATACCGTGTTCCGTAGCATACATTGTACATAGCTTATTGAGCTCGGTGTAGTTCAAAGATAACCCTTTATTGATGAAGTAAGATATCTTTTCTAGGAGGATTACATCATCAGCGGAGGGAACATCAGGGTGGGCAGCCAAATACTTGGCTAACTCTGGTTCCTCTTCGGCTACCCCCTGTATGAATGAAGACTGAAAGGATGTCCTGGGAAGCTTGATTGTCAGTGGTTCAGTTGATGGAGTAGAGCGTGGAGTTGTTGGCAGACTAGCGATCCCCAGTTTGGCACTTGACGTGGAGCGAGGAGTGGCTGGTTCGCTAGAAGTGTCAGACCTTGCATCAGGGTGACGACCCTTCTTGGGAAGGCGTATCGTCAGTGGCCTATCAGAGGGATTGAGCTTCTCCGTTTGGGGTTGACCGACTCTCGACAGTCTGATTGTCAGTGGCCCCGTTGTGGGTCTCGGCACTTGGCCGGACCTTGGCAGCCGGATTATCATCTACTCTTCCTGCACCGAGAGGCTGATTGCGTCCTTCCGCAGAGTGGCAGTAAGGGGTGCGGACCTTCCCGGTTTGCGAGCTTGGAGGTGGATCGTCAGAGGCTCTTCTGATCCTGTGGCCGTCTCGGTACTAGGTTGTATATTTCCTTCATCAAGGTGCCTCTTCGACTTTTCGTATAGGCAGGAGTCCGAGTAGTAAGATTCGACCCCTTTGAAGGGATCGATGTCAGCAAATTCCGTCTTCACGAAGCCGTGTTTGTCGATATATTTGAAGCACTGGTGTAGCGTGGAAGGCACGATCATATAATCGTGTATCCATGGGTGCCCCAAGAGGATGTTGTAAGAAGTGTCTGCATCTATGACGTAGCAGGTGACTTCGGATTGGAGGTCGCCAATTTGACACTTCAGACGAATCTTCCTAATAGGGTAGCTCCTGCCCGAATTGAAACCGCTGATGGCGGTGCTTGTAGGCGTCAGGCGATGCATTGGGATGCGGAGATGATGTAGCAGACCCTTCGGGATGATGCTTATGGAAGAGCCAGGATCTATGTGCATCCGATCCACCTTCACGTCGTCGATGTATCCCGTGTAGTATAGCGGACGATCGTATAGGTTGGTTTTGATAAGCATGTCCTGCGGAGTGAAGACGATGTTGGGCATTGCTCCCGTGCAGGCACTGTCTTGGAGATCCACGGGTGAGTCCTCCCCGATGAGGTTGGATTGAGCCAGATAGACATCGGCATTTTGGAGTGCTTCGCTTAATACAATACGAACGTCCTTAGAGAGTCTTAGGAGTTCGTATAGTGACAACTTGGCCGGTGTGTTAGCCAATTGCGCTAAGATGTCAAAGTTGTAGGGCCTCTCTAGCCCTTGGGCTACCTCTTTTCGGAGGGATTTGTCGAAGCGAGTCTCCCTCGGCCTAGGCTTGTCGGTCGTCGAAGGCTGAGCCGGTCCCGGAGCATCAGTTGTAGTGGGTTGATGATTTTTAGCTGGATTGTCAACCACAGGTTGGGATTGCACTCCGGACCGCGTGACGATGGTCCTAGCTTCCTCGTTATCTGCCGAGATTGTGTGGCAGGTCCTGACTTTTCCACTTTTCTTCTTGTTGGTGGAAGATGGCGTGGACCGAGTCACTTCTGACACCGTCTGGATGGATCCACATGACCTCCCCTCGTGATGTGGTGAGGGGTACTAGACCGGCAGCCTGATCTCGGGGAGGTGAAAGATTGGTAATCTCCATTGTCGCTAGAGGGACGGGGACCACCCCATCTTGAGTCTCCGTCGGAGGGAAGCTGCCGAATTGTACAGACACCATATTGGCCGCCACGATTACCTCTTCGAAATCGATGGCCAGATCGTTCGAATCGATGAGGTTCTAGATGTATCGTTTCAGCTGGTAGCAATCGTGTGTAGCATGATGGACATAGCGATGATAATGGCAGTACTTTGGATTTTCCATCTCTGCCGGCCGCGGTTCCCGTCTTGGTGGAGGAAGCTGAATCCTGTCCCCTTGTATGAGCATATCCAAGATGGGCTTGACGTGACCGTCTTCGAAGGAGTAAGTGATTTACGGCCATTGTTTGTCTGCTGGCTTCGGCTCAGGTTTTTGTGATGTATCGGCCACCATGGCCTGCTTTCCCTTGCTGTCCCGATTGTTAGAGGGGCTACCCCCTTTATCGTTGTTGGGACGCTTGCCCTTGTTTTCTCCTTCCGAGATGTGCAATCCCAGTTGGCGAGCCTTCTTCAGTCGTTCTTCGGCGCTTGTGGCGCTGATGATGAATGTCTTCCAATCTTTGAATTGACTTTTGCCCATCCAGAGACTGATCGTTGGAAGCAGTCTCTTTTGGCAAATTTCAATTAAAGAGGAATCTAGATTTCCGGAGGGCAGCTTTATGGCGGTTTGGCGGAACCGCTCAATGTAGTTCCTTGTCAATTCCTTCTCCCCTTGGACGACGTCCATGAGAGTGGACATGGTGACGTCCTGTCCTACTTCGTAGAATATCTCCAAGAATAGGCGCTTGAAGCCGGCGAAGGAGTGGATGCAGTTGTCCGGCAGATTGCGATACCAGTCGAAAGCGACTCCTTCCAATGCCCCAATGAATAATCGCGTGTGGATAGCATCATCATGGGGCAGATGGTCGGTGGTGACCTCGAAGTAAGTGATGTACCGACTTGCTGAGGTCTTGCCATCATACGGGTTGATATTGAACGGCTTATATTTTTGTGGGAATAGAACATCCCTCCATTCGGCAGGGTATGGTTGCCACATTCTGAGGTCTTGAGCATTTTCTCGGGCATGGAACATGGCTCGAAGCTCCTGGACCTCTCTTCTTACTTCTCGGGCCTCATCTGTTGCGGTAGGGGCTGTTATTTCGGGAGGATTATTGCCCGGGTTTGGTGCTGCTGAGTTCGAGACCGCATTGACCGCGGGACCCATGCTTGTTTGGCCAGGCATTCCTCCTTGCAGAGTTGGAAGAGCGGCTTTGATTTCATCTACAGACTTGACCAAGGCCTGCAGTATAGCCTCTAAAGTATCGATGCGTTGGCGATCGCTGGAACCACCTTGGTTGCTGTCCGTCATGAACACTGTCTTTACATGAGGAGTAATGGAAGGAACGGTGGAGGATGTGCCCTCCGAGTCATACCCATACACCGAGAAGTCATCGGGGTAGGTGGGAATGTTCTCTTCAGGCTCGGACTCGGAGGGAACGGTATCCCCAGCCTCAGAGCTTGCTTCGTCTTGAGAGTCGTGGATGTCCTTGGGGACATCAGAGACTGTTGTACCTGAGGGAAGAGTTGTTTCCCCGGGCTCGGCTCCTTGAAACATCGAATTGTTGTAGATGTTCGGAGGAGTGCTACCCCCAGTTCCCACGACCCCCAGCGATGTGGACGATGAATTTCCCATTGCAGCAGATTTCGTCTTTGAACGGGTGTGTTGGAATATTCCGGTGGAGGACAGCCGTTTAGACGACAGTTTCTTAGTTGTAGTAGTTGATATTTTTGGGCTGGAGATGCTTGTCTTCTTTCCTCTCCCCTCGGTAGGGACTTTCTGAGTGGAATTGCAGGAGACAACAGGAGGTGCCTCGTCTTCTGAGCTCGGATGCTGTAGTCTTTGGAAGACTGACGGCCGATCTTCTGTTGCTGCCGCGTTGTTGCAACAGCAGTTGACGATGATTTGGGTGCAGTGACGTCCAAGCGGGGACTCTTTGCACACCGAAGCCCCTTCTCTTTCCTTGCGCTTGTGGAGGATCGCCTCACGCAGGTCAGAGGAACCACTCTGTCCGTTCGCCGCCGGGGGCTGGATTCGAGTAGTTCTGTACAACTTCCCATCAGAGGCCCGCATGATATTCAGCGGGACGCCCCGATGGTCAGAGGTTGGGGCAGCTGACTGGGCTTGGTGAGCCCGCGCTGCCCTAGACTTCCTCCTTTTAGCACTTGCGGGTGTGTAATAGGAGGAGTCCAAGTTGAATACCACAGATTCTGGTTTATCATCCAAAGAACCATCAGGGTCAGGACCGCATGAGAGACGGTCGAAGACTGATCGAGAGAAGCGTGGAACAGACACTATGCGACTAGAATTGGGTACCGTGCAGGCTGTCTGCATGCTGTTATCTTCTGCTATCGGATGAGTTGCTCTTATGGGGCTAGGAGTCACGACCGTGCAGGCTGGCCGCATGCGGTTGGCAATTGTGGCCGCATGGGTTTTTTGCAAGCGATTGACTTTCTTAGCTGCATGAGTTTCATCCATGTGGTTGGCAACTGTAGCCGCATAAGCTATGCGGCAGACAGATGTGGCCGTATGAGTTTTCTTCATGCGGCTGGCAGATGTAGCCGCATGAGCTTTCTCCCTGCGGCTAATACCCTTATGCGGCTCGGATCGCATAGAGTTCCTCTTTGCTCCTGCAAGTCCAGCATCATAGTATTTTCTTCTGCCGGACTTGGGGATAGCAGAGTCGTCTACGGTCTGAAGTGGGGCCGCAAGAGAGTCTTTCTCGCCGTCTTGAGCAACAGAGGGTATCTCATCGAGGGCTTGGGGAGGAGCAAATGATTTTGGCCTCCACTCTTTGCAAGCCTTCGTCCCGCGGGTGCGCTTCCGGACCGGGCCGGCGCTTCCTTCGGAGGGCATCTCTTCAAATGCCTGTTGGTCGAAGCGGAAGACCATCTTTTGTTGCGTGGAGCCAAGTTTGGCTGCATCTGATTGCGTCACCAACTCCTCAGCCGTGGAAAAGTTTGTCCCCAGCAGAGTCGCCATCGTGTTTGCCATGAAATATAAAAAACAGAACAATTATCGGAGGACCGGACTTTTACTTCACGTTACAAACTTGCTTGTACAAAGAAAGCCTAGGGACGAAAACCTAGGTACAACAGTCTAAGTACAATTGTTTATTTTAGATTCTGGAGGGGTGACGATAGAGGCTCGGGAAGGCGACGGCATCCCTGCCTTACTCCTTGGACGATCGGTATGCAGCCTTGGCTCCTGAGAAGAGATGGTTGGCGTTGATGAAGAAATGCTCTTCTTGCTCTCCCTCTATTACTCTTCTGGCTTCTCTCTCTCTCTGTGTATTTTTTCTGATTATTGGGGGGTCTCTCTGTATGGGCGTATCTCTCTCTGACCGTATCTATTTTACAAGGGAATGGCACCTTGCTAATTATAATAGTGGGGGCATCATTAGGGTTTGGATGATTACCCATTCTCAAAGTAGCGGCGGCCTGATGCTTAATCAATCTGGACCATTAGTTTTAAGCGTGAAGGATCTGGGCCATAAATGGGGATAGTATCGAATCCTGTGAATGATTAATGCTGATTGCTTTAAATCTTCATGATTGGTTGTGTCAAGCTTGGACCTCTCACCACGTGTCCCATTGGCTTGACCATGAATGATATGACCTGATCTTATTAATTATGAGGATAATGTTAAATATGGTCATTAGGATCTGGTAAATCTCTGATTGATCTTCATCCCATAATCATCCCTGCTACCAGCTGTCAAGTCGTAGGGGCAATTGAATCTCTGCCACGTGTCTTAATGGTGGACTCTGCCAGAGCCGCATGATATCCATGAACCGCATGAGACAGCATCTCAGTGAGCCGCATAGGTATAGCACTTGCGAGCCGCATGGGATGGCTTCTTGGTGAGCCGCAGGAAAATGATTCTTGCCAGCCGCATAAAACTGTTCTTCAATGGAGCCGCATGGGAGTAGCCACGTGGCAATCTTGGATCGTATCAGAGATTTTCTTCTGTTCCCGAAGAGTCTGTCATTATGACAGGACCATCATGACACTTCATGTCAGAGCCGTCAGCTGTCAAATCATGGCAGAGCATTGAATAAGGCCATTACTCGATGGCCAGCTATGTTGGAGGATCCCATAGGGATACGTGGCGTTGATCGAGCCGCATATCTCTGTTGGTCATATGTGAGCCGCATGTACTTCTGAGCTGCATGCGGCTGGGGGACTCTTTGAACCGCATGGGACTGTCCATATGTAAGCCGTATGGACTCTCCTGTCCCGAGGCGCATGAGACTGAGAGTCTCTCTGAACCGCATGGGACTGTTCCTGTATGAGCCGCATGGGGTTCTCTTGTTCAGAGCCGCATGAGACTGAGAGTCTCTCTGAACCGCATGAGACTGCTCCTGTATGAGCCGCATGGGGTTCTCTTGTTCCGAGCCGCATAGAGCATTATTCTGATATTCTCCATGCTTCTATAAATACTAGAGGAAGGTCGCACGTAGCATATATACTAAGTCTTATGGCAATCACTCCGGTGTCATTCCTAATACGGAGTAAGTTTCCAGAAGAAAACTTAACTACAAACTAAGAAACAAAGTACAATGTACAATTTTGATTCTGGAGAAGTACAACTATAGGAATATGATCAGAAGATGATCACTTTATTCCTTGGACGATGCGATCTTGGAGAAGAAAAGCTCTTGAACTTGCTATGGAAGCAATAGAGAATTGTCGAGAATTCTTGCCAGGAGCCGATGATAAGTGTCGATAGATTAAGAAGTGATTTTGGAACTCTATTTATCGAGTTTTAGATAACTGCCAGGCAGTTACAATGATTGGTACGCAATGCAAAGATACACAGACTATACACTGCTTTGCGCGCCAGATGTCATTTCATCCATTAGCGCGAATGGTTAACTTAACTGTATGGGACGTATGGCTTTCTGTGAGAGAAAGGTTCTTGGTGATAGGCAGTGTCATATGTATGTTCTTCGAGATTAGTGGCATGCACGCTACGTCATCTTTAACTGCTTCTAGATGATGATTAATTGGTGCCAGTTTAATAAATGGCACGCTCTGTTGATTGATGGCAAACTAAAATTGGCGCTATGTATTGAGTTTATGCAAAATTTATCACTTCACGCTATTTGGTGAATGGCGCTGAGAAAGTGACTGACAGTTATCATCATGACAAATCTTTCTAAAAAGATGTGAGATTCGGCTTCTCGAGGAAGATTGCTACATGGTGGCATTTTATTGCATGGCGCTATTTGAGTTTATGTTTGATCTGTGCAATTCAGCATTGGTGTCGAGTATCTGACAAAAAATCCTCCTTGAGCGATGCGCATGCAGAACTCGAGAAGGATTATCTCGACTGTCGTGTTGTCAGTCATCATGATTGATATGACCTAAAATTTTGTCTTCTCGGCGAAGCTTTGCTGTATGTCCTGGCGTTATCTGATGGATGGCGTTATTCGATGTTGGACGCCATTTAATAGATAGCGTCATGCGCTATCTGTAAATGGCGTGGCGCACTCTGTTGAGAATTTTTGAGCTTCTACAAATTTCAAAAATTTTAAAATTTGAAATAGTTTGAATAAGAAGCATGCCATGAATTTAAAAGATTTTGCGCACGCAGAATCCCAACAGTTTTGCTGTTTTGATCCGCACGAGATTTGTGCAGACTTTAAGCGATCGGCTTAGGTTTTATAAATACCCCACTCTCAAGAGAAGAGAGATTTGTTTCTCTCAAAAGTTATCTTTTTCGAGTTCTCTTCATCTTCTTCTTCCCTCAAGCTCTTAGAGTTTTCTTGCTCGACAAAAATGGCGTCGAAGAGATCTGCGGTGGAGAAGGCCAAGTGCTTGGCCGGAGCTTCATCACGAGCACCATCGCTGAGGGTGCCAAGACATGCGCTGCCGTCAGCTAGAGCCGAAGTGGCGAATCCCGCTCTTGGAGGTGAGGGTCGATCGGAGAAGACAATGAACAATAAAGTTGGCACAATTTGATAGTTGGTGCAAACCACAGCCGGTGCCAAGCACCTTTTCAGAGTATTGGTTGGCACCATGCTGACCTTAATATGCGCCACCTCTTTCAGAATATTGGCCAAAAAATGCGCTAAGCATAGTTTCATGAATCGCACGCGCTCTTTGTTCACTCAAAGTGCGTGGCGCTATGCACCATAATTGTGCACGCTCTTTCTTTCAACAGAGAGCAGATAGTGCCGCACAAAATAAAATTGTCCTTTTGCACATGCAGAACATAAACTGTCAGAGACTGTCATATTGTATCGTGCCATCCATCATTTGTGCAGAAATGTTAAAAACTAGAAACCACTTAAGTTTTTTTTACTCATAAGAGTTGTCTTTCACGATTCTGACTCCGTTTCCTTTTACAGTTGACCTCAGGGAAGATCCCCCACGCCGAGATATTGGCTTCTGCTTTTCGTGTATCGAAATACCAAGAAGGCTTATTACATGTCATATTCCCACAATTTGACCCTGATGGAATAGCTAATAGAAGAGCTCTCCTTGAGTCTCAGGATGACAGAACGTTGTTGTACCTAATAAATAGTGAATCTTTCCTGACTGCGGATCAAGCTCCCCACAAGAAACCAGCTTTCTTATTTGGAGAGACAATGGAGCTAACTCTCAGCCCAAGTCAAAACTAGAAGCTCAGATCTTCAAAAGAGGAGATAAATTGGTATATCTTCCATATATGTCAAAGAATCTGTCTCTGTCCCGATATGCTCATGCCAGCTACCCTCGGAAGATGTTGTGGGGTATAACTCCATTTTAACAAGCCAAGGTTGGATGGATATGTTACAAATTTGGGGAGAAGAGGAGGGACATATTCTATAGTTCTTCTGAAAAGCATAGCACGCACTTGAGGGGTTTGAAACCGAGTTGCGTACTGGTCGAAGATTCGTCTTTGATGATACTAGTCCTGATGCCTTTCTTCGCCAATACTTATGCTGCAGTAGGAGGGGTATATCCTTCCCTAACTCCAAGGCTGACGAGTTTGATGCACCCTGACATTAAGCACTGGAATCGACTCTCTGTATAGATCTTGGACAACTTCACCGACAAGTTTACAAGAATTGGATCTCTATGAAGCTGTTTTGACCACCTCCTGTGGCATCTATACCAACAATAGTATGTTTCTTGCCTTGGTAGAGAGGTGTAATAGCAGGACTGGCACCTTCATCACTCCTCACGGGGAGATAGGCTTCGCCTTTCATGAGATGCAGTTTTTGTCGCATCTGCTACTGGGTGAGAATTCTTATGAAGAGTATGTGCCAACTGATGATAAACTAGAGATTTTGGCTAAGGATAATCCCCTGATGATTGCTGTTTTTGATGAGTTGTTGTGTCATTTTATGGTATGTACTCATCTTTTCAAGAGTAAGACGCTCGAAACGTGTTATACATCCAAGTGGTTGGTATACCTCTTCTTGGGTCATGACACAGAGAATAAGGTGCAGGAACACTTGGGTTGTGACCCATATTTTTTCAAGCCATTCGACGATTATACAATAAAAAATTATTACGGGATCCCGACGTGTTGACAACATACTGCAAGAAGAGTGGCATGGTTATGCCGCTGGCACCTCTGTCGAGAGTTACATAAGACATGGTGGTATAACTATATCTAAGGAGGCTACTTTGGCAGGCTTCCTCTTTATCTGGCTGAGACGGTTTGTGGTCTCCGGAGCCAGTGTTGTTGATCGCATCCACCGAGGCGTGCTGTTTGCTACAGTGTATCTAGTGTTTGGGTGTAGGATGGATATCCTCTCTGCTATAACTAGCCGACTGAATGTGGGCCCCAGTGAGTTCATGACCGTTATGATGGAGAAACCCGATTCTCGAAGTGACTTTTTCCGTACCGAAATGTCGTTCAGATATCTGTTCGGCTGGTTGGTGCTACATCATCCTTCTCTGATGGATCCTGTTCTTGGTACATGCGGAGCTTTAGCAGGGAACTTTACTGTAGATATGTCGAGTCTATATGGAAGGCAAACTCATTATATGATTGTAGAAAGGCACTGAATCGAGGCTCCAACTAGAAGTTCTCCTGTGTTTCTCCACCACCTGGGGTATGAAGCCTGCTCGACTATTTTCCAAAATCTAGAGCCCGTTGGTTCTCGTCTACCTCCAACAGCCTTCTCCTGGTTGATGATGATCATACCTTCGCATTTGGTATATCTGTTTGAGAATATGTGCTATCTGAAACCATACTTGCCCATCCGGTTTGCTCGTCAGTTTGGCTACGACCAGATGCATATTAGGAATGCGACTACTTGCCTTCAAGCATCCGGGCTCTTAATTGATCGGGCTCGAGGGTGGAGGTATTATAGTGTGAGAGGTACTAATGCTACGTTTACTATGCCCTCGACTACCTTTGAGGCAGGCCCGCATATGTTAAATTTCTATATGTCACTACCACATTCTAGAGCAAGGGTATTTTGGTAATTGGTAAAAAATTTGATTATTTTTTTACTATTTAATTAATGTGTTGTGCTAGTGTCATTAATTGTTGAAACCTTAGTAAATACAATGGTTAGATTTTAGCCATGACCATAAAAACTTGTTAGAAAGATTAGGTGACTTAAGTTAGGCTCTAATCTAGCTAGACAGCCTTTTATAAACCAATTAGTGACTTAAAACACAATCCATTATGGGCCTTCTTCCTAAGGGGCCTTAAAACGACAAATAGGAAGCCTTTTAGGCATTTTCACCCAAATTAAAACCTAAGGACAGCTCAATGAGCTCATGGCCGACCATAAGAGAACCTCCCCTTCCTATTTATAGCAAGCATAGCCTCCTTCTTCCCCAAATTACCTCCAACATCAAAATTGAGCCAAATATCTCCAAACAAGTTGCAATCTCTTCTCTTTGAAGAGAGGAAGCCTCTATTTGCTAGGAGAGAGCATATTGGAACAATTTGGCCATTGGAAGAGAAGGAAACCTCATTCTAAGCTTTGTTCATTGAGATTCCAACTCTCAATTGGTAAGAGCCTCTAAACCCTTCAAATTTCTTTTTCTTTGATATAGATGCATTTATATAGGGTCCCTCTTGCATTAGGAAGGTTTTGGGTCAATTTCGGATTCGTTTGATGTGTGTATCACGAGAGTATCGGATACGCACACCAAGTGTTCGATGAAATGACTCTTAGGGATTTTAATGTTTAAGTTTAAG
Source organism: Iris pallida (assembly GCA_029216955.1). Taxonomy (NCBI): domain Eukaryota; kingdom Viridiplantae; phylum Streptophyta; class Magnoliopsida; order Asparagales; family Iridaceae; genus Iris; species Iris pallida. The sequence goes on along the minus strand of JANAVB010042219.1, from coordinate 8,344,506 downwards.
TTTTACATATTGATTTGGGTCTGTCTTGTATAGGAATTATTATTGGTATGTTTATCTAGGAATTTAGTATAATTTAAATGTATTTATAGAGTGTGGGGCCTTGGATTGTAAAACCTGCTCACTGTGATGTTCTGTCCTGTGCACTTTATTGTCCATGTATGCACACTAGAGTTTCGGGCCAGTTACCTATGACCTCTGTTCACCTAGGCAATTCATTAGAGTAGTTATATTCACTTAGATGTAACAGTTACATTAGTTGGTCTGTCCAATGTTGTCCATGGACCAATTCACATATATGTCTTGTTCTTTGAGTAGCTGTAGTGATTTGTATTGTTCCTAACTTATTAATTCACTATCTATATTGTCCATTCATTCATTGCATTGCATATATGGTTGTTCAGTCATATGTTCATGTCTTGTCCACTTTACTTGGTTTAGTCGATTCACTGACCTGTCCCTTACCATTCCTTAAACTCACTTTTCCAGTCACTCGAGTAATGTTCCTTCATCTTAACTGTCTATTCACTGCTTGTTTATTCAGACCCTACCTTGCCATTCTTATTTGATTCACTCCATTCAATTGGTTCAAGCCTCGTTTCATTATTTGTTTAGTCTCTAGGTGATTCTTTAGAGTTCAGTTCAGTTAGGATCATCCCACATGGTATCCATTTGTTCAGACCCCATATTTGGCTCTGTCCACTTACCTTAGCTCCATTTGTATTAGATCTGAGAGTGAAGGGGGTGAGTTACCTACCATGTTCAGTAGCAATAGCTTAGGCAGTAAATGAGATGGAGTATTTGGTAATGAGAGATAAGGGAAGGTAGGACTGGTGTATTATTAGTTGTATGTGTAAGGATTAAGGGGCCCCAGGTTTGGGGAATTACAGAATAGAGGATAAGGAGTGGATATTGTGAAGGAAGTGAAAGTGTTAGAGAGGGGGGCTCGGGATAAGAGGATGCAACAGCAGTATTTGCTGCCATTTGTACAGCAGCATCATTGCCTTGTAGTAGGACAATGGCAGTAGTAGTAGTAGGTATCCTATAACAGAAAGAAAGATTAGTGTATTGGTCCTTAGTTTACTATCCATAATATTAAACCCTATTTCATTATCTACCTATATCTTTTTGTTCAGAAAATTGCATATGTTCTATCCATGCCTCGAATTTGGAAATCCTAAACTATGTCCATGCATGTCCCATATCCTCCTTAGTGTTCTGTCCTCATCATTAGAGTACCATCCTCATTTCTTATTAATTTCAGACTTACACTAGGACTTTAGTGTTTAGTCTATCATGATATTCTAAACACTGCATTTGATAGACATATGTCCCTTTTACATATATCTTGATCAAATTGTCTATTTGACTGATACTCATAGAGTATCAGTCCTTATCCACTTCATTGCAATCCATTATTTGTTAGTTCAGTCACCCTTTGTCTTGATATGGATGTTTGCAATTGTATATATTGTAGGCTTTGTATCAGCTCTAAATTAGCCCAGTCTCATATTAATACCAAGTATCAATCAATACACTTTCCATCTCTGGGTGTTTGTTTTGTCCCTTAGTTAGCCTACTGTATCAGTGGTAAAGGGAAAGGCATGGTATCAGTCAGTGAGGAGAGGTTAGAGAGTGTATTAGTGATAGGTGTGTGGGTCAGTCGAGTTGTGAAAGGGATAACTGAATGTGGGTATTTAAGTTAGTGCCTAAGTGTATAGTGAGCAATTTGAGATGTGTCAGTGCAACCTCAGATGCACAAATGATAAGAGGGGAGGAGCAGGGCCTTAGGCCACAACCTATGTGTTTTGTGTTAGTTTTGAGGGAAGGCTTTCCCAGTACAGTGAAGATGTTGAAGTGCACAGCAGATACACTAGTATGGCCAGGCTGTGCCTCCTTGGCATAGGCCTATGGGTCGCCATGGACTGGGGCAAAGCCAATTGGCCTGTAGTAGGTACCAGGCATGGTTGGTTTGGCTAGGCTAGTGTGGCCTTGGCAGGATATATGGGCCTTCTGGCCTACAGGTTTTAGAAGAGGAGGAAAATCTGTGGATCAAGGTTAGAGAAGGGTAAAAAAATAGTTAAGATAGGAGCGTGTGTCTAAGTGAGGTTGAGAGCCTTTGAGGGGTGTCAAAAGCAGGAGGTAGCAGTAGCTACATGATCAAGTGTGTCGTTGACCTTGGGTGGCAGTGTATGGGCCATGTGGGTATTGTTGTGTGTGAGGAGTGTCAGGGTATGTATTTGTTGGATATCAGATGGTATCAGTTAGTGAGTACCTATGTAGATGGATGCACATAGGAGCACTTGGATAGATGAGGGGATGAGTAGGAAGTTCAGGTGGATGGGTAGCAGTATTGTGTTAGGCATGAGTAGGATGTTTATGCGTTGGGGTTCATTTGTTCAGTCCATTTGAGAGGGAGGGCTAATTATGTTCTCAGAATAGGAGGAGATAGCAGGGCAGGTGTTTAGAAGGAGAGAGAGGGTGATATACCAGTTGTGAAGATAAGGGGATGTTCCATTCCTTAGTATCAGTACTAGTTGAGAGAGTAGGGAAGGAATAACTTGTACAAATGAAGAGGAGGGCTTGCCAACAACAGGCAACTGCACATTAGTGCACTTGCAAGGAGTTTGTGCAGTAGGCAAAAGAAAGACAACTGTTTTGATAGGTTAGGCAGTCCACTTGGCCAATTCAGGTTTGGCCTATATGAGTGACTTGTGACTGAGTTTTGTTTGATCAGTAAGTGGTGTATGATGGCAGTATGCCAAGTGATAGAGCGTGTTAGTGAGTTAGAGGGAGGTATGTATGTAACAGTTCACAGGATTAATATGTAGCAGTGTAATGGATGGGTGGAGGGTACATGTATTTTCATATATGTCCATTGCCTATCTATCTAAATACCTATTTATCTACCTATCTATTTATTCATGTGTCTATCTATTCCTTTATATATCTAGCAATCAATATATATAGGTAAGGTAAATCTAGGTATTAGTTAAAGTTCTACATATGTGGGATAGGTTTGATGTTAGATTATGTATATATATGTAGTGTCCTATATGTATATGATATAAGTATTGTGTTATACCTTACTATACATGGTTATAGATTAGAGTTAGTTAGAGTAGAGTTGGTTAGCCTAGTTGACCAAACCCTAGATGGTTAACCCTATAAATAGCCTAGTTGACCAAGATTTGACAAATAGTCTAAGTTTGACTAAGTTGACCAGAGTTGACCAAGAGTTGACTTTTGACCTAGAAGGGCCTAGAGCATGTAGAATGCATTGTTTAACTCAATTATTCAATTTAGAACACATTGTAACATGTACTTCTCATAATAGGACATTGTGACTCCAGTTTGGACATCGGTACACATCAGATTCTCAGGGTATCAGGCGAGTACATTCTCTAATAGTTCTTTCATTTATTTGATGATTACTTTGATTCAGTTACAGTATAGTTCTATTTGATTCTCTGTCACAACATATATTGGTATTCCCGTCACAATAAGTATTAGTATTCTGGATTCATTCACTCTCAATACATGCATTTGACTCGTCTAGCCTCTATTACTCGAACCACTTACAAGAACCATCTACTTGAAACACCTACAAGTACTAAATGTTCAATTCATACAAGAATCATCACTACAAGCAAGATAGTCGTCGCCGTTGGGCCCAATGTATGATATGTCGTATTCAACAAGAACCACCTTACAAGAAAGATAGCCATCGCCATTTGGCCGAGCGTGCGATGTGCCGTATTACAAGAAAGATAGCCATCGCCGCTTGGCCGAGCGTGCGATATGTCGTATTTACTCGTCTAAACAAGAAAGATAGCCATCGTACGCTTGCCAAGTATACGGTGTGCCGTATTTACTTGTTACTTGTTTTTATGATAAAAACAGTATCTCAAACACACTGGATTAGTGACTGGTACTAGAATCACATTGTCATATGTTTTACAGATTGGACTTGTTTCATATTCTTCCAGTTAGTTGTCTTTATTTACAGTTTTCATCACCATTCTCTCATATTCTCTGTATTTACATTCCTTGTTTGACAGTTGTCCTATTTCATTACCTGTCTCAAACTTTCCATGATTCATCAATATAACTGTCTATAATTGCTTTATAGTCTTTGTCATTTACATAGAATTGCTAGATGAGATGTGCGTGTTCCATACTGACTGGATATATTTTTCAGATGATTGCCCGAAGTACTTGTCCTACCTTTTATGGATCTTAGGAGAGGATAGCTACTTTGGGTCCTAATTCTCAGGAGTGACCATGAGACTAGTATAGAGAACTTGCTTAGATTTTTATTTAGAACTTGTGTTGTAATAAGTAGAGATTTGACATTGTATTTGAGTTGTTTCAGATATTATTTTAGTTATTGTTTGTTGAGTTGTTATAGTTATTTTAGACTTATTTGAAATCTTATCGTGCTTTAGACTGTGATTGAGTATTATCATATCTTATACTTGTCCTCCATTCGGAGTTGATATCTATGACAGGTACATTATATATATGTGTGAGTTGTTAGATAGCGACCTAGAACTCTGCGGCACAGGCTGGGCGCCTTTGGGGGGTTATTCTATGACAGATAGTTTTGTTGGCGTAAGAAAAGTGCAGGAAGGGATTCCGGCTTCTATAGATTTGGGAGAAGCCGAGATGGAGGTTTCCGCTGATGCTTCCCTAGAGGCTGTACCTGTTGGTTTCCATGACGAGGTACAAAGTGCATTACGCGTCCCTCTCAAGAAGCGGAAGGAAAAATCTCCCGTAAAGGGAGAGAGCAAGAAGCAAAAGACTGGGACTTCATCTTATCAGTCAGCTCATGATGAACCACTTCTGCTGCTAAGGGAAAAGGAAAAAAGAAGAAAGAAGCAGTTGCTGTTGAGAAGCCTACGACGAGGACAAAGGCTCAGATATGATGACTTGAAGGTATCTCTCGAAGCTAAGCTTTCCCCTGGGAAAACATCATCTTTCAAAGGAGCAACCCCATCTCCTTGCCAGAAGAGTAGGGAAGTGATTGAAGAAAGAATCAGAGAACGGATTGCTCCTAGAGACTCACAAGATGACCCTTCTGAAGCCGGAGTCTCACCCCAACTACTGCTCAAACACAAAGCAAGAAGGAAATTAATGGCGTCCAGAATTGTGAAGGAGAAGACTGTGGTTTCTCCTACTCCATCCTCGCCAAGGCAGTCTCCTGGTCGTCAAGAACCCTCGATGCCGTCATGGGAAATATCTTCGCCATCACATGGAGGTGTACCATCTTCGAAAGGTGATAACCTTAATCTTTCAGTCCAACAAAAGTTATTAAACGTTAACCCTTTGGCTATTTGTATTGAGATTTCTTCGTCTCTAGAACTTCCACAGGCTAGCGCATCAGCTCCAGCCGCTTCTGTCGATGTTCCTGCTGCTACTGGATCGAAGCTGACGACTACTGAGACTGATGTCCCCTTTTCTGCTAGGGCACTCACAGCACTCATTTCCTCCGGTCTGATGTCTCTGTCGGTTTCTGATGACGCTTTGAGAGCCACTGTGCCTAGGGAAGTGTAAGTTCTATTTGGAAGAGTTTGGAGCTAAAATGGAAAGGAAGTTGCTTCGGAGGTTCCAGCTCCTTCTATGTACAAACTACTACAGGCACTATTTCGAGCGAGCTACTATCTCGAGATGAAGATATTATAAAGGCACTGCGGGACTCAGACATAAAGATGAGAAGACTTATAAGAATATTGTTGAAACTGTCCAAGATTTTGAGAAGGCTAAATCGAGCCAGGATCAGTTAGCGGCCCAGGAGGGTCAAGATTTTGTGGCCAAAGATGACCAAATTACAACTAAGGGTGATGAGCACCCTGTTGAAGATGAGGGCGACCAGAGCCTTGGTGGAGATAATCAGAGTCTCAATGAGCCCCTTGGCGATGAAAACTCTAATGTCGATATTGAGGGCGATGGAAGCCCATCTAATAAAAATGTGGGCGATAAGAGCCTCGTCGAAGGTAACAACAGTCTCGAAGGCCCCAAAGGTGATGAACACCCTGATACTGATATCGAGGGGACTCAAAACCCCGTCGAACATGTTTTTGAAGAGAAACAGGCAGAATTAGAAGCCCATGAAGAATAAGCTGCGTCTGAGATTAAAAAGACCCTCGCTTTGTCGGAGACCAAAAGTGATCAGGCTAAATCAGGGGCTAGGGGAATCCACGCTGATTCAGAAGCCGGGAGCAGCCATTTTATGTCTAGAGGCTCGGAGGCGGGTAGCAGTCAAGTTGGTGCAGTAATATCTACCTCTATATTGGAAAGGCTTTATACATTAAGAGTTACTTAGGCTGTCAATACCCCTTATATTCCCATAGGCATGGGTAAATTTTTGATTACTGAATGATGTCCCGACTGATCTTCATCCCTATACTGCTGAGACTCTCTCTAACTTGATGCTGTCGAAGAAGGAGTCATATCCGGGAGGGAAGATGCGGATGGAAGGCTGGAGACATTCTGTTCCGTTCTGGAGTGACCTTACTGGATGGGTGCTCTCGACTTACGAGGCCACCCTAAAAGCTGTCGGTCTTCTTTATGTCGTCAGGGCCACCGAATATGGTATTAAGGTTAACTGGCCGATGTTTGTCTCCTTGGCAGAGCTGTACAACCATCATACGTGCACCTTCTTCACTCCAGGCGGGGAGATGGGTTTGGCTCTTCAAGAGATGCAGGCGGTATCCAAACTTCCCTGGGAGACGGAGCCATATGCAGAATATGTCCCCAGTGATGCAGAGATCTTGGACTTGGAGAAGGAGAACCCTGATATGACGGAGGTGTATAAAGAGTTACTATGTCACTTTTTTATTTGTCACTAGATTACGAAGAAGGGTAAGACTGTGGGGTCCCTTCCGCATACGAGGGCCTGGACCAACTATGTTTTCACCAGAGAAGGGGGAATGGTCCAGTCTCCTTCTCGTCTCGTAAGCCCTTGACGAGCTCTAAGATAGAGCAGCTGATAGAAGATCACGGAGCTGTGGATACCGAAGATAGTGATGATCCTGAGGGAAATTCCTCGATTTATCAATTCTTCAGGTATGCCGAGTTCAAGATGTCAGAAAAGGTGGTGCTAGCCACTTTCCTGATGATATGGCTTCGTGACTGCGTAGTCCCTGGTGGTTAAGGTTCTATTGAGAGAATCAGTCGGGGTATGATACTTTCGGCTGTAAAGCTGGCCTTTGGACGTCCACTTTCTCTGCTTTCAGCGATGGTCTGTGCCATCCAACGGGGGTTGCGACATTTTGTTGTGAACACGATAACACCCGAAGGCAGGAAGGACTTTGCTAGGACTGAGTTACCCTTCCACTATCTGATGGGGTGGCTGGTGCTGCATTGTCCCAGATTGATGAACGCTGGGCTGATGGTAGACTCTTTGGCAGGAGATGCCATCCTTCGGAGGTTCAGAGACACGGATTGGACCGTTACGGGGGTGCCTGTTTGCAGTAGGGCTTTGAGTTTTCTGCAGAACTATGAATTCTTCATAATATCGTCTCCGTCTGGTAGTGGTCGTACGGAAGACATCCTAATAGATGAGGGAGCACTCACTACAAGCCTTCCTATTGGGGCATTTCGTTGGCTCCAATCCATTAGGCCTTTCCATCTGGTATTCAGGAACAGGAACCACACATTCCTGGAACCTTATTTGCCGAGCCGCTTTGGACGATAATTCGGCTATAGCCAACTTCTCTTGGGTAATTCCATCCCTCATCTCCAGTCGATAGGGAGTCCGATCGACGGGGTGCCTGCATGGGGCTACTACAATGCTGGATGTACATGGGCAGTCTTTACCTTGCCCGAAGATAAACCCGACACCCACATGCTCTTTGCTGCTGCTAAGTTCTATATTTTGGTCAATACCCTTCCTTCTCGGTATGACCGTGAGCATAGTTTTATATCGGGGACCAAGCTTGCCCCTACCCTTGCTGGTATAGGACAAGTGCGCGTAATAGAGAGTAGCAGAAAGGAAGGCACCGCGCCTACAGTTGAACCGGCTGCAGTGCCGTAACAGAGAGTTGTTATTGAGGAGCCTATTATTGCAGTGCCTCGGAGAGAGGATACTGAAGAACCTCTTTCCGACATTCCTCATAAGAGGAAAGCTTCCACCGAACTGGTTCCACGGCCCAAAAGAAAAAAGGTAGTTGTTTCCCGGGAGAGGAAGAAGGTCGCAGACGTGGGTGTCGGATCGCCTCCTCCCAGAAGGTCTTTTCGACAGACGGCGTTGCAGGCCGTTACCATTCGGGAGGTAGATCCCTTCCTAGACTCCATAGCTATTTTGGTCAAACCTTTAGAGGCTTTCTCACCCTTGCGTTTGTCCTTTGCATAGGACCCTGAAGTTGTAGCTGAGGTAGGTGCCTCCTCATCTGAGGAGGTGGACGCGACAACGGTATCCCCTGTCCGTCATCGACCGATGGATGAGGACAGGTCTTCTTCAGCTGTAAGAGTTGAACAACGGGATGACCAGGGCGAAGGCCCAGACCATGATGACAACTAAAAGATTAGTCCCTCCTATGACATTTCTTTGGGGGATATGTCAGCGATTGGAGCCGTGATGAGGGACTTAGATAAAAATCAAGTCCAATCGGCTCATCCTCCTGCGGGTATGTTATCTTTGCGCCTCTCTTCGGATGAGATTTTTTGACTTTAATTTTACGTGCTCCTCGTGAGACTGACCATGACTGTATGTTCCCTTGTAGACAAGGGGAAGCAACCCCTCGTGAAGATAGTCCCAGGCTTTGGGGAAGGGACAAAAGTTGTTTATAGATCCTCCATTTTTGCTGGTGCAGGGTGAGCTGTTAGTGAGCCGGTATCGGCCACAGAAGGAGAGGTTGAACAGCCTGCTGAGGGGGCTGTTGCTGAATCTGCTCCCGTTTCGGCTGGGATTGTGGAAGATATCAAGCCTGATGCCGCTTAGGGCCTTGCTATTGTTCTCCTGGAGCAGTCTGGGCCTGCTCTTAGTTTCCCTGAAGCCAAGACTGATGGCGTAGCCCAGGCTGGAGTTGAGCAAGCCGAAGATACAAAATTACAACTCTTTTACATTTCCCTCCCACTTTTTTTGGTTACTGATGTATATATTATTTTCTTGTCAGGTTCGACTTCTTGTTAGGTATCCCTTCCTGGAGCGGAAGAAACTCTCCAAGCTTCCTCCCCGACGACCTCCACTGAAGACGACGAGATAGCCCAGGAAGTCGTCAAAGCTTTCTACTCTATACTGAAAGTAAAGCTTCCTAAAGTCTTGAATCGGAATGCTGCCTTTGGTCCTGTGAAGGCTGTTGCCGAATGCCAAGTGGCGGCCCTCGAGAGCATTGCCGATTATGAAGAGCGGGCCAGTACTCTGAGGAAAGTTCTGAATGACCTGGAGGGTCAGGTGGCCAGGTTGCGGGATACGAAACAGCGGAGCCCGACGTTGCTGTTTCGCGCAGAAGACGAGGCTTTGATCACGGCCCTTGCAGAGGAGAAGGCTACTTTCCAGGTGAGGAAGGATGCCCTCGTTCGAGAGATCGACAATTTGGCTTACCAGTATGGTCAGTTCAACGCTGCAAGTGAGGCGCGTTCTGCCTCAAAGAATAAACTGGCTGCACAGATTATCGAGAAGTATAATCACATTGCGCAGATCCAGAACGAGATCGCCCAACTGGAAGCAGACATGAGGACAGCAACATCTTAGCAGAAGGATTATTTGGCTCAGGCTGCCATGATCGTCACCACTTCTGCCCATTTAGAAGAACAACTGGCAAAGTTGGACGGAGAGCATCTGAGTCTGATCCTTTTTTAGGATGAAGCTGCTCGTCAAGAAGAGGCGCGCCGTCGAGCTACCGCGAAGGTTGAAGCCGAAATCGTGGCTCTAAGGGACAACATCAATTGCCTATGTATCACCTAGATTCTTTGTTTGTAACTATTTTCTTTTTTCTTTCCACCCATTACGGCTCTTATACCTTTTTTCCGTCTCTTGATAGACGTTCAAGTAAAGAATAAAGAATCTTTTCAAAATGAATGTAGTTTTGTGAAATATCAGAACTAGAAATAATGTGGACATAGCAAGGATGTTTCGGGTGGGTATTCTACTGGAGAATTTGATGTGGACCTATTATCCGTTTTATATTTAAGTTTTTTTGAATATAGATAATAAGTTGAACGAAGCTGCTAGTATAGGTAATATGGACGTAATAGCAAAGGATGTTCTATATCTGACCAGAGGTAATATGGACGTGGAAAGATATATAACGTTAGGTGGGAGTGGATAATTCAGAGGTAATATGGACGTGATAATCCTTGATAAATGCTTTGCTCAGAGGTTATATGGACTTGGCAAAACATTTCTTGATCGTTCCACTGGGAAAATAATTATCGAAAAACAATTCAGCGGTAATAGGGGCGTGACTTGTTTTCGTCAAATCGAGTTTGGACAGAGTCAAAAAACGAGAATGATTCTACTGGAGAAATATTTTAGAGGACCTATTATCCAAGGCGTATTCAAGACTCTTGAAATACGGATAATAGTTAGATAATTTTTTGAATCACATAAACGTCGTACTGTATATTTACATGACTGAACATATGTGAACATTATGTAAAAAAGGTTACACATAGTATTTCTTCAAGAACTTGTCGTTGATAGGCATCATGAGCAAGTCACCATCAGGCTTGGTTAGTCGGTGCACACCGTTAGAATACACTAATTCTATAATGAAAGGACCCTCCCATTTAGGCTGAAATTTTCCTTTCGTTTTGTGTGTCATGACCATTGGTCTTCTTACTGCTAAGACTAGATCACCGACTTGGAAGATTCTTTCCTTCACCTTTTTATTAAAGGCTCTGGAAAGGCGTGCTCGGTATAGCTCAATGCGTTGCTGAGCTAACAAGCATTTTTCGTCTAGCGCTTCGAGCTCCTAGAGTCGCAGACGGTAGCTTTCTTTGGTAGTCAACTCGCTAGCTAAGGCTACTCGAAGAGACGGAATCTGGATTTCAAGGCAAAGAACTGCTTCGCTCCTATAAACCAGAGAGAATGGCATACTATCTGTTGGAGTCCGGACTGTTGTACGATAGGCCCATAGACATTCGCCGAGCTTCTCATTCCAATCGTGCCTGTTTGAAGACATGAACTTTTTGAGAAGTTTTATGATGGTTTTATTGAAGGCTTCTGCTAGTCCGTTAGCCGCTGGATTGTAGGCAGTAGAGGCTACATTCTGGATTCGATTCCTATCGCAAAATCGATAGAATACATGGCTTACAAATTGTGGACCATTATTATGGATGATCCTGCGAGGTAGGCCGAAGTGGTAGATAATGTGATATTTGGTGAAATTGATCACGTTCGATGCCTTCACTTCGGTGAGTGGTACAGCTTTCACCCAATTGGAGAAGTAATCAGTTATGGCTAGGATGAACCGATGTCCTCTAGAAGATGGCGGACTGATTGGTCCTATGATGTCCATTCTCCAGGCTTCAAAAGGCCAAGATGCTGCCGTCGGGTGTAGAAACTCCGAAGGTTGATGAATGAAATCGGCGTGGAACTGACAGACTCTACACTTTTTTGCATATTCAACAGCATCTGCTATCATCATGGGCCAATAATAATCCATTCGTTTGAGACGATCTTGTAATTTGGGGCCTGGTTGATGTGCACCATAAACTCCATCGTGAGCCTCCCGGAGTGCATGTTTGGCTTCTGTGTCTGATAAATATCGTAACAGTAACCCGTCGTAAGAGCGTCGATATAGCATCTTGGTAGCTGTGTCATAGTAAAATCTGAGGGATCGCCTTTAGATAAACACTGCTTCCTTCGGGTCCTCGAAGAGGATTCCATAGACAGCGTAGTCCATGAAAGGAAATCTCCAGTCTTTAACATCGATGTTTTTTTTCGTTGTGTAACTGTGATGAATATGCAAGACATTTTTTACACAAAATAGTTCTCGACCAGACACTGTGATCGACTGCTGAGTATTGGTAGGGATGGTCAAGGAAGCAGCGAGACTGGCTAGAGCATCTGCTTCTATATTCTGTAGTCGAGGCACGTGCTCGATGAAGAACCCAGCGAAAGTAGATGCCAACTCGATTGTTGCTCTGTGATAGGGGATGAGATCTTCGTGACGAACTTCATAATCCCTTCGGACTTGACTAACTATTAGCTTGGAATCGCCGTAAGCTTCTAGATAGTCAACTCCCAGTTGTTTTGCCAGTTGTAGGCCGATTAGTAGGGCGTTATATTCGGCCACATTGTTGGTGCATGGTTCCCATGAGAGAATATACACGATGTATAACCAGATGATCAGGTGACACGAGCACGACGTCTACTTTGGCCACAATATTTCTTTTATGTTCTGTTCTTGATGCACCGTCAAAGAACCTTCACCAAATAGGGATTTCTTCAGTTACATTATTAGACTTCACTACTTCATCGGGGATTTTGTTGTAGAGTTTGGAAGATTCTGGCACCGGATGAGCTGCTAGGAAATCAGCTAATACTTGGCCTTTTACTACCTTCTGCGGAATGAAGAGCATATCGTATGGAGTCAACAGCATTGCCCATGTAGCTAAATGGGAATTGAGAGAACCCGGTTTAGTCATGAGTATTCTGAGAGGATTGACTTTAGATATGATGTGGATAGTCTGCCCCGACACATAGTGGCGTATCTTCTGGATGGCAAATACCAGTGCAAGGCATTCCTTTTCTACAGGTGTGTATCTGTGCTCGACACCCACCATTGTGCGTTTGAGGTAGTAGATTGCCTGTTCATGGCCGCCTTCATTATTCTGGCTAATAGGGCGCCAAGAGAATGGTCCATAGCACGGACATATAATAAGAAAGGCTTTCCTATTATTGGAGCAACCAATATTGGGCGGCTTGTGAGATATTTCATGATGTCGTCGAATGTACGTTGATATTGTTCGGTCCAGACGAAAGATACGCCTTTCTTCATGAGCTGAGTGAATGGTTGACACCTTCCAAAAAGGCTCAAAATGAATCGTCTGATGTAGGCTAGCCTTCCTTACAGTCCGCGTAGCTCTTTGAGGTTTCTTGGATGATGCATATTGAGGATAGCCTTCACTTTCTCTGGGTCAAGATGTATACCCTTTGAAGTGATGACGAAACCAAGAAACTTGCCGCTGGAGACTCCCAGAAAAGACTTGGTTGGATTCATCTTGAGTTGGTGTGCACGCATTAGTTCGAACACCATTCTCAAGTCTTGGAGGTGGTTGCCCTTGAGACGACTTTTAACTGCGGTATCATCTACGTAGCACTCTACTGTTTTTCACAAATGATCACAAAAAATTGTATTTATGGCTCGCTGGTATGTCGCCCCTGTATTTTTTTATACTCTACGAATGGAGGAATAATAATAAGTACAAATCTCAATCACAGCTAATGAAGATATACGATAAGATAGATAAGAATATCAATAGAATCCACAGATGAAATACGATAAAAGAGAGAATCCAAAGTGTCTAAGATAAACATCTAACAAGATCCATAAATCCACATCATCACAATCTCTAATACAATATCTGGAGGAGATACAATTGAAATAAGATAACTAAACTATGGGAGTGTCGTCGGCAGGTAATGGATCCTGCTGGAAGTCCAAGTCATAGGTGTCCTCTAATGCTGCCCCATAGTAGGTGGTACAACATGCCTCATCCTCGTCCTCTGTAATATTTTTAACAGGTCCAGTCAGGACAGGAGCGAGCACAATACATCTCAACAGTTCATAGCATGACAGGAATGTAAATCTAGCAATAGAATAAGATACATGAAACGCTGTAAAAAAATCTACATGAAGTAAGAGAGATAGTTGTAACTGGAAATATCTACTATAACTGACTAGTGAATCAGAGTACAAGATAGACATGTGAATGGCTGGAAATGATTCATGATTACACTACGGAATTGATTCATGATTACGCTACTTTGGGATTATTCACATGACTATTTCTACTCCCCCATCCCCAAATCAATACACAAGGATCCATTCAAGTTATGTTAAGATTCATGATTATACTACTGACTCATAATGAGTGATTCATGAATTTGATTCGTGAAGGCTCTGTGATTTATGAGGGTACATGAGTCATAAGCAGATTCATGATAGTAGAAGCATGAGAGTACATGATGTAAGTGAAACACATAAGACATGGGTACCCGATACTCCCGAGAGGGATAATATCTCATGAAAGATCTATATAGTACCAATCCGTGTTACCAACGTGACAGCATCAAGTAAAGTAGTCTAGAGCAAGATATAAGTCCTAACAAGTTCGAAATGATCAGAGAATGTACTCGCCTGATATCCTGAGTATCTGAAGTGAATATACTGTCTGAGGAGAGGTGTCTGACCCCTATTTAGAACAGCACAAGTCACAACATGTCTAAAATGGTAATATAGAACATTAAAATGCATTCTACATGATATTTGGGTCAATCTAGGCTAAAGTCAACCTTTAGTCAACTCTAGTCAACTACACTAGTCAAACTAGGTCAACTAGGTCAAGTCCTAACCCAGACAAGTCTCACTAAGCCTAACCATGTCTATCCTAGAGTTCACACAAGTCACAAGGCTACACAAGCTATCAAACACACAATTTCATGTATATATACCCATGTACCCATAATGTATATAAGACATACATATAGGAAAAACATATAGGGCTATATGCCTATATACATATCTACATTGGCATACACTTATATATATTCACCACATTTTACATATACAAATATATATAGGCAATCATACATATATATTACATTTTATCATGCATGAATATAGATATTTATATACTATATATATATAGAGAGAGGGATAGAGTGACAGTGGTGTATATATGTGTGTGTACCATGTGTGTGTGTGTTTACATTGTGGGTGTGTGTTTCAGTTTCCAGTTTTGAGTGTGGCAGGTTAGAGTGTGTGTATAGCAGAAGTGTGTGTGTGTGTATAGCAGTAGAATGTGTGTGTGTGTGTGTGTGTATAGCAGTAGAATGTGTGTGTGTGTGAGTGTATAGCAGTAGTGTTCTCAGGTTTTAGAGTGTGTATGAGTTTCAGTTTTTTATCACAGGTTAGAGTGTATCGAATGTGTGTGTGTAGATAGCAGTTTTCATCACAGGTTTTGTGAACATGTGTGTGTGTGTGTATTAGGTGATGTGTGTGTGTGTGTGTGTGTGTGTGTGTGTGGTGTGTTCAGATTTCAGTATGACAGGCTCGAAAAATAATCAAACAACCCAACCATCAAACAAATGAACCCAAACAATGTGAACTTTAATGTCAGACATAATACATATTCTTAGATTATAAATTTAATCATCTAACATCAGTAAAAACATAATTTAAATCTCAGGAATCAATAATCAGAACATGGTATCAGACTTGGGGAAAATCCTAATTTCGAATTCGAATCACAGTTAATATTTCAATTAATTGGTTGGTAATTGTTGTGACATATATATATGTGTCATGAAGGGTGTCTGTGTCCAACCAAGTGGACACAAACGTGTCTAATATGAAAACTAACACACGAGCAACAGAACACAGTGCACTGCCTCGTGCACAAGTTCAACACGCTCGCAGACACGACACACGACACGTGTGTCCACGTGGTCACGTCTACGTGTAGCCTAGCACTAGGGCTACACACTGGACACAACATGAGGTGTCCATGTGTCCCCGTGTCGGTGTACGAGATGCGTATCAGTGCGTATCTGTGTGTCTGTACGCGTGCGTGTAAACCCAGTGCACGAGCGAGAATGTGTCCGATTTGACACGATACTTCAAGCCACTTGGGGGTCTAATTCGCAGACACTGCCCCCACGTGTCCTCGCACTATTGGGTCGAACAAAGCTATGTCGTGTCCCACAGCCAATTCGAACAGTAGAGGAAACCCTAGCTCTACACGCGAGTGTGTTCGTATCTTCGTGTGGACACGACACGACTCGGAAATCAACTCAGAGGTTAGGGAAAACAAAGAGCACAACAAAAACAATATTTCCAGTCAAAAACATTTCGAAAATAAGATGAAAAAGTTCTCAGATGCATTTCAACAAACACTTGCAAATGAAGACTGATACGTGTCCGATACGGACACGAAACCAATGCAAACTTTACCCAACACACACCATAGCTAGGGGACACCTCGATCTAGGTAACCATGCAAAGAAATCAAGGATTGATGATAGTTTGAGATGTTTACCTATAGAGTATCAAACTCAAGGAAAAAGCCCGAAATAGAAAGATTCCTCTTGCAAGTCAAAAGTTCCAAATTGCAAAAAATCTGAAATTCCTCTCCATGAACAGTAAATAGAGTATGATTAGGTTCTATTGCAAGAGACTAGGGTCAAAAATGAATTAAAATAAAGAAGTTATGGATTGATGAAGAGAGGTCAATACCTCTTTCTTGCCAATAGTTGATGTGATGTAAAGAGAGACAAGAACTAGGAAGAGACATTAAATAAGGGGGAATCCCTAGGGGCCGGCCATATATGGAAGGAATTAGGGTTAGGGTTGTGGCTATTGGGCTTTGGGCCAAATGTCATGCTAAATGAATCAATCTCTATGTCAAAAACCTATGCACCAAAATCACTTAATCTCTCTATGAAAATTGATTCAAAATAAGTCAACTTGGATCGACTTAGGTTAAACTAGGGTCCACACGATGCTAACCAAATCACCAAAGTCAAAGTCAACATCTAGGCTAGTCTCTAAAGTCACAACTAGCAAAAGTCAAAAATAACAATCATCACTCAAACAATTTACAAATAATTCCAAGAAACCAAAATGACCAAAACATCCCTAGGCCAAAAATGATAAATAAAATATCCTAATCACATGGTTAGGCTCTAGGTCAAGTAGTCTCTAGGGTTTCACTAGCAAAACTCCAAATCACAAATTACCAATAAAAAAGTTTTAAAATAATTAAAAATCATATCATGATTTAAATAACATTATTAAATAATAAAAATTCAAAAATTATCCTCATTTTAGAAAATTGGGTGTTACACCCATATAATATAGTTTTACAAAACCAAAAGATCAAGTAAAGTACCGTTTGAATATTACGATGGAAAACATACATATCATATCCACAATTTCAAAGTTTCAGGATAATTTAGAAAATAAAAGAATATACAAAATTTCAAAAAAAGCTTAATTCGATTATCGGAGGTTACATTTATACTAGCTTAGAGTTTAGGCCCCGACTTGTCCAATTGAAAAGTTTGGACCCTAGACTTCTAATTTTAGTTTTCTTTTTCCTATTATGCCATGAAAGGTAGGGCATAATTGCAAAAAGAAACAAAACAAATAAAGTCCAGGTTCCAAACTTTCCAATTGGACAAGTCAGGGCCTAAACTCTAAGTTGATATAAAACCTAGGGTCTAAACACTAATTAGCCCCAAATATTATATTCAAAATATATTTTGGCTAATACAACTAGTTTCGAAATACTATAAATTATTTTTGAAGATTGGTTGATTAATTTAGCATTCCTCAATTATTCCTAATCAAATTTTATTCGTGCTTTCCTAATTTTTGACTTTGCTTAATCTACCATATCAATCATCGGCTTTATGGTCTACTATTGGATTATTGGACATCAGACGCGATCTTGGACATTTATTGGACGTTATGATCTTCGATGACTATGACTTGGGATGATATGATTTTGGGACTGTTACTGGACTTTAGACTGTGATACTTTTCGTGTCGACACATTCGTGTCACTCACATCGACGTTAGATACCCAAGGCAAGTACTCATGATGATCGATTTTATTTTCTGATAGTTACTCTATTCATGATTTAGATATATATTTCCTGATTATTGACACGATGGTTTCACGAGATTAGTGTTATGGATTCTATTACATTATTATCCTATTCTTGTTTCCCGAGTTTATTCTGTACATTTTTTCTGTTGAGATGAATACATGATTACTAGTTGGACGCAAAGTACCCTAGTATATATATGATCAAAGCCATACTCGTGTTTCATGTACCATGTTGATAGCTAATTATACATGACACGTATGATTAGCCAGACCAAGTAGACCCCTCAGCCGATCTCATATAGAACGTGGTATTTGAAACAAACTTAGCATAGATATGACTTATGCATTTCATATTGTTCTTGTCATATACCCTGATTCTCTGCTATGTTTATTCTTTATGTCTACTTACTTTTCAGTTCATATTATCGCACTGTACTTCGTTGTCACATATGTTACTTCAAGTTTTATAGTTCCTATCATGTTATGAATAGTGGATCATAAATTGTACTTGCTCCAATCCTAACTGGATAACCATATTTTTAGGCGATGACTTAGAGAACTGGTATTCTACTTATGATGGCACACCTGAGGTTGATCATGGTCATCTGAAGATGCAGAGGATGTTGTAACAGGCTTACCGCTGGAGGTTGATTTGTTCTTAGACTACCATTTACTTTCTGCTGTTTAGATTCTATTGCCGGAATAATTTGAGTTGTAATCTATATGTGAAAATTCATGTATCTGACTTTCCGATTTGGACCTGGTAGACTTGTCTTCCTATTTCACATCTTCATGTTTG
This sequence comes from Iris pallida, assembly GCA_029216955.1. Lineage (NCBI taxonomy): Eukaryota > Viridiplantae > Streptophyta > Magnoliopsida > Asparagales > Iridaceae > Iris > Iris pallida. The sequence goes on along the minus strand of JANAVB010042219.1, from coordinate 8,325,923 downwards.
CATTGTGATTGAGTTAGAATCTTGTTACCCTGATTTACTTTATATTATTGAATTTTGATATACTTGAGGATTAGACAGCTTATTACCGTCGACTCTGCGACGTAGGCTGGGCGTGCTTCCACATACTTATGCCCGAGTTTCCGGGTGCGGGTTGTGACACATTTTTATGGTGGCCCATGCAGGTCTCGTCTTCGCAATAAGTGCGATGTCGTGGTAGTGCAACATCTTAGTTTGTACTATTACGAGCCTACAATAAGATATAGGAAATAGGAAATTAGGATGAGACGATACTCAATCACAATTAGGATTTCTTGGGAGATTCTTGGGACGACCTTGAGAATCTCACTATAAACCTTATCACAAAATCTGTTTGCACTTGTTTCTGTCTACTCTTCCTTGATTCGTTGTTGAATTTGGTCCTTGGTATTCGTTGTTGACTTTGAATTTGTATCGAGATAAATTTTACTGATTAAATTAAGGTATATTCTGATAAAATATTTGATGAGGATAGTGGGAAAGGTAAATATTTGCTTTAGTTATAGAGTGTAGAGTTTATCACAACTATACTAGTTAGCATGGCAAGGACATAGAGCCTGATTTTGCATATAATTATCTTAGTTATGGAATTTAGAGTTTCTCGCAGCCATATCAGTTGGCGTGACAAAAATTCTAGATAAAATGATTATAGACGTATATACTTAGTTATGGACTCTATTTTCTATCACAACTATGCATACTGGCGTGGCAAAGATTCTAGGCAACATAATTACGGATAGACGTATATGATTATCATATTGTATCTTGTAATTGGTTCTTAACATATCATCTCTATCATTCCACTCCTATTACTATAGGATTTATTTCCATCATCTTCCCTAGCTCAAGAGTAGGGATATCCTTAGTTGCTCTAGTCAAGTTCCTTATAGGATTTCATTCTATCAATTCCTGAGGTTTCTTGGATAGTGTAGTAGTTTGGTAACTTACACATAGGCTTGTGTCATTGAGTATCAGTATTGATTGTTGAAAATGTAGCTTGTGAATCTGTGAGTGACTTCCGGTTGGACATATGAGCTATAGACATCAATCTAGAGATAACTCATGGTGTAGTACCGTTGTAGCTATAGGTCTATGCTAGGGAGAGTAGAGTATGATGATTGGCTTGTCCTCCCCCCTGCTAATCCTATCTTTTAATTCCTTACCGTTGAAACCACCCATTGATTTTCAATTACTAAATTTTGACTCTATTTGATTTTTTATTATAATCCTTATCGTGCTAAATTTTGACTCTTGATCATACTCTCATGCCTAGATTTCATTTCTATTATTTCTCATGATCAGACTTTGATCATATTTTAATATGATTAGAATATATCTTAATCAATACCCTATTATTGAACGTACCAAAATTCTAATCTTGGTCATGCCTAAATAACTTTGCGTTGCATGAATAGACGGCCTTGTACTACTAGAATAAGTCATATTGGCGACGACATTAGCGACGTCATTTCAAAACGTTGCTATTTTTGTTGTATTTAGTGACGAATACAAATGACGTCGCTAAACGTCACTATCAGCGACTTTCAGCGACAGTTAGCGACCTGTATTATGGTTTAGAAAGAAAACATCATGGTGTAGTCGGAGAACATCGCTGTTTTGTTTTAATTAGCGACGTCCAGCGACTCGTCCACTAGAATTTTGCCAGTATTTTAGTGGACATTAACGTTTAGCGACGTATGTTTTCGACGTCGCTAAATTATTTCATATTGGGTTTGCTGGCCGATCGACTTTTCATTATTTTCCCATAAACTTTTTATTCTCCCGCTCTCCCCAAAATTTCTCTCCTCCTTCCCCTCTCATCTCCGGTGACCCCCTCCCCCTCTCGTCTCCGGCGACCCCCTCCCTCCGGCGACTACACTCCCCTCCGACGCTGCTCCAGTCCTCCACCGTCGACATCCTCGTCGTCGCTGGTCCAGTCCCATCCGTCGCTGCTCCAGCCCCGGTGACCCCGACCCAATCGACCAAGACAAGTAAACCTTAACCCTACCTCCCTTTTCCTGATACGACACAGACACACTGACACAGACATACAGACACGAGACACACACATGTGCTGACACAGACACAAACACACGCTGACACAGACATGACACACATACATGCTGACACGACACACACACTGACACAGACACACTTTGATACACACACGACACAGACACACACACTGACACATGACACACAAACACATGCGGACACGACACAACCCTATCTTCCTTATATATATAGGTATATATAAGTGAAGATATATATATTATATATATATATCTTCACTTATATATACCTATATATATAAGGAAGATAGGGTTGTGTCGTGTCAGCGTGTATTTGTGTGTCATGTGTCAGTGTGTGTGTCTGTGTGTCTGTGCGTCTGTGTCGTGTGCGTATCAAAGTGTGTGTCCATATGAGAGTATATATATGTATATCTTAATAGTAGCGTATCCCATATATAGTATGGTATCCTATATATGTATTATACAATAGGAGGTGTTGTATAGGAGAGGAATGGCTTAGGGAAAGTTCAGACTTTGGGACTAATCCTTTGAATCAGTCCCCCCCCCCAAACCTGAGAGTTGTGAACCAATTCACAAGGGAGTGACAGTATAGAAAGCAGCAGAAGCAGTGACCTATGTACAAGGGAGTGCACAGGATAGTGGTTTAACCAGGACAATAGATTAGGTTGTGTCCTATATTTTGTATGTAATGTTTGATTTGGGAAAAGCCTATACGGTCGATACCGATACGATTTCGTATGTCCCGATTCCATATCGATCTGATACCGACCGATACCGATCCGGTTTCGCATGTCCCTTATGTTAAATGTCTGTGATAGCCTGAAATAAAGTGTCCATGTGAGCCCTTCTCTGGAAATTAAATTTACTTATGCCAAGCCTTTTGGGACTATCAGAGTTCTAGATTTTTTTCGAAAATCTAGTATAACGCTGATTCCCTCAAAAGGCTTGCATAAGTAAGTAAGAGTATATAGAGTAAGTATCCTAGTAGTATATCGTAGTACCTAGAGTGTATAGAGTGCGTATCCTAGAGTGTATAGAGTGAGTACCTAGAGTGTATATCGTAGTACCTAGAGTGTATAGAGTGAGTATCCTAGTAGTATATAAGATATTTTAGAAATTGGGTAATTTTGAAGGTAAGTTTGGGGTTTAATTGAAAGTATCTAGAGTGTATCCTCTCTACTCCCCTTAATCTCATTCGGGTCATGTGGCCTCCTATTTCGCATCATATGATATCCGCCTCAACCAAAGCCTAGAGAGGTTTGAAAATATTAATATTAACCAAGGTTTACAGTATCGGTATCGGTATCAGAAGTAAAAAGTTTTCGATTGGTGGTAGGACGAGCCAGAATCCTTTGACAGAGGATTCTCTGTCAAAGGATTGGTAGTGGGGCGAGCCTGGATTCTCCGTCAAAGAATCCTCTGTCAAAGGATTCTGGCTCATCCTACAACCAATCAAAAACTTTTTACTTCTGATACCGATACCGATAATGTAAACCTTGGTTAATATTAATATTTTCAAACTTCTCTTGGCTTTGGTTGAGGTGGATATCGTATGATACAAAATAGGAGGATGGAAGAGTCGAATGAGAAGCAAGGAAGTAGAGGGGGCCAGAGAGGGGGCCTTCTTGTTGAACACGTGATGACACTCATTTAATACTCATGTGTCTATGTATCCATTTGGAATATACGCTAATAATTTATATCCATCTTTGTAGAATTATTGTCAAATGGATATGAATTACTATCTGCGGCATCGTTATTTGATTTACAATCTTCATCCTGATGACATATGCGGTGTACGGAATGAATTTATATAGGGGGTAAAGCAATTCCTGTAGTTCGCCAAGGCGTTTCCTCAGTACATCGACTGTACCAAAATTAAGTGTTCATGTGTGAGATGTCACAACAAGAAATATCATCCAGAAGTAGACATGACATATTATTTGTACTCGAGAGATTTCATGCTGAATTACTATCAGTGGACCTCACACAGAGAACTTGTGCCTTTAGCATCGGAACTAGAGCCTAATTTGTCGTATATGGATGTCCATGACTACGCTGGTTGCGACGAATGATGGGTGCATATGGTTTTTGATACTGCGGGGCCTAGTTTTGATTCGGACAATCATAATATGGCTGAGGAAGCACTGAATACCGATGCTACGAAGTTCATGGAGTTGCTGGAGAATGCAAAGACTCTTTTGTATCCTGGATGTGAGGATCATTCACCGTTTGAGGTAGTTACAAGACTGCTGAGCATCAAGTCCGATTTCAACATGTCTCAAGAATGCTACAACCGAATCATCGAATTGATTATAGAGATCTTGCCGGAGGGTGCAAAGTCACCTACAGACTTCTACTAGTATAAGAGGATGGTGAGATCTCTCTGGATGGGATACAAGAAAATTAATACATGTCACAACGGGTGCATGTTGTACTACAAAGATGAGAAGGATGAAGATGCATACAGATTTTGTGGTACTGATTGCTACAAGACAACAAGTTCAAGTAGGACTCCCGGTACAAGGAAGCCGACCGATTCGATGCACTACTTGCCTTTGATGCCATGATTGCAAATGTTGTTTATGGTGAAAGAGACTGCCGAGAACATGAGTTAGCACAGGCGGGAACCGATCGATGGAGTTTTGGATCATCCATCCGATGGAGAAACAAGGAAGCACTTTGATCGAAAGTATCTAGATTTTGCTTCTGATCTACAAAATGTATGATTGGGGCTATCCTCTGATGGTTTTACCCCATTCGTACTTTCGGGTTCCTAATATTCATGTTGGCCAGTAATTGTCACTCCGTACAACCTACCGCTGGGGATGTGTATGAAGACTCCTTACATATTTATAACCGTTATCATTCCTGGTCCGAATAATCCAAAGAGGAACATCGATATGTATACTTACAGTCATTGATAAATGAATTGAATCAGCTTTGGAAAGTAGGCACCAATATGTATGATGTTTCCAGAAAGCAAAACTTTCAGATGAAGGCCGCACTGATGTGGACCATCAACGACTTTTCGGCCTATGGAATGTTATCTGGATGGAGCACTCATGGTCGTCTCTCATGTCCGTATTGCATGGACCACACGAAAGCTTTCCATTTGAAACACGAAGCAAAATTATGCTTCTTCGATTTTCATCGATAGTTTCTGGCGAAGGACTATCCGTTCCGGAGGAACAAGAATGCTTTTCGTGCCGACGTTGTGGAGAAGGCTAATATCCACCACCAAGGTGGACCGGAGACACGATATGGGAGAAGGTCAAAGATTTTTTAAGTGCTATCGAAGAGCCTACAAAGGGATACAAGTGTGATAAATTTGGTCGCACTCATAATTGGACGAAAAAAAGTATATTCTGGGACCTGCACTGGAGCCCCAATCTGATCAGACATAACCTTGATGTCATGTATATCGAGAAGTCCCACACACACTGGTTCATAAATATCTCAATTGACACCTTACTTGGACACGTTCGTTGACACACATGGACACATGTTTGATACTTAGATACCTGTTACCTTGTCCTGACACCCCACTGTCACATGATGACACACGCACACGTGATCAACACATATTACTGTACACTATATCACTCTAATACTCTGATAGGTCTGGTACTTGTTTTGACACAGGTTAGACACACTGGTTTGGACACTCTAATTGACATAGTAGTTCACATGAATAGCCATGCAAACACCCACATTTACTGCTCGATACCCTGTCACACACATATTCTCTGATACCATGTAATATATACTATTTTGACACTTTGTCTGAATATCTGATACCCTCTATGACACGTGTAGGACACTGATACTTGTTGACACATAAACACTATTTGACACTCACATACTCTGATACATAATGTTGCACTCTTCATTAACTAACACCACTCAATACTGTGACACAGATAACTCTGATACATATAGATCCCTAAGATTGAATGTAGGTGTCATGATATGCATGAGTTTTAGATGTAAGTTCGATATCTGATATATTGGTATAGTCAGTTATTTCGAGTCATTTGAAATACATGTATGTGCACAGATATCTGTATACACTTAGCTATGTAGACCCTTTGACACTCTGATACATGCTAGACACCCATACACACTGTTTGCAAAAACAAAAAGTGTTTATTCCAAACTTATAAAAGAATACTACAAAGTACAATAAATTCTAGGGAAGTACAACTGTAGGAATCTGATCAGAAGACGATCACTTTATCCCTTGGACTATGTGAACTTGAAGACTGTAGCCTCTGAAGAATGTAATAGCAATTTTATAAGAGTTCTTCATCTCTGTGCGTATGTATCTGATCATTTCACAATGATTGGAAACTCTATTTATAGAGTTCAGGAAATAACTATTTTAGCAGTTATTCTGATGTGCGCGAAGCTGAATTGCGCCATACTGGGTTGTGCCAACCTCCTGTTGTACCAACTTTGATTCGGTTATAAGTCATGTACTAACTGTATTTAGACGCGTGGCATCATGTGATTGAGATATGCGTGGTCGTGTACAGGATAGTAGACACGTCTTGAGAGATTAGTGGCATGTACGCCACATCATCCTGCTTTATAAATGAAAATTGTCTCAACTTTATCATGTTGCATGAGCTTCAGTCAACTGTGCCTGATTGAGCCGCGCCTAGATACGTGGCAGCTTTTGAGCAGAAGTCATTCAAATTGTGCCTAGGTGCAACTACTGATTTTTTCTGGATTGTACCTAGGTGCAACTTATAAAGTGTATAGGACAGCTGTTAACCAACTCCCCTCGAGCAGCACAATTCACAGGATTCGAAAAGATTTTCCTCGTTCACTGTGGTGTCAGTTGTTAGTGTTGTCAGGTAATGATGGCCATTAAATGTCAGACGCCACATAGATTTTGGCACAATAAGACTGGGCGCAGTCTGATATCAGGCGCAACCTGATCAGTGGCGCAGCTTGATCTCTGAGCTTAAAAATAGTGGCGCAGCTTGATTTTTGGGACGCAACTTGATTATTGGTTGGTAGGTTCATGGCGCAACTTGATTTTTAGGCCCTACAAGACCCCCTTCAAAGTTTTCAAAACTTAAAAACCATTTCAAAGTTTTGAAATACTTTGAATTTATAAAAGTTTTGACTGAGTCAAGTTATGCCAGTCTTTGCCCAGTCATCATAATTAAATTTCTTTCTCGAAAACACTCAATCTTCTCTTCATCTTCTCGAGTTTCAGTTTCCCATGAGGAATATGAAGAGTCAATTTGGTGATATATATGTAGGGGCTGATTTTCATACTTTATTCTTCACTTCTGTAATTTCGATGGCGTCTAAGAAAGAGATGGAGGCCAATGCTGTCACCAAAATCAAGTCTCCTAAAGTAAAACCCGACGTCATGCCTTCGACTTATTTGTTGGAGGCTGACCCGGCACTGAGGGCGGTGAACTTTCTAGACTGCTTCGGGTTAACTCCAACTGTCTTTAATCGCTCGAGTGGTGGGCCATCCTTTGAAGAGCGCGGCGATTCGGAGGGATTCCTCAATCTAATGCGTCGCTCGGGAATCCGCAACATGTAAGAACTGGACGCCGCTCTTCGTCAGACTAATAAGGATGAGAGTAAGAAATAATGTTAAGCGTGCCAGCTTTTATTTTCTTTTCCTGTGTCCTTGTTTGTAGGGGTCCACCCATCTTTATAAAATGAAATTTATAATTTTCGATATATTGTGTGGCTGCAATTTCAAATGACGCATGTAGATGCGCTCGTTTTGGCTAATTCAATGCTTAATGTTTCATTGAGAGACACATGGCAGCCATCACGTGGTCTTAAGCACCTATTGTTTTGTTCTTTCCCAAAATAGGCTCCTAGAATGACGTGCCTGTTTTCCTTTTTCAGCACTTTAAAAAGGATAGCCAAACCGAAAGAGACATTCATGTTTTCTCAAAAAGAATGACTTCTCACAAGGTCCCACTGTCTAGCAAGAATTCTACATTCACAAGTTTACTTGTGCCACTTCCACCTGATGCCATTCTTTTGCATGCTGCGACTTCGGAAGCTGGTAAGTCTCAACAAAGGATCAATAGTATATATATATTTTTCTTTTACGCCACTTTTGAAGATAGATACTGATCTGTATATTGTAGACTTCGTTGATATGCGCTAACTATTTCTGATAAATAGACGCGCACTATTGTCCAGTGCTTAGCTTTAATCAAAGGCGCGCACCGGTGACATGTGCCTGTTGATCAGTATGCTGTTTTGATACCGCATGTTTATCAGCGCATACTGTTGAGATGTGCCTGTGTTTCTGAGAATAGGCGCACACTATTGATGCGTCTGAGCTTCTGAGAATTGGCACATATTGCTGATATACGCCTATTAGTCGGCACACACTGTTGATGCGTGCACAGTTTTGATAGATCTGACTTTTCTTTCTTTGTTCATATTTGCAGAAGTTTGGTTGGCAAGCTTCTTCAAAACTGGCATCAGTGATCTGGATGCTATGGAGAACAAAAAAAACGATGTGCTGTTGAGCTAATAGCCTTTTCTCGTCGAGTGCCTCCAATTCTTGAAGTCGAAGACAATTATTATTTTCTGTAGTAAGCTCATTGGCAATGGCAATCCTCAATGATGGAATCTAATTTTCTAGAGGCAGAACAGCTTCACATCCATATACTAGAGAAAAAGGTGTGCAGCATGTGGGATAACGGACAGTAGTACGATATGCCCATAGACATTCTCCAAGTTTATTACTCCAATTACGTTTGTTGATAGAGACAAACTATTTGAGGAGTTTGATAATGGTCTTATTGAATGCCTCAGCCAACCCGTTAGCCGCTAGATTATAGGCCATAGAGGCAACATTATTGATTCTGTTGTCATCACAAAATCTATTAAACTTCTGGCTAATAAATTATGGCCCATTATCATGGATGATTCGGCGAGGGACACCAAATCTGTATATCACATGATGTTTGATGAAGTTGATGACACTACTCGTATTAACATCAGCCAAAGGTATGGCTTCTGCCCACTTAGAAAAATAATCGGTTATAGCCAAAATGAACCGATGCCCTTTAGATGAAGGAGGATTGATAGGGCCAATTATATCTATGCCTCAAGCTTTGAAAGGCCGTGAGGCAGCAGTCGGATGAAGAAATTCCTACGGTTGATGGATGAAATCTGCATAAATTTGACATGCACGACACTTCCTTGCATAGTCAATAGCATCTGATACCATAGAGGGCCAGTAGTAGCCCATACGTCGAATACAATCCTTTAGCTTAGGACCAGGCTGATGTGCTCCATAAACACCATCATGAGCTTCGCGTAATATTTGCTTTGCTTCATCACCAGCGAGACATCTCAAGAGTAACCCATCAAAAGTTCTTCGATAGAGAGTTTTAGTAGTATGATTATAGTAGAATCGAAGCGATCGGCGACGGATACTTGTAGCTTCCTTAGGATCTTCTGGCAAGATGTTATGTACTGCAAAATCAATGAAAGGTGCTCTCCAGTCCTCGCAAGTGACGTTGACTTCAGTTAGATTACTGAATTCAATGTTGTGGTTATTTTCGACACAAAATAGTTCTCCATTAGAGATAACAACCATTTATTGTCTTTTGACTGCAACTGCCAATACTGTAGCTAGGATAGCTAAGGCATCAGCTTTTGTATTGCATGCGCAACGTACATGTTCAATGAAGAAACCTTTGAACGAAGAAGCTATTCTGATTGCTGCTTCATGATATGGTACCAGATCTTGATGTCAGACTTCATATATGCCTCTAACCTGATTAACAATCAGCTTAGAGTCGCCATATACTTCGAAATATTCGATATCCAGTCGTTTGGCTAATTGGAGTCCGATGAGCAAGGCATCGTATTCTGCGACATTGTTAGAGCATGACTTGTCTAAAGAATAAGCCCTTTGAATAGCTAATCCATCGGGTGAAACGAGAACAATTCCCACTCCAGCCACAAGGGTACCTCCAGGTCCAATTCTAGAAGCTCTATCAAAGAACAACCTCCAGGTAGGAAATTCTTCTGAGACTATATTTGATTCCAATGTTTCATCAGGAATTTTATCATAGAGTTTAGATGTCTCAGGGACAGGATGAGCTGCTAAAAAGTCAGCAAGTGCTTGGCCCTTTACAGACTTTTGAGAAACATAAAGCATATCATATTGTGCTAGTAATATGGCCCATGTGGCAAGCCTAGAATTGAGTGTACTTGGCTTCTTCATTAAGACTCGAAGAGGATTGACTCGGGATATGACATGAATAGTTTGGCCTAAGATGTAATGTCTTGTCTTCTAAACAGCAAATATTAAGGCTAAACATTCCTTCTCTACCGGACTATAACGATGTTCAGCTCCAATCATCGTTCGGCTAAGATAGTAGATGGCTTGCTCATGACCTACCTTGTTCTTCTGAGCTAGCAAAGCTCCCAATGAATGATCCATTGTCCGGACATATATTAAGAAAGGTATTCTAGAGATCGGTGGTACACGAACCGGTGGACTCATTAAATACCGCTTTATATCGTCAAATGCTCGTTGACATTCTTCCGTCCAAACGAAAGATACACCTTTCTTCATTAACTGAGTAAATCGTCTGCAATGTCCAGATAAATTCAAAATAAATCACCTGATGTACGCAAGTCGACCTTGGAATCCTCGTAGCTCTTTTAGGTTGCGTGGAGGACGCATCTCTTGAATGGCTTTGATCTTCTCGGGATCAACGTGTATACTCTTAGAGGTAATGACGAAGCCGAGAAACTTACCACTAGAGACACCCAAGAAAGACTTGGTGGGGTTTATTTTGAGTTGATGCTGGCACATTAGATTGAAGATAGTTCTTAAATCTTGAATGTGATCTTCCTTGAGATGACTTTTGACAGCAATATCGTGAACATAGCATTCGACAGTCTTTCGTAGATGATCACGAAAGATAGTACTCATAGCCCGCTGGTAAGTTGCATCTACGTTCTTAAGACCAAATGGCATGACTGTATAACAGTACACTCCATGAGGAGTACAAAATGAAGTATGTTTCTTATCTTCAGGATTCATCCGAATTTGATTATATCCAGAAAACCCGTCCATGAAATAAATTCGTTCGAATCCACATGTATTATCGATCATGACATCAGTAATTGGGAGAGGGAATTCGTCTTTAGGGTAAGCATCATTAAGATCCTGAAAGTCTATGCAAACTCGAACCTTTCCGGTCTTCTTCAGGACTGGGACGACGTTGGCTACCCAGTCAGGATGATGTTCTTCTCTGATAAAACTGTAAGCTATAAGTTTTCTGACTTCATCATCAATTGCATCCATCATTTCAGGCTTGAATCGTCGTTGTTGTTGTTTGACCGGCTTGGCATTCGACAAGATATTAAGCTTGTGAGTTACAATTTGAGGATCTAATCCCGGCATATCTTCATAACTCCAGGCGAAGATATCAATATATTCACGAATAAGGTGAATCAATTCTTGTTTATCATCCTTTGGGAGATTTTTGTTAATAAAGATTGGTCTTGATACGCCCTTCTCTCCAATATCGATCTGGACTAGTTGATCCTCAGTAGGTGGCTCTTGTTGTTCAAAATGAAGTTCCCACTGATTGTCCATCTTTTGTGCCCAAGGGTCCACTTCAGGAGCTTCTTCAATATCATCTTCATCATCTTCCGAAAATTCGGCAGACACCATGTAAGAAGATATTATCACCCTATAAACATGACCGATGCTGGTGTCAGAATCCCATAAAATAGAATCAGAAGAGTTTGATCGTTCTTCTTCATCAGATTTAGAAGGTTCTGGAGTTAGGAGTGGTGAAGCATAACCTAGTCCCCATTTCATTTTACTGTGGAATTGTTGTAATTTTCCTTTTGGAACAGCAATACGAGGAGGAGTTCGCCTCCCTTTACCATTGTTGAGGCCAGTTTTAAAATCATAGCCCATTTTACGGATGATTGGTTTGGATTGAGGACTATAGCGATGTAATTATAGCCTTCCGGAATCATCTCTATTATCGTTATAGAGCATAATTTTTGGCTCCTCTCTTTTGTTGAAGAATATAGGTTTTTTATTTTTCTTTCGAGTCGGTACTAAGAAGTACGACTCTTGTATTGAATCCAGTGATACCGTATTTCGAAGAGATGATACGACTTCTATTGTAAGTGGTTTAAAGCTATCTAGCATGTCTAAATAACACTGAGTATAGTAAGAGATATCACTATACTGCAAAGGAGATGTTTTATTGATTTTTACATCATCATTTACGGCAGGAACTTTAGCCTTAGCAGGCTTAGTCAGATTAATGACAAGAGAAGGAGAAGAAGAACGAGAAGGCGGAGGAGGCTTCTTGCGACGAAGATCGATTATAAGCGGCTCAGAAGAGGTGAGCTCCCTTTGTTCTCGACTATCACCCTTGGGCTGCTTCTCATGGAAAGGAAGATAGATAGTCAGTGGTTTGGAAGACTGGGGACAAGAGGTACGTCCTTTGACCGGGATCACCAGTGTATGATTCGGCATATTTTTCTGTTCTTCATCCGTGTCCATTGCTAGTACTACCTTCATGAATTCTTCCTTGTACATGCGAGAATCGTTACAGTATGCTTCAACCCCTTTGAAAGGATTCAGATCTGCAACCTCTTTTTGGACTTCTCCATTACCATCCATATATTTGAAATATTGGTGGAGAGTAGAAGGTACAATGTTGTGTTCATGGAGGAATGGCCTTCCCAACAAAGCGTTGTATGAGCCATGATTGTCGATAACATAGAAAGTTACCTTTGTACGAAGATTGCCAATTTGAAGTTTTAGGCGTATCTTTCCCAAAGGTTCACTTCTTCCTTGATTGAATCCCAAGTTGGTAGTGATAGTTGTAGAGAGGTTATGCACTGGGGTTTTCAAAGCATCCAGTAAAGACTTCGGCATGATGCTAAGTGCAGACCTGGGGTCAGTCAGAATGCGATCGACTTTCATAGTATCTATATACCCCGTAAAATAGAGAGGACGATCATGACGATTATCTTCTAAAAACATGTCATCTTATGTAAAAGTAATATTGGGCATTAGTTCAAATACACAACGACAATGTTCACAACTGACTGGCTTCTTTTCAGGCTTCTTGAGAAGAGTAAGATAAGCGTCAGCCTGCATTAAAGCTTCACTTAACGTCTCTCGAGTCTCTTTTGAGAGACGTAAGAGTTCAAATATTGACAATCTTGCTGGAGTATTAGCCAATTTAGCCAATATGTCAAAATTGTAAGGCTTTTCAAGTCTAAGAGATGAGGACTTCTTCAGTGCTTTGTCAAAGCGAACAGGTTGCTTCCCCTTATCTGATGATGTTGGTATAGGAGGAGATGGTTTAACCACATGCAGGGATGTAGATGGTATATTCTCAGCAGGAGAAGATGATGTAGGAAGAGCATCAGGAGATGGAGCAGGATTCTCTTGATTTTTGGGATATTCTCGAAGATAGGGTTTTCAGATCTAGTGCCCATTAGAATTTCTTCTTCTGTTATTGGTTCAAAGGATACCATGTTGCAGTTCTTAGATTTGGTGTGCTTCTTTTGCTTAGAAGATGAACACTACCAAAATTTGTCGATTTAGCGACGGCCAGATCCGTCGCCAGTTCGACGGGAATTTCTATTAGCGACCGATCACTGACGGGTTTTGGCCAAAAACATCCGTCGGCAATCAGCTCGTCGCTAATAACGGTCCGTCGCTACGTAGTCGTCAAGCGACGGACTAACGACGGTATGTCGACTTCACAATATGAAGCATTAGCGACTACTTTTCGACGGACTGTCGTCCATTTAAAGTATTAAATACTGAACTGTTTAGACAATAGCGACGTAAAGTTCCGTCGGTAAACCGTCGTAATAGCGTATCAGAGTGTATCGTTCCGTCGCTAATCCGTCGATCGCCGTCGATAACAAAGGACGGATTAGCGACGGTTTGCTGACGAAAAATCCGTCGATCAGTCAGCTGTCGGGGTATAGGATCCGGACTCGATTGAGGAGGTGGGGTGTGATTGGGTGATGACATCCTATCGCCAGCAGGATTGGTGGCCATACTCTGGAAGGTTTAGGATTGCAAAACATAAGCAAGGTAGCCTAACAGTCTATAACAAACAAAAATATTTATATAATATATATATATCGGTCCTATGTTGTGATAAATTAATGTTCTAGTGTTCTAAATATTTCTAGATATGTTTACCTAAGTTGTTGATCAGACCTGCATGGGCCACCACTAAAAACATATCACGACCCGGTCCCAAATTATTGGGTCGAATCAGATCATGCCCAGCCTGCACCGTTGTGAGACGGCGACAGTAAGCTGTATCCAAATGCAGATAATCATAACAACACAATCTATTTTGTCACAACATCTGAATTTCGAATATTTTAAAATAAACTTTGTCCAACAAAAATACAATTGAATTAAAACTGGATTAAACTGTCTTTTTATTCAACATCAAAACTAAAAAGTATATCATCCTCTAGAGAGTAGGCTCATCAGCCACAATATCAACGTCTTCCAAATGGGACTCTGGCAGCACTGCTGGATAAAGCACCGGGTCGTAGTAGCTATTTATCAATAGCTCAGCTTCATCAAAAGAACCTATTAGGGGTGGGGGATCCAGTCAGAAAAGGAGAAAAGTATAATTATGAAAATTTAACAATTTAACTAATAATTAGAAATGTGCAGTTTAAACAGTTGAAATACTTGAACAATATTTTCCAGCAATTTTTCACACTTGAAAACAATGTGATTTGAGTATGTAATGCTTATGACCGGCTTGGGTTGTACAATAGTATCCTAGTGATACGATACGGCTTATTCCCGTGTGTAAGAGGGGTAAGCTCGCACAATCAATATGCAATATGAGGGGTATTGGTCATAATACACTACCCTACTCCCCCAATCCCACAATCAATAACAATCAATACTCTATGTGAGAGTTCGTGTAGCAATGTGGTTTAATCTTGTAATATTACAATTATTAACTAAATTAAAAATATAAACACAACCGTACTTGCCTTTGTTTATGACTGGGCTGAAAAAGTCAGTTCCAAAATAGATGATCAGAATCGTCCTCGAAATCCTACATTAAGAATCCTGACTTAGCATCAGAGAGGAAACCATATCTAGGTGTGCTAGTTACAATCTCTAGAATTTGTCCTAATCCAGTTTTATGTTATTTACAAATTCTACCAGAACTCGTTTATCGATGTGATTTATTAGTTATTAATTTAAGAAGGAAAAATCAATTTAACATTTATTGAAAAATCGTATTTTCTGATTATTTGACAAAACTTAGTATTTTGAAATATTATATATAAAACTAATATTTTTTTCTTTAAATGAGAAGAATGTGAATTTATTTAAATAACAAACTTGTAATTTTTCTAGTTATTTAATGTAAGAAAATGATGTTAATTTTCTATATCCAAAATAATATCTTTTTGATATTTTACGCGTTTATCGACAAACCAACAAAACTAGAATTTAAAAGCTACTCTACACTATTACAGAGTTATAGAAAAAGATAAAGAGCTGGGCTTATGCCCTTATAATTATTTACATAAATTAATGGAATAAAATAAATATATACTGGTGAACCCTGAACGCCGGAAAGCGATCCATTTAGCAGGCCGAGGCCCTGCACCAAAATATGATTTGGCCAGTAACTAGTTCTAAATAATAAATTATTATTAAATATAATATAAAAATAGGGTCTCAGACTTGGTCCAAAGTGTTACGTCACGTACTAGCTAATGCCTCAACGTCCGGAATAATGTCGGTTTCGTTTGTATTTCACTAAGAGCCCATTGACCAATAAGGTCGTCGCTCGGAAAAGTAATCGAAATTCAAGTCAACAAAAACCAGTTTAGAATTTAGAAATTTTATAGAAAACCCTTTTAAAATGTTTTTCTGAAAATTTGGGCAGCATTCTCTCTGTATTTGGGATAACCCAATACTGGGAAAAATACAACCAACATATCCCAAACCAGGAATAATGCCAACTCAACTAAAATCCATCTCAAAACCATAAATGTATACCATACAAAAATTTACAGAGAAAAGCCACCTATATTTGAGTTCCAACATAATTCAATCCGAGAATTCAAAAAATATTGAACTCGAATTCAGAAGCAAACCCGACTATTCCAATTCAAAGTCAAAAACATCAGATCCAAATATCGAATAGGAACCCGAATACTAAACCAAAAATTCATAGCATAAAGTCCGAAATTAAATCGAAAACCCAACGAACTAATTCTGATTCAGAAATCAGAACTAAAAATACGCAACAATCAAGTCCCATATCGGGATCAAGACCGTGTCATCATCGACACAAAAATGGAAGGGAGACAGGAATACCGAAAATATACCTTAGATGCTCGGCTAGTGCTCTCAGGTGAAAATTAGGGAAGAAGAAAATCTACGCGAACTCGAAAAACTCCAGAACATGCAAATAGCGGGTTGCGGCCACGGAAACAGCCGATCAGAACCCACAGGATGCGTCGAACAGCAGATCGGGGTCGCTCGGGGAGGTGAACAGCGCACGGCTCGCAAAGGGGCAGCCACGGGTGGCCCGGGGAAGCACAGTGGCGGGAAGGCTGTGTGGGGTCGGCCTGAAGGGGCCGCGCAGGGTGTCCGACGGTGGGTGGCTCACGCGGACGGTCGCCGGGGCGGGCGAAGGAGATCGGCGGTCGGGTGGCCGAGATTCGACGGGTAGCGGGACGCCGAGGGAAGCTTGGCCGAAATCGGCTAGGGTTGGTTTGTTGGGAAAAAGAGGGTTTGGTGAGGAGAATGAAGAGAAGGGTTTAAATAGGGGTGAACACCTGGGGTTGCGGAAGCCGAGGAGTCGCCGGATGTTTTGGGAGCCGAGAGGTCGCTGGTTCCAGGTAGCCGAGCGGTTTGGCGAGAGTTTGGAAAAAAGAAAGGAAAGGAAAGGTTTTTCCTTCAGTTGAAGAGTGTGAGAGAGGTTTGTAAAGGAGTTAATGAGAGTAATATAAGTTTTAAATGAAAGTTTTGTTTTAAATAAAAGTTTTCTTTTTCTTTAAATAAGGAAAATGATAAATATATATAAATATTAAGGGACTCACAATTTGTTTCAAAAAAATGAACTTGGGTTCAAGATGGGTTCGGGACGAAAACTGGGTACGGACTCGGGTCGGGCCAAAAATCCATTAATTAGTTAAAATAATATTTATATATGTGATGACAGGTCAGGCCCAACAAAATCCAGAAAAATATTTTTTCTAAAATATGGTTTTTCATTAGCAACAATTTATAAAATAAAATTTTACGGGTTATGACTAAACTCTAAAATTCCAGAAATAATAATTTTTCTAAAATACAATTTTCCTAAATTAACAACTAATAATGATTTATAATAATAATTAGCTAATTAAATTATTCAATTAATTAACTGAAAAATTACGGGTTTTACAACCTTTCCTCCTTAAGAAATTTCGTCCTCGAAATTAAAGGATAGGGTTAGGAAATACCTTAGGTCTCAAATAGATACGGATATTGCTCCCGCATCTCATCTTCTCGCTCCCAGGTAGACTCGCCTGGAGAATTGTGCCGCCACATCACTCTGACTATGGGCGTCACAGAGTTCCTGGTTCTCTTCTCGCCTCTGTCTAGAATCGCCACTGGCTTCTCTGGTACTGTAAGACTGGGTCCAATCTCCAGCTCCGAATGGTCCAAGATGTGGCTCGGATCCGGGATATAGCGTCTGAGCTGTGAAATGTTGAAGACGTTGTGCACGCCTTCAAGATTAGCTGGTAGAGCTAATCAGTACGCTACTTCTCCAATTCGGTTCAAAACTTCGAATGGGCCGATGTACCTGGGGCTCAGCTTTCCTGCTCTGTCGAATTTGATAGTTCCTCTGGTAGGAGAGATCTCGACGAAGACATTATCTCCTGCTTTGAACTCCAATAGTCGGCGACTGCTATCAGCCTAATGCTTCTGTCTGTCCTGAGCAATCCTGAGCTTGTCTCTAATCACTTTTACCTTCTCTGCTGCATCGGTCACCATCTCAGGTCCAAGTAATACTCTTTCTCCTACATCGTCCCAAGCAAGCAGAGTGCGGCAACGACGTCCATATAGTGCCTCGAACAGTGTCATACCGATGCTGGCTTGGTAGCTGTTGTTGTAGAAGAACTCTACCAAGTGCAAGTGGTCTTCCCAAGACCCTCTGAATTCCAAGACGCAAGATCTCAGCATGTCTTCTAGCGTCTAGATGGTTTTCTCCGATTGTCCATCAGTTTGGGGATGATAGGCGGTGCTGAACTTCAGTTGTGTTCCCAAACTGTTATCCAAACTCTTCCAAAAGTGTGAGGTAAATCTAGTATCTCTGTCAGATACGATACTTACCGGAACTCCATGAATCCAGTAGATATGCTGCATGTACAGTGCTGCAAACTTTTCGGTGGATAGACCAACCTTGAAGGGGATAAAGTGAGCTGACTTTGTTAGTCGGTCCACAATAACCCAAATGGCATCCTTTCCTCCTTGGGATCGAGGCAGTCCTAACATAAAGTCCATCGTTATGTCTTCCTATGTCCACTCTGGGATATCTAGCGGCTGCAACAATCCTGCTGGTCTTTGCCTGCTAGCTTTCACTTGTTGACAAATCAAGCATCTAGCCATAAATCAGGATACGTCCTTCTTCATTCTGTACCACCATACAACAGTACGCATATCCCGATATATTTTATTAGCTCCTGGATGTATGGAATACTGCGACTGGTGCGCTTCTTGCATCAGCTCATTCCTCAGTTCGCCAGTTGGTACGCAAAGCCTCGTACCATGCCTCAATGCTCCATCGCTGGCAATTGAGAATCCTTCAAGTGTTCCTGCCAGCACTTGATCTCTGAGTTTGCAAAGCGTCTTGTATTGAAAATGTTCTCCTTGATTTTGTCCATCAGACTTGAACGCACTTGCAACTGTATCATTGATGATTCAACTCCTGGTACAATAGCTTCTCTTCCCAGCTTCTTTATTTTCTCTTCAGGCAGTATAATCTCCAGTCCAAGCTTCTCTATGTCCTCCAGTAAATGCCGCTCCTTGGTCAAAAACATCGCCATCGGGTACCGACTAAGTGCATCGGCAACCACATTAGCCTTACCTGGATGGTACTGCAAGTCGATGTCGAAATCTTTCATCAGCTCCAGCCATCACCTCTGTCGCATATTTAGCTCCTTCTGAGTGAAAACATATTTAAGACTTTTGTGGTCTGTAAATATTTCTACTCTCTCTCCATAGAGTAATGCTTCCATAACTTCAGTGCAAAAATGACTGTTGCAAGCTCCAAATCATGCATGGGATAGTTCTTCTCATGAGTCTGTAATTGCCTAGATGCGTAAGCAATTACTTTCCCGTGCTGTTGAAGAACACAACCCAATCCTTTACCAGAAGCATCACTGTATATTGAGAAACAGTCGGTACCTGCAGGTAGCACAAGTATCGGTATTGTTGTAAGTCTTTTCTTCAGTTCCTCAAATACTGTCTGGCAAGCTTTAGTCCACACAAATTCTTCATTCTTCCTTGTGAGCTTCGTCATCGGCTCAGCAATCCTGGCAAAGTCCTTCTCAAATTTCCGGTAGTAGCCAGCTAAGCCCAAGAAACTTCTGATTTCAGCAACCGAACTTGGTGTACTCCACTTCTCAATGGCAGTTATCTTCTTTGGATCCATCAAAATTCCTTCTTCTGTGACAACATGGCCTAGAAAATCCACCTTGTCTAAGAAGAATTCACATTTAGATAGCTTACCGTAGAGCTTCTCTTTCCTCAAGGTTCTCAGAACTTTCCTTAGGTGCTCTTCATGCTCTTCTTCAGTCTTCGAGTATATCAGGATGTCATCGTTGAAGACAACAACAAACTGATCTAGATATTCATGGAAGACCTTGTTAATAAGGTTCATGAATATCGCAGGGGCATTCGTCAATCCAAATGGCATGACCAAAAATTCATACTGACCATATTTGGTATTGAATGCCGTCTTTGGGATATCCTCCTTCATGACCTTGATTTGATGGTAACCAGATCGAAGGTCTATCTTCGAGAACACCTTAGCTCCACTGAGTTGATCAAACAGGTCATCGATCCGGGTCAGAAGGTACTTATTCTTGATGGTGATGTTGTTCAGCGCCCGGTAGTCGATGCACATCCGCACAGTCCCGTCCTTCTTGGATACAAATAAGACAGGTGCTCCCCAAGATGAAGCTCCGTCTCTAATAAATCCAAGGACCTTCAGCTCATTGATCTGGTCCTTCATTTCCTTGGCCTTCTTAGGGTTGACTCTGTAGCATCCCCGAGAAATAGGGGCAGAGTCGGGAACTAGGTCGATGGTGAATTCTATATCTCGATCTGGGGGTAATCCTGGAAGACTATCAGGGAAAACATCCATAAATTCTGCTATAATAGGGTGAGGAGGTCCAGGTTCTTCTGTGATAGAGGTGTAAGTAATACCCTCCATATCTTCTAGAGTTCGAAAGATTTCAAACTCTGGCTCTCCAGGTGGGCTAAAGACTACACATCCTTTGTGACAATCTATCAGCGTATGCTGCTTACTTAACCAGTCCATTCCTAGGACTACATCATAGTTAGGTAAGGGCGTCACCAGTAAGGGTACTAAGAAATTGTGTCCTGAGATAGTTATAGGACAGTTACAGGTCTCAGTGATGGGTATGGGTCCACCACCAGTCATAACTCTACATATCTTTTTGCTAAATCCCGTAACTAGGTGGTATGCAGAGATGAATTTTGTTGATATGAAACTATGTGATGCACCCGAATAAAATAATGCTAAGACAGGATGTGAATGCACATAAAAGAAACCTGCGATGACATCAGCGGTGGGTTCCTGCTCTGACTCTTGCTCATCTGCTGTTAGGGCAAAAGCTCACCCAGTCTTCTGTTGGTGCTGCCCAAACTGTTATTGCTGAGTAGGAAGGGGATCCTTCGGCTGTGTTGCTCCAGTCCGGTTGAATGCCGTAGTGCAGTCCTTCACTTGGTGGATGGCAGACCCACAGACTAGGCAGTGTCCTAGCCTCTTCCTGCAGATGTTCGACTGATGTCCTGGCCTCTTATAGAAATCGCAAACAGGAATCTGCTTCTGAGGCGCTCTGTCATTGTTCCTTGCCTGATGATGCTGCTGGTGGTGGTGACAAGGCCTGTTGTTATTGTTGTGGTTGGGCCTCTTCTGGTTATTCTGAAAGTTGCTAGTTCCAGAATACTTCCTCTTTGAACGAGCAGGCTAACTCTTCTCTATATCCTGAGCTCGTATTAGGATCCTCTCTTACGTCTTGGCACCGTCTCCGATCACAGGAGTGCGAATTTCTTCCCTCAGTCTATACCTGAATCTTTCAGCACGATCGACGAGGTCAGCAACCAAGTTCTTGGCAAAGCGACTAGGTTGACCAAACTCGTCCGTATATTCGCCAACCGTAATGTTTCCTTGCTTCAGGTTCTGGAACTGTCTTTCCATCTCTCGCAACTCTGATGTTGGAAAGAACTTTCTGTGGAACAACCTCTTGAAGGTGTTCCAGTCAAGCTGCCTATCCTGGAGTCGGGGTTCATTCCGATACCAGGTGCTGGCTATATCTAACTGTTGGAGTCCCACAGCTTCAACTTGGAGATCATCAGGAAGTCGAGCAACGCTGAGAAGACGCTCCATACTGTTGAGCCATTCGTCAGCATAAATGATTCCCTCGGTTCCTTTGAGAGGTCGAGGGCCCAGCTTCTTGAATTTTTTGATACCTCCGACTTTAGCCGGCCTTGGTTCAGATTGGGCTGCTTCTCCTCTCTCCAGTGCAGCCATAGCCACATTGTGGGCATTCTCCATGCCTTCTCTCATAATCGCCGTCTGTTCGCGATGAGCTTCAGCTTGAGTTCTCTGTGTCTCAAGCACTCCTCGTAGTATGCCTACGAGGTCGGTGGGGTTCATGGGCACTGGTGGGGCAGCTGGATCGGGCACCACCGTAGGAGCTTGCTGTTCAGTCTGGGAAGATGTAGGATCTAACACTTGAGAAGTAGTGTAAAATCCACGGGGTGCTGGTGCATTATGGGGACGATCAGTCAGCTGTCGGGGTGTAGGATCCGGACTCGATTGAGGAGGTAGGGTGTGATCGGGTGATGACATCCTATCGCCAGTAGGATTGGTGGCCATACTCTGGAAGGTTTAGGATTGCAAAACATAAGCAAGGTAGCCTACCAGTCTATAACAAACAAAAATATTTATTTATAATATATATCGGTCCTATGTTGTGATAAATTAATGTTCTAGTGTTCTAAATATTTCTAGATATATTTACCTAAGTTGTTAATCAGACCTGCATGGGCCACCACTAAAAATATGTCACGATCCGGTCCCAAA
This sequence comes from Iris pallida, assembly GCA_029216955.1. Taxonomy (NCBI): domain Eukaryota; kingdom Viridiplantae; phylum Streptophyta; class Magnoliopsida; order Asparagales; family Iridaceae; genus Iris; species Iris pallida. The sequence continues at coordinate 8,303,455 of JANAVB010042219.1, read as the reverse complement.
TTGTTGGGTCGAATCGGATCATGCCCAGCCTGCACCGTTTTGAGACGGCGGCAGTAAGCTGTATCCAAATGCAGGTAATCACAACAACACAATCTATTTTGTCACAACATCTGAATTTCGAATATTTTAAAATAAACTTTGTCCAACAAAAATACAACTGAATTAAAACTGGATTAAACTGTCTTTTTATTCAACATCAAAACTAAAAAGTAAATCATCCTCTAGAGAGTAGGCTCATCAGCCACAATATCATCGTCCTCCAAATGGGACTCTGGCAGCACTGCTCGATAAAGCACCGGGTCGTAGTAGCTATTTATCAATAGCTTAGCTTCATCAAAAGAACCTATTGAGGGTGGGGGATCCAGTTAGGAAAGGAGCAAAGTACAATTATGAAAATTTAACAATTTAACTAATAATTAGAAATTTGCAGTTTAAACAGTTGAAATACTTGAACAATATTTTCTAGCAATTTTCCACACTTGAAAACAATGTGATTTGAGTATGTAATGCTTATGACCGGCTTGGGTTGTACAATAGTATCCTAGTGATACGATACGGCTTATCCCCGTGTGTAAGAGGGGTAAGCTCGCACAATCAATATACAATATGAGGGGTATTGGTCATAATATACTACACTACTCCCCCAATCCCACAATCAATAACAATCAATACTCTATGTGAGAGTTCGTGTAGCAATGTGGTTTAATCTTGCAATATTACAATTATAAACTAAATTGAAAATATAAACACAACCGTACTTGCCTTTGTTTATGACTGGGTTGAAAAAGTCTGTTCCGGAATAGAAGATCAGACTCGTCCTCGAAATCCTACATTGAGAATCCTGACTTAGCATCAGAGAGGAAACCATATCTAGGTGTGCTAGTTACAATCTCTAGAATTTGTCCTAATCCAGTTTTATGTTATTTACAAATTCTACCAGAACTCGTTTATCGATGTGATTTATTAGTTATTAATTTACGAAGGAAAAATCAATTTAACATTTATTGAAAAATTGTATTTTCTGATTATTTGGCAAAACTTAGTATTTTGAAATATTATATATAAAACTAATATATTTTTCTTTAAATGAGAAGAACGTGAATTTGTTTAAATAACAAACTTGTAATTTTTCTAGTTATTTAATGTGAGAAAATGATATTAATTTTCTATATCCAAAATAATTTCTTTTTAATATTTTATGCGTTTATCGACAAACCAACAAAACCAGAATTTAAAAGCTACTCTACACTATTACAGATTTACAGAAAAAGATAAAGAGCTGGACTTATGCCCTTACAATTATTTACATAAATTAATGGAATAAAATAAATATATACTGGTGAACCCTGAACGCTGGGAAGAGATCCATTCAGCAGGCCGAGGCCCTGCACCAAAATATGATTTGGCCAGTAACTAGTTCTAAATAATAAACTATTATTAAATATAATATGAAAATAGGGTCTCAGACTTGGTCCAAAGTATTACGTCGCGTACTAGCTAATGCCTCAACGTCCGGAACAATGTCGGTTTCGTTTGCATTTTTCTAAGAGCCCATTGATCAATAAGGTCGTCGCTCGGAAAAGTAATCGAAATTCAAGTCAACAAAAACCAGTTTAGAATTTAGAAATTTTATAGAAAACCCTTTTAAAATATTTTTCTGAAAATTTGGGCAGCATTTTCTCTGTATTTGGGATAACCCAATACTGGGAAAAAATACAACCAACATATCCCAAACCAGGAATAATGCCAACCCAACTAAAATCCATCTCAAAACCATAAATGTATACCATACAGAAATTCACAAAGAAAAGCCACCTATATTTGAGTTCCAACAGAATTCAATCCGAGAATTCGAAAAATATCGAACTCGAATTCAGAAGCAAACCCGACTATTCCAATTCAAAGTCGGAAACATTAGATCCAAATTCCGAATAGGAACCCGAATACTAAACCAAAAATTCACAGCATAAAGTCCAAAATTAAATCGGAAACCCAACGAACTAATTCTGATTCAGAAATCAGAACTAAAAATAAGCAACAATCAAGTCCCATATCTGGATCAAGACCGTGTCATCATCGACACGATAATGGGAGGGACACAGAAACACCGAAAATATACCTTAGATGCTCGGCTAGAGCTCTCAGGTGAAAATTATGGAAGAAGAAAATCCATGCGAACTCGAAAAACTCCAAAACACGCAGACAGCGGGTTGCGGCCACGGAAACAGCCGATCAGAACCCACAGGATGCTGCGGATAGCAGATCGGGGTCGCTCAGGGAGGTGAACAGCGCACGGCTCGCAAAGGGCCGGCCACAGGTGGCTCGGGGAAGCACATCAAAGGGAAGGCTGCGTGGGGTCGGCCTGAAGGGGCCGCGCAGGGGGTCCGACGGCGGCTGGCTCGTGCGGACGGTCGTCGGGGCGGGCGGAGGAGATCGGCGGTCGGGTGGCCGAGATCCGACGGGTAGCGGGACGCCGAGGGAAGCTCGACCGAAATCGGCTAGGGCTGGGTTGATGGGAAAAAGAGGGTTTGGTGAGGAGAATGAAGAGAAGGGTTTAAATAGGGGTGAACACCTGGGGTTACGGAAGTTGAGGAGTCACCGGAAGTTTTGGGAGCCGAGAGGTCGCTTGTTCCAGGTGGCCGAGCGGTTTGGCGAGCGTTTCGAAAAAAGAAGGGAAAGGAAAGGTTTTTTCTTCAGTTGAAGAGTGAGAGAGAGGTTTGTAAAGGAGTTACTGAGAGTAATATAAGTTTTAAAAGAAAGTTTTGTTTTAAATAATAGTTTTCTTTTTCTTTAAATAAGGAAAATGATAAATATATATAAATATTAAGGGACTCACAATTTGTTTAGAAAAAATAAACTTCGGTTCAAGATGGGTTCGGGACGAAAACTGGGTACGGACTTGGGTCAGGCCAAAAATCCATTAATTAGTTAAAATAATATTTATATATGTGATGACTGGTCAGGCCCAACAAAAATCCAGAAAAATAATTTTTCTAAAATAGGGTTTTTCATTAGCAAAAATTTATAAAATAAAATTTTACGGGTTATGACTAAACTCTAAAATTCCAAAAATAATAATTTTTCTAAAATACAATTTTCCTAAATTAACAACTAATAATGATTTATAATAATAACTAGCTAATTTAATTATTCAATTAATTAACTGAAAAATTACGGGTTTCACATCGTGATTTCAAAGTCTCGAACAGGGTCACTATACTATCTAGCATATCACAAGAATATCCTGACAGGTACTAATGAAATCACACATGTAGGTGGAAAAGAAGAACAAAAAAGACAAACCTGCTAACCCATCACCCATAGCATCGGTCTCCTCGACCGTTAGTACAAAAGCCTTGCCCCTCTGGTACTGGGCATGGTGCTGCGCCATAGGTGGCCTAACTCCCTCTCTCTGACCTGGTGCTCCGTCTTATGCGGGTGCAATAGGGCAATCTCTGACCTGGTGAGCAGCGGATCCACAGAATAAACAAACCTTCTGTCTCCTATAACAAGTCTACCAAATGTGCCCCGTCTTCTTGCAGTAGGCACAAGTCTGCACCATGCGGTCCTGTCCTCGAGGCTGATGTTGTGCCTGCTGGACTATAGTTGGTGTCTGCATCTGCTGCGGCTGGTGTGCTACCCTCTGCACACACGGGCGCTTTCCACTCATACTAGCCCCTCCTAAATCGTCTCGGCCTCTCTTGGACTTGAGTTCCAAGTCATCCTCTGCCGCCATGGCTCCTGTCAAAATATATTCAAAGGTAGCGTCGCGACCACGATTGGTCAACGACTTGACTTCCTTGATCAAACCTCCTCGCCTTCGTTGCCTCGCTAAGGCCCTCTACAAATCTTTCCAGACGGCAGAACTCACCAGCATACTTCTCCACTTTCTGGTTCCCCTGAACCAGACTCTCAAACTGTGCCTCCAAGGCGCCGAGTGCTATGTCGGAGAAGAACTTCTCCTTAAAAGCCTTCCACGTCTGCCCCTCTGTACCCACTCTAGGGTCTGTATGGTACAATGTGCGGGCAAGGTCCTGCATTTGGCTACCCGCCGCCTCAATCTGGATCCCAACTGGTATCAGTGCAATCCTGAAGATCTCCTTGATGTGCTCCACCCAGTCATCAGCATATAGTATGCCCTCCGAGCCCTTGAAGTCCCTAGGCCTCATCTTTTGGAAGTCCAGAATGGTCGGGGTCTTCTGCTGGTACTGCTGCTGCATCTAGCCTTCCTACGGCTGGGCGATAACCCTCTCCACTGTCGTCATGGACAACTGGTGGGCATTGTCTATATCATGTCTAAAATCAACAGACTGATGCTGCTGGTGCTGTTGCTGGGCCTCCATAATTCGATGAAAGAAGGCAAAGAGCTGAGCCGCATCCACCGATCTAGAAGGTGGTGTCGGCTAATGAACATCTGAAATCTCCGGGGTAGGCCTTCGAACTGGTGGAGGAGCACTCTAAAAGCTGTGACACTCCTACATGAGCAAAAATAGGAGGTGTTGTGGCTCCAGCGTCTACAATCGGACGAGAGGTGGTAGACCTCTCACCACCATCCGCTGGACTAGAGCGATGCGATTGTGTCTCCACCATCCTGAAGACAGATCAAATAAGAAAATCAATACTGAGCAGGAATCGATTTAATCAAAGGAGGACAGTTTATTTCAAAGAAGGCAATTATCAACAAGGATGTATGGATGGCAAGAATTAGATCAGAATTTTTCTTAACTGTGATTGAGCACATCTCCGTTAAAGCCTATTTCTTAATTCCTATCGCAGGCTCGCAGCAGTACAACTAAGTCGCCGTACTACCATGATATCGCACTAAGGCGACTCTCAGCCTGCATGGGCCACCACTAAAAATATGTCACGACCCGCACCCAGTGTAAGAGTACAAGTGCATAACAGCGCCCAGCCTACGCCGTAGAATCGACGGTAGAACGATGTACTAGGTCACTATCTAAACAATAACTTACGCAAATATATAATGTACTTGTCATAATCTTAACTCCGAACAGAGGACAAGTATAGATATAATAAAATCTCAATCACAGTCTAAGCACGATAAGATAACACAGAAATTTATAACTAAAGACTAAACAACAACAAATATAAACTACTAAATAATAACATCTCAAACAAACTCAAATACAAACTCAATATCTTAAGTTATTGCAATTCAAGTTCTAAACATGAATCTAAAGCAAGTCTACTAGCTAGTCTTCCGATCACTCCTGAGGATCGGGGCCAAAGGTAGCTAATCCATCTCCAGGTCTATAGTAAGTAGGGAAAGTATCCTCGGGGCAAGCATCTCTAATATTTTGTCAACATCCAGTCAGGATTGGAACGAGCACAACTCATCTAGAAATTTCAAGTAAATGATAAAGACTATAAAGCAATTATAGATAGTTATATTGATGAACATAAAAGTTTTGTACAGGTGACGATATAGAGGAACAGTTAAAGTACAAGAGAAGTAATGTAACGAATCAGAAGAACATGGCAATTAAGAGTGTAATTAAAAAAATCTAGCTGAACTAGAGTAACATGATATAACTCCAGAATGTACAATGTAAGTTGAGTAAAATACCAATGTGAGTCTAATACAATATGAGTCGAATGTGATTACAACCAATATTCTAATAAGGTAGTTCGAATAAGGTGGTGCTAATAATGATCCATGATGGTTCTAATAATGATTCTAAGCAATGATCCAAGTATGTTTTAAAATACTGAGATAGACATGTAAACGGCTAAGGGTAATACGTCACACCGCACACCTGGCCAAGTGTGGGATGGCTATCGTTCGAATATCGTTCACAAAGAGGTGTTTCAAATAGTAGGAATATTCACATGTCTAATCAAGTATTTTCCTGCCCTATTAATACAAGCGAATCCATAATCCGACACATAAATCGAGTACAAGTCCAACCAGCACATGAAGATGCTAATAGGTGGTTCGAATAGTAGAGGATAGACGAGTAAAGTATGTATGTCGCATACATGAATTCAGTAATACCAATCCTTTTTTTAACAAGAATCAAATAGAACTAACTAGACCTGAAATATAGTAATCGACAAGTAAATGAAAGAACTATCAGAGAATGTACTCGCCTGATACCCTGAATGACTGATGTATATCAAATGTTTGAACCAGAGTCACAATATTCTATTTAGAGCAGTACAGGTTATAATGTGTTCAATATAAGGTAAATGAAGTTACAATGCATTCTATAAGATTCTAGGTCAATCTAGGTCAAAGTCAACTATTGGTCAACTTTAGGGTTTGGTCAACTAAGTCAATGATCAACTAGGCTATTTGGGTCAATATCTAGGGTTTGGTTAAACTCTATTCTACAAGTCCAAATAGGCCTATTGAGTCTATTTCTAGGTCAATCTATAGTTTACCTTACCTTTCTAGGATACCTTAGGAACCAAGGTATTACATAGCCTATGACCACATATCTATATACTCATCTACATAGCTATATATATCATAACATATACATGAGCTATATATATAGATATACCATTATGCATATATATATATATATATATATATACATATATATATATATATATATATATATATATATATATATATATACATACATATCTACATGGCTATAAGACATATCATTACATACATGCATATATTACATACTTACATTGCATATATACATTACATACATACATTGCATACATGCGTATCATATATATATATATATTTATATATATATATATATATATATATATATATATATATATATATATATATATATAATATATATATAATATATTATTTTTTATTTTTTTGTAAAAAGAGGGAAGGAAAGGATGCAATGTGAGTGTGTGTGTGTGTGTGTGTGTGTGTGTGTGTGTGTGTATGTGTGTGTGTGTGTGTATAGAGTGAAGTGGCAGTGAGTGCATGTGTGTGATTGTTCTCATATTTTAGATAAGCCAAACTCAGTGAACATCAAATCTAATCTCAGTTTTAAATAACAACAGTCCAGTTAATATTTAAAACAGTGAACAATATATATAAGTTAACATAGCAGCTTACAAACCTCATTCATGAAACCCAACTCAGTTTATGACATTTCTCAGTCATAAATAATATTAATCTACATATTATTAGCTTCAAAAATATGTAATTAGTTTTGGAAATTATGAACATTGATTTCTTTGTGATATTTCACCAAACACTTCATATAGCACACCGATACATGTCCGATACGCATATCAAATGGACACCAATTCCTACCAAACTTGGTCTACAGCTAGGGTACACCTAAATGAATGCAACTATGGAAAAAAATCAGGAATTTGAATGAGTTTGATAGATTTTACCTATTGAGAGTGAATCTTAATAAAAAGCTTAAGGAAAAAGGGTCTTTCTCCAACCACTACTAAAATACAGCAAATTGGCGACGGAGGATTAGCGACAGATATTTTCCGTCGGTCGTAGCGACGGCCGCGCGACTACCTTGTGACTGGCTACCATCAGAAAGCAATGGATATTTTTTTAGGTTTTTTGTGTCAAAATCAGTCGCATATCCGTCGCTAATGTGACGAAACATTAGCGACGGATTCATGTCTGTCGCTAATATGTCAAACATTGTGGTGCCAAAATCTAAAATAAATGGCACACTAAATTAGCGTCTATTTGGCAATGGATGTTCCGTCGGTAATCTAGTTGGTATTTAGCGGCTACTTACCGACGGATATATCCGTCGGTAATCCGTCGCTAAATACTGTAACCTAACTTAAATTGACCGACGGGGGGGGGATTTTTTATTTCCTCCAAAAAACTCTCTCTTCCCTCTCTCTCTCTCTCTTTCTCTCTCTCTCTGGCGAGCTCTCTCCGACGGGTCACATTCTCTGACGAAGCTCTCTCCGATGGGATATCTCTCTCAGGTATGCTCTCTCTTTCTCCCCCCTCTCTCTCTGTTTAGGGTTTCGGGTTGGTGGGGGGGTCGGCTGTCGCTGTGGCCGACGGGGTGGGGGGAGGTTGTTGAGGGCGGGGGACAGGGTAGGGTTTAAGGTTTTATGGCAGGGGTAGGGTTTCGGGTGGGGGGTGGGCCGGCTATCGCGGGGGTCGGCGGTGATGGGGGGAGGGAGGGGGACGAGTGGTGGATGGTGTTGGGTGCGGGGCGGGGTGAGGGTGAGGGGGTGAGGGGGAGGGAGTGGGTGTTTGTTGTCAGAGGGGGGAGGGGGTGGGGTGGGGGTTTGTTGTCGGGGGTGAGGGGGAGGGGGTGGGTGTTTGCTGTCGGGGAGGAGGGGTAGGGGTTTGCTGTCGGGAGGTGAGGGGAAGGGGGGTATTTGCTGTCGGAAGGGAAGGGGGTGGGGTGGGGGTTTGCTGTAGGGGGTGTGGAAGGGGGGTTTGCTGTCCGGCAGGGTAGGGGAGGGGGTGGGAGGGTATCGGTGGTTTCGGATCGGACCATTCCTATGAGTATCGGTGGTTTCGAATCGGTGTATCGGATCGGGGGAGGGGGTATAGGTGGTTTCGGATCGGACCAATTCTATGAGTATCGGATCGGGGGAGGGGGTATCAAAATCGGTATCGGACCGATACTGACCGATAACGGTACAGTTTGGCAAAATCGGTCGAAATACAAAGAAGAAAGTCCTCAAATGGAAGGAAAAGAGTCAAAACTCCTCACCATTGGCAACCCTATTGCATGGGGTTCTTATTTGATGCCTCTACACTATTTAATGCAATTTAGAGGGTTTACAATACATATACCTATTGGGAGATGGATTTCTAATAAAAATGGCTCCAAGATCTAAAAATCCCCAAGCTCCAAGTGCTCCATCCTCTAATCTCATACAACTGATCACTAACTCTGATACTTGGATTACTGACCTCTCTAAATCATGTATCCTAATTGCTAATAAAATACTAAATCATAATACACCCTCATTTTACTGATCCAAAGACACCAACAGAAGATACTCATACAACTAAAGAATCAAAACAGTACCCATATCCTCACTGATTGTAGGACTGACACAAACTAATATCTCTTCTCTTCATGACAATAGCCCCATTCTCTCTTTATTTCTCTCTTCATTTCTCGATCTTACCAGATGGCACTCATGACCCGAGGAGCGACACGTCGTTTGAGGGAAACACTGAATGTTGAGGTAGCTCCTCCTACTGTTAAGGAGGAAGTGGCACCGGTAGCTAGTGAGACCGGAAGTTCTATTCATGCAGTACTTGCAAGGGACTACATCTCTCCTAATGCCGTCGATCCTACTTATTCGAGGTGGTTGCGTGATCGTATCACTGAGTATTTGCGTGAGCTGCGTGGTTCTCATTAGCTATTACCGAACTTATTTGTATTGGACTATTTGTATTGGGTTGTTTTTGTATTAGACTATTTGTATTGGACTACATATATAAATTAGTACTGTGTCAATCTCTGGATTGTATTGGACTATGACATGGTGATCAGGACATAGTCCCTGCAGCCATTCGACTGGCGAGGCAGAAACTATGTAGCCGTAGATAAAGTTGACTGTCCTCCGACCCACATCCCTCGGCAATGATGATACGACAACCTATCACTATATCTTATATAGTAGTAGATGATGTTTTATATTACATTACGTGAGTTCATCTTGATTCTGTTATATTCTTCAGATACTAGATTCGATAAGAACGTATACTACACCATATGTACAGAACATAGACGATTCACACTAATGTATGCTAGAATGAACTTTGGGTTGTGTTCTGAGCCATCCGTTTTCACACTTAAAACACATATGAATTAGAACTGTGTGTCAATCTTTGTTTTTGTATTTTTGGCGAACCCATGGATTGGATTCTGTATTTTGTATTTTGGATTCTGTATTTTGGCTCCAGCTCCAGCTCTATTTGCATTAATCTACGGTACGACATGGTGATCAGGATATAGTCCCTGCAGCCATTCGACTGGCGAGGCAGAAACTATGTAGCCGTAGATAAAGTTGACTGTCCTCCGACCCTCATCCCTCGGCAATGATGATACGATAACCTATCACTATATCTTATATAGTAGTAGATGATGTTTTAGTATTACATTATGTGAGTTCATCTTGATTTTGTTACATTCTTCAGATACTAGATACTAGATTCGATAAGAATGTATACTATTGTCATGACCCGCACCCTAGAGTAAGGGCGCGAGATGTGGGTACGTCCAGCCTATGCCGCAGTGACGGCGGTAGAACGCTGTCCTAGGTCTCAATGCATCTAACAGTATAAGGCTAAGCAGTTTATACTTCCCGAATGGGGGTGACATAGCAGAATGTAAACTCAATCACAACTAAGGAAGAAAAAGCACGATATGATATAGAACTCAAATGAAATATAGATGATTAGAAGAGTCTAAGTGTCTAAGATAACAACTCAGCAAACATCCAGAAATACAAAGTCTCAACTACTGAATATGAAATAATATGTACAATCCAGATCTCAAATGACAGAAATAATAAAACCTAGACTAGGGAGCCTCAGTCTCTATAGCTAGTGGATCAGGCTGAAAATCCGGATCACAGGTATCATCTAGAGCTGTCCCATAAAAAGTGTCAACACCAGCCTCATCCTCGTCCTCTGTAAACATATCAACGGTGCCCAATCAGGACGGAGCGAGCATAATACATCTCAACAGATCATAGCAGGTTAGAAAATATAATCATGCAGTAAAGTAAGATACAGGATCTGAAAAAAGTACAAAATGTAAAGGAGATAGCAGTCATGGAAATATCTACTATAAATAGAGAACTAACAGTGGCTAGTGAGTCAGAGTACAATATAGACATATGAATGGCATAGGACGATTCTGATGCTACACTACGGAAGGATTCTGATGCTACACTACTTGGATATTATTTACATGTCCACTTCTACTCCCCCGTACCCCCAATCAATACAAAAGGATCCAGCCAGGTTATATTATGATTCATGTAACGGCTCCCGAAGGGTGGTACATGATAGTCCCATAAATGGGGATTCTAGGAAAGCCCATAAATAGAGGGATTCAAGGAAGACTCTGTGATCATGAGAGTACATGTCACAAGTGATCAATGAACCATGAAGCATAGTGATACACAATGTAAGTGAAACGCACAGAACATGTAGTATCCGATGCTCCCTGAGGGGATAACATATCCAGAAGGGATCCATATAGTACTAATCCGTGTGACCAACGTGACAGTATCAAGTAAAGTAATTTAAAGCAGAAGAATAATTCTAAACATGATATAAAATGATCAGAGAATGTACTCGCCTGATACTCTGAAAAGAGTAGTATAATGTTAGATGTCTGCACCGGAGTCATAATATCCTAAATAGAACAGTACAGGTTATAATGTGTTTAAAATAAGACAGATGATATTTATGATGCAATCTACATGATTTCTAGGTCAATCTAGGTCAAAGTCAACTCTAAGTCAAACCTGGTCAACTGTCTAGGTCAAACTAGGCCCGAGTCAAACTTGGTCAACTTTGGGTCAACCCAAGTCAATACTCTAGTCAACTAGGTCAAACTGGTCAACTAACATCTATGGGTTGGTCAAACTATAGTTAACAAGTCAATTGGGTCTCTATTTAAGTCAATCTCTATAAGGCTAACTCAAAACCAAACCATAGACTAGGATACCATAATATATATCATATATACATATCAATGTATATAAACTCAATGTATTATAGCCCTAGACATACACAAGCCTATCAAACAAAACTACATACATATAGCTATCTATCACATATATACCTCAACTATATATCCATGAATATATACATAGGAATCATATATGTATTTATCTACCTATATATATATATGTATCACAATATATACATGTCACTACTACATACATAATGCTAGCTTACCCCAATATCCATATGTATATAATGTAACATGTGAACCCATAACAAATCATAAGTATATATACTAAGGTGTATGATAGATGTAATGAGGTAAAGGGAAGGGAATGCAAGGGGAAAGGGTCACAACTAGAGGACCTGGTTTAACTAAGTCAATTATAGACTATACATAGCACTCACTAATATCTGGTATCCTCCTAAACTTTACTAGCCCAAACCACTCCCTATAAATTCTGCTACTGCTATCCTCTTCTCCCTTTCCTCACTAGCTCAATAAGTTAACCCAATCAGGACAACCTATAACATGTAGGACACTACAATACAGGGCAAATGAACCCAAGATTCTCATGCTCAGGGAATGAATATGAGGGCAGTGAGTGCATCTATCTACTGTGTGCAGATGGGTAGGCAATATGGCATGTCGATTGGCCATGGCCAAGTGCCAGAGTATAGGGTCTGATACTCAATTAGACATAAAATTGACTAAGGAAGGACTAGACTGAACTGCCAATTTTACCATGTTAACTCATAACCCCTATACATAGACATCAACCTATCTTAATTACATGCTAACTGTCAAAACATACAACAACACAACTAAACCTCAAACCTACTGCCACTCTAACAATGTCACAACTGAACCTCTAATACATTCACAAATTTTGATGCTAACTGAATCCTGATCTCTGTGATACCTACTCCTACATCACCATAATACTAAGGCACTCACTCTTTAGAGTATCCAGCCTCAAGCCACAGGTATACACATCATGTGTATCTCAGAAATCTAAGATAGAACCCGACCATCAAATCTCAATACAAATACCATTTTCAAATTCAATATAGAAGAACCCAAACCTGGGAAGGAATGGTTATGTTAACCATATCAATATCCCAATAATTCCACACAACTACATGGTTAAACACTATCAATTATCATTAGTTAGCAATTCAAAAAAACCCAAAAACCCAATTGAAATGTCAAAAACTGGAGAATGAAATCAGTTCCAGGTTTTGAGTTGAAACAGTGCACATACAACCCAATCAATAGAAGTTGAACCTATTAACCACAAAACCGAACCTACAGCTCAATCTTTAAAAGGGAATGTTCAGGAATTTCAAGTGGACTGTAATTCTCAGTAAACTGGTTCTCAAGAACCTGAGATCAATCGACAGTTCATACCAATCCAAGCCCAATCGACAACTCAATCATAAACTCAGGATATAGCACCACATCAAACTTATAAATTATCAGTAAAACAAAATAGATTAACACATAAATTCCTCAAATATCACTACATTCGAAACTGTCAACTGGGAATGGGTATCAGTCAATTGAACAGCCCATTCCCACACCCAAAAATCTATACTTGAACATAAAACCTAAACTAATATGTAAATCCTATCTAGTAGGAACTAATACACATGTATAGGTAAATTAACAGGGAATTTAAACAAGAAAATCAATCTAAAAGAGGAAATTAAAACTGAAACTATACATGTATCAGTTATTTAAGGAATTTAAAATTCGAAATCTAAAATCACAAAAATAAACCTAAGTAAGGATTGGTAAGCTAGGAGACAAGTGTACACGTGTTATACAATGTATTCATGTCCAACCAGGTGGACACGAACGTGTCCAAACACTCACAGACACTCACACGTGTACTGCACAGTACGCAGCGTCGTGCACGCGTGCGTGTCACTCCAGGACACGACACGTTGCACGACACAAGTCGTGGTCATGTCCACGTGTTTGCCACTTATAGGGTCACGTGTCTGTGGCCCTGTATCGTGTCCTAGACATGTGTCGTGTCAGTGCCAAGGCTGTATCAGTGGCTCGTACGTGCGCGAGCACAGCCTGCGTGCGCGGCCAATGCGGCCAGTGCGAGGAGGAGAACTCCTCGCACACTACACCAAATGGCAATAAATTTTGGGAGGATGATGTCAGTTAGTGCCCTGACATCCTCCCAAAATTTAACGTGTCCTAATGTCCGACACAGTGAGATATCGTGCCCGAGTAGCAGGACAGTACACTCGTATCGTGCACGCGTGTCCAACACCAAAACAGAAACAATACGACACAGAAATACCTAACACCCTTCACAAAATTTAATGTACATACTTAGATCTACAAATTCATGTAATTATATTTACAAAAATCGAAAATAAATTCCTTAGAGGCATTTCGTCGAACACCTACATATGCACTATGACACGTGTCCGATACGGACATCAAATGGATACGAAATCCACCCAAAATTCCAGGGACAGCTAGGGGACTCCTAGATCTAGCCCTAAATGCAAAGAAAACAAAAATTTAAATCAATTTTGGGAGTTTTACCTATAGGTGAAAAGCATAAAAAAGCTCCAAATGGGGGGATTCCTCCTTGCTAGCCAAATGCTCCCAAATTGTCCCAAAGCTGGGATTAAACCCCACAATCAGAAAATAGGAGAGTATTAGGTTCTAATGCAAGAAACTAGAGTTAAAAAGGATTTAAAATGAAAAATCTATGGATTGGGGAAGAATGGACAAACATTTCTTTTTCTATGTGTTGAAATGAAATAAAAGAGGCAAGAACTAATGAATAAGTGTTTATATAGGGTGGGAATCCCTATGTGGCTGGTCACTTAGGATTTGGTTAGGGTTAGGGCTTCTACTTATGGGCCATGGGCCAAGTCACAAGTCATTAAGTCCTTAAATCATAAGTCATTTCATTAAACCATAAACCATACAATAATTTCACTTAAACTAATCCTCCTAATCCAAAATTAGTTTCTAATGACTAAAAGTAGGTTAACCTAAGTTAGACTAGGGTCACCATGGCTAGGGTTAGCTTCTAGACTAGTCTACAAGTCTCTAATAGTCAAAGACCAAACTATGAATCACCAATTCAATAAATAATCAAATAATTCAAATAAGTCAAAATGACCAAATTACATCTAGGCTAAAAATGATAATTAAATATCCTAATAACATGGTTAGGCTCTAGGTCACGCAGTCACTAGGGTTTCACTAGCAGCGCATCAAAATCATAAGTCATGACTTAAAACCATATTAAATTGATTAAAAATCACCAAAATTCATAATATGATATAAATATCAATAAATAATAATATAATTACAAAATTTCAAAATTACCCTCATATGGAAAATTGGGTGTTACCACTATACCATATGTACAGAACATAGATGATTCACACTAATGTATGCTAGAATAAACTTTGGGTTGTGTTCTGAGCCATCCGTTCTCACACTTAAAACACATATGAATTAGAACTGTGTGTTAATCTTTGTTTTTGTATTTTCGGCGAACCCAGGGATTGGATTCTGTATTTTGTATTTTGGATTCTGTATTTTGGCTCCAGCTCCAGCTCCAGCTCTATTTGTATTAATCTGCGGTACGACATGGTGATCAGGACATAGTCCCTGCAGTCATTCGACTGGCGAGGCAGAAACTATGTAGCCGTAGATAAAGTTGACTGTCCTCCGACCCTCATCCCTCGGCAATGATGATACGACAACCTATCACTATATCTTATATAGTAGTAGATGATGTTTTAGTATTACATTATGTGAGTTCATCTTGATTCTGTTACATTCTTCAGATACTAGATAATAGATTCGATAAGAACGTATACTACACCATATGTGCAGAACATAGATAATTCACACTAATGTATGCTAGAATGAACTTTGGGTTGTGTTCTGAGCCATCCGTTCTCACACTTAAAACACATATGAATTAGAACTGTGTGTCAATCTTTGTTTTTGTATTTTTGGCGAACCCAGGGATTAGATTCTGTATTTTGTATTTTGGATTCTGTATTTTGGCTCCAGCTCCAGCTCCATTTGCATTAATCTACGGTACGACATGGTGATCAGCACATAGTCCCTGGAGCCATTCGACTGGCGAGGCAGAAACTATGTAGTCGTAGATAAAGTTGACTGTCCTCCGACCCTCATCCTTCGGCAATGATGATACGACAACCTATCACTATATCTTATATAGTAGTAGATGATGTTTTAGTATTACATTATGTGAGTTCATCTTGATTCTGTTACATTCTTCAGATACTAGATACTAGATTCGATAAGAACGTATACTACACCATATGTACAAAACATAGATGATTCACACTAATGTATACTAAAATGAATTATGAAAGATTTCCAGTTACATCCGGTTATTGGTGAGTACATGATTATATAGTAATTCTGTTAGTCTTGTGATACAGATTTTTGCTCTTTCATGCTACCAACGTCACAACTTTTCTAGTGCTGCTCCCTCTAATGATGATGAACGCAAAAATCAAAGACCCCCTCTCCTTTCTCATTCTTCACAGTTCTCACAACAGCAAGGTTCAGTGCTTTCTAGTTCTCTTCCATCCATGCTCGGGACCCATCTGCTCCTTCTTACTTTCCTTCTTCTTATTTGACTCTCTCAGCCACATATGATATCCAGCTCAAGTGTAGATTCGGGGAAGAAGAAATGGACAGGAAGATGAGGGGGAACCAGCACAGCCGACGACATGACCTGGAGGAAGTACGAAGGTTTTGCTGGAGGTGTTGGCAATTTTTTCAGGATGGTGTTGGGGAGCAAGTGTAGAGTCGGCCGAAGGAGCCATAGCTTCCTTCGGCCGACTCTACACTTGCTCCTCAACACCATTCTGGGAAAATTGCCAGCACCTCCAGCAAAACCTATGTACTTCTTACAGGTCATGCCGCCGACTGTGCTGGTTCCCCCTCCTCTTCCTGTCCACTTCTTCTCCCCCGACTCTACACTTGAGCTGGATATCATATGTGGCTGAGAGAGTCAAATAAGAAGAAGGGAAGTAGGAAGGAGCAGATGGGTCCAGAGCCATGGTGGAGGAGAGGAGAAGGCTCCTAAGACTCCCCGAGGTGGATATCAAATGTGGCTGAAAATTTCAATAAACTTCTTATTTATTTTATAATTTAAGTAAATTTCTTTACCCTATATAAAAATTTCTGTTGTCAGAGAAATGGCTCCCAAGACTCTCCGAGGTGGTGTTGCTAGCCGAGGAAGGGGCCGAGGCCAGGAGCCCTTGGAGGTCGACACGGAGGAAGTCTCCGTCGTCAAACAAGAGCCGGTGACTGTTAAGGAGGAGGTGTTACCAAAGATCGAGGTCAAGGAAGAACCGATGACCATCAGGAAAGAGATTGCTCCCAAGGTTGAAGTTAAGGAGGAGCCACCGTCAGAGAGTAGTAGTAGTATCGGGACCGACCCTCCTATCCCTACAGAAGACCTCAACCAGATTGAGCCTTCGTATGCAAAGTGGCTGATAGAATGGTACATCCTCAACGCAACTATGATCCCTGGCTGTGAGGATTCATCGTCTGACTTACGATCTTCTCTGAGGCATTGTGTTGGATTTTTTATGTTTGGATATTTTGCAAAGTGGCTGATAGAATGGTACATGTCTCAACGCAACCAGATTGAGCCTTCGTATTTGTATTGGGTTGTTTATGTTTGGATATTTTGCTATGTATGTTGGGATAGTGTGTTGGATATTGTGTTGGATATTTTTTGTGTATGTTGTGATATATTGGATGTTTGGAGATATTGTGTTGGCAATATGGATATTTGTCGGTTATATTGGATGTCGGATATGTTATATTTGTGTATGGTGGATGCTGAATATGTTATATTACAGGGAATAGTCTCTTTCCTGTAATTTTTTTCAAAAATATTTCAGTTAGCGACGGATTATCGACGGCTACCGACGGACTTTTGCATGTAGCGGCGGATAACCGATGGCTTACCGACTGACATTTGCAGTTAGCGATGGTTTCCTGACGGATTATCCGTCGGCCTAATTCTGGAAAAATGTTACGACGAAAGAGCGACGGAGGTTCCGTCGCTAATATTCTGGAATATATGGAAGATTTCCAGAATGTAGGCGACGTATTATCCGTCGCTATTCCGTCGCTATTCCGTCGAGGATGGCGATGCTTTGAGCGACGGATATTGCGTATCAGAAACCCTCGGATACACGATTAGCGACGATTTAGCGACAACTTTTCCGTCGCTAATTTTATGAATATATTTAAAATTTAAACTGTCGTAGTTGACGGGAAGCCGTCGTTACGCCGTCGCTAAAAGTTTTTATTTTGCCAACAAAAATCCGTCGTTAATTAGTCGCAGAGCGGCGAACTAGCGACGACCTAGTTTTAGCGACGAGGTTGTTCCCGACGGATTTTTTTAGCCCGTATCCATTGAAAATCCGTCGGTACCGTGAGTTACCGACGGATAGTGCCGTCGCTAAAACCTTGTATTTTGGTAGTGAACTTGCAATGATCCCAAGCCTCCAAATCCTTGCTAGCTAGCCTCCAATGGTCTTTTCTACTGTAGGAGAGTCCAATGCAAAAGACTAGACTCAATTTAGAGGAGAAATGAAGAATTGGGGATGATTTGGGGAAGAATACTATTAGGGTTCTAAAGAGGCTATGTAAAAGAGACAAAGGGGTGCTAAGGGATGTTATATAGAGGTGGAGATCCTTTAATGGCAGCCTAGGTTATTTCTAGGGTTAAGATTAAGTTTCATGAGGTTTAAAGGCCTCTAGCTAGTTTAATTCTAGGCCTCAAGCTAAAGGCCCAAGTAAAAATATCTATCCTTAACAAATATCTAACCTCAACTTAATATCTAGATTTTCCTAACCTTGTCATGATGGAAGCTTCTAATCTAATATCTAGGCTCATGGATAATATCTAGGTTAGGGCAATTCTAGGTTAATATCTAACACAATACTTAGCACATTATCACTTAATAAAAATCCTAATTAATTCAAAAGTCACAAAATAACCAAAATATCCTTGGACTAAAAGTTGTAATTAGTCATTCTAATCACATGGTTAGATCTCCATGGTCATGGTTAGTCTCTAGGCTTAACAATTCTAGGGTTACACTAGCAAAACACCAAAATCATAATGCACCAAATTAAATAGTATTAAATTAATTAAAATTCACCAAAAATCACTATCATGAATTAAATCCTATTATTTAATAATAGATTTTACAAAAGTTCAAAATTACCCTCATTTTAGAAAAGTGGTGGTTATAGGGTTGGGCTTACCTACTTATATATAAGCTACATATGGGTTATGGTTATGAATTAGGAGAGTTGGTTTCAGTCATGTGGGTTCTCGAGTGTCCCTGGTGGCTGTGAAATCTTGTGTGAGTCCAGTTAGATTTGAGGGCTAGGATAGAGGAAGTTGGGTTGCTTTGGCCCAGCATTGCTTAGCAATGCGTTGCAGTGCAGCATAATGCATTGATAGTAGCAGCAACAGCAGGGCCATGGCTATTTTGGCCATAGGTGTGAGTAGTTGAGAGAGGTATTGTGTGAGTATGTGTGGATTAATACCTGTGATATAGGATGTGGTTAGTTGAGTACCAGTTTAGAGGAGTTGAGAGTGATATGGAGTGAGTTGTAAGTATCTAGAAGTGGTTCAGTTAATATAAGTATCCTCATGTTTAGGACTCATGTTTAGGAGTCATGTTTGAGTTCCTTTTAGTATCTAACATTAGGATTTAGAGGGTGAGAAGAGGGTTTGGTGTCAGTCATATATGGTATGTATATAGGTATATAGGTTATATAGTTGAGGGTTATATATATATGTTTGGGAGTGGTTATGTGAAGGCTTACCTTCACATATATATTAGTATCATATGGGGTGAGGTAAGTATTGTGAGTATATTAGAGAGTTCAGTTGTCTTGTAGGCTATTGTATATATGTGGGACTGGAATGTGCATGTTATTATTAGGCCTAGATAGATATATGTATGAGTTTGGGGATACATGGTATATATGTATATATAGATGTTGGTCTATTTTGTTTGTTAGATATATATATATATATATATATGTATATATGGGCTTGGGTAATGTGGGGTCTTGCTAGTATATATGTATATAGTGTTGCATGATATTAAGTTGGGGGTATTAGTTATATGTGATATGAGTTACCATGTGGGTAATGTATATACATATGTTAGAGTATATACATAGATGTTAAACTAGTATGACCTAGAAATAGACTCTCTAGGCCTATGTGACCAAGTAGACTAGAGTTTGACCAAACCCTAGATAGTTGACCAAGTTATCTTAGATGTTGACCTAGTTTGACTAGAAGGTTGACCAGAGTTGACCAAGAGTTGACTGTCACCTAAATTGACCTATAATCATATAGATTGCATTGTAAACTTCAATTATTATATTTTAAATATATTATAACCTGTGTTGCTCTAAATAGGACTCAGTTACTCCAGTTTGGACATCTATACATATCAGCTGCTCAGATTATCAGGCGAGCACATTCTCTAATCATTTTTATTCATGATAGTATCTATATTGCCTGCTTTAGACTACTTTACTTGATGCTGACGCATTATTATCACGGACCAGTACTCTATGGATCTTGTCGTGCGATGTTATCTCCTCAACGGATATATTGGGTATTTCATGTTCATGTACTTTACCATGTGCATCATGTACTCTTTGTATTCGTGTACAAGTCGTGTGCTCACATGTACTCTCGTGTGCTCATACGTATTACTTGTGCAAAACTAACCATCGTGTACGTAACATAACTTAATCGGATCATTGTGTATTGATCGGGGCGGGAGAGTAGAAGTGGTCATATGATTAAAACTCCCCTAGTATAACTCGTGTGCATGTCTATTATACCTTCATGTATAATGGAGACTCGTAGTATACATCGTGTGCAAACCTATGCCAATTACATGATCATATTGTGCTCTAAAACACCTATATTTAGTATAGTTCATAGTTTCCTACTATATTTCATGATTCAGTTTACTTATCCATATATCCTGTATTTCTTGTACTTCTTTACAGCACGTCATATATTTTATTCTACTGCTTGTTCTAAATTTCTTACAATGTTTTGGATCTGTTTTGGAGATATATGCTCGTTCCTGTCTCGATTGGACCCGTTGACAAAATATTACAGATAACTTGGAGGACCCTTGGCACTACCTTTTATGGAGCTGGCGTAGACGACACTTGCGACCTGGACCCTCAGGAGGATCCAGTTGTACTGAGGAGACTACCATAGTTCTTAGGCTAGATTGCTAGGCTTTGTCTTTCTTATTTGTGTTGTCATTGAGTTTGTATTATTCAGATATTATATAGTGTGTTGATAACACTTAGACTTATTTCATTTTTGGTTGTATCTCACTCTGTGGATTTCATATCTATCTTATTGTACTGTTTATCTACCCCCAGTTTTTGTGATGAGTTATATCTTCTGAGATGTCCTCCGATTGGAGAGTATATTCTGGACAGGTTTATTTATACTGTGTTAGATGTTTGAGACCTAGGACGGCGTTCTACCGTCGACACTATGGCGTAGGCTGAACGTACCCACGGTCTCGTGCCCTTACACACGTCGTGACAACCACTCTGTTCAAGACTGAAGTTGTTTTGCCGTATGAGTCTGTATTTCAATATTCAATATAATTTTTATATTTATTGAGTCTAGGAATACTATATTCACTGAGTCGTACTGGTAAATAGGCTACCCCAAAATGTTTTCAAAATATCCTATATTTTGAAAATAGCTTATTTTTCAAAAAGCTTCTAACTGTTTAAACTTTTCAAAAAGCCAAAAACTCAAAATCCGATTTACAAAATTTCTAAAAAAATCCAACTCTGACACCAACAGAGTTCGGTCCAAGTTCGGACCGAACTCGCCCCGAGTTCGTTTGGTGTCGTTGGATTTTGAATTTGATCATCCTGCAGTTATGGAGGCAACGACTATTTGTCGAGATTCTTTCAAAGAATTCTGTCTGGATTCTGTCCGAATTCTGTCTGAGTTCTGACTTTGGAAAACCTATAAATAGAGAAGAATTTCATTCATTTCAGCACACCTCTCTTCTCTCTTCTCTCTAAGCTTAAACATCTTCCAAAGTGTTCTAAAAGTTTTCATTTTCAAATCCCAAGCCAGTTACAATTTTCTAGTCGATTTGTTAGTACGGTACGGTCTAAAAGTTTCAGAGAGATTGTAATCAGAGGCTTAATTGAAGAAAGACACTTCATAATTGAAGTTGATCGAGTACTTCGCATCAAAGCTCGCGTTGTAGAAGTTGCAAGGACTTCGTATAAAAACTTGCAGTATTTTCCAATAGTGGATTCAACTGGAAGTTAGAGTTCTTCCGACTAGAATAGTCCTCACAAAAGAGAAACCAGTATACATCACCGTGTTTGCATTTACTTTCTAATCTCTGCCTTTCATTTACTTACTTGTGATATATTATATGTGATCTTGTTGCTAACATTTTTAATTAGCTAAATTCCGCTGCCTACTCTATTCACCCCCCTCTAGAGTATTGCACATTACAATTCATTCATATATATATATATATATATATATATATATATATATATATATATATATGTTATTACCGGAGCACAATTTTTTGATGGAAAACTGAGAAAATGAAACAATTGTAAAAATAATGTTCTAACGCAACTCTTCTAGGAAGGTTGCGCAAGTATAACGTAGATCTAAGAAAATATCATTAGACGATGTTACGATAATCTAAAAAGATTTCGTAATCTACAGCAGCATATGACATACGAAAATCTAAAAAGATTTTGTATTCCACAACAACGAAGAAGATGACAGGCGAAAGATGGAAGATGGCCTGCTGGGGTGAATGATCACCGTTGCTCAAAGCTATATTCGCCCACACGAATAGCTTCCAGGAACCAGCAAGTTCGTCAGAGAACTTTGGAACACTTCTGCTCTTCTGACTCCTCGGATCGTACACGAACCCCCTGTTTGCCATAAAATATAAAAGAGCAGAACAATTATCGGAGGACTGAACTTTTACTTCACGTTACAAACTCGCTTGTACAAAGAACGCCTAGGGACGAAAGCCTAGGTACAGCAGTCTAAGTACAATTATTTATTTTAGATTCTGGGGGTGACGATAGAGGCTCGGGAAAGCGACGGCCGCTCTGCCTTACTCCTTGGACGATCGGTATGCAACCTTGGCTCCAGAAGATTGCTCGGCGTTGAAGAAATGCTCTCCTTGCTCTCTCTCCGATCTCTCTCTCTAAGTATTCTGGTGCTCTCTCTGATCTCGAAAAGTGCTCCTTTCTGTATGTATGTGTGCGTATCTCTTTTGCAAGGGAATGGCACCCTGCTATTTATAAGAATGGGGGGACCTCATTAGGGTTCACAATGATTGTCCCTCAAAGTGGCGACGGCCTGTTGATCGATCAATCTGGGCCATTAATTTTGAGTGTAATGGATCTGGGCCATTTAGTGTAGATTACACCAAATCCTATCAGTAATTAATGCTGATTAGAATAAATCTCCACGATGATGATCTGCTGATGTCTGCGAATCTGAATGAATAAATTTAATTCATTCTCCTGCCACGTGTCCCAGATTATTGGGATTTGACCCAATCTTTGATTACGGTAAATCTGGGAAATTGATTGGATTTATGACACGTATCCTGGGAGTCACTGAGCCGCATAAGGATTGGGCCGCATAAAGTTTGAGCCGTATAAGCCTGGCCATTTGTCAGGGAAGCTTAGGGAGTGGACCCCAAATCTTCGAACCACATGATAATCTGGACCATACAATGGGTAGTGAGCCGCATGGAGGTGATCCTCGTGAGCCGCATAGGGCTGATCCTTGTGAGCCGCATAGGGCTGCGTCTGCTTGAGCCACATAGGGCTGTCTCGATCTGGGCCGCATCGAATAACTTCAGCTTGAGCCGCATAGGGGGGTCTCCACTCGAGCCGCATATGGCTGTCCACGTGTCTCAGCTGCGTGGCATTTTCTGGATTTCGGGGGGGGTTGTGTCAGAGATTTTCTTTGATTTCCTAGGATTCTATCATTATGACAGAGTCATAATTGCCACTTTATGTCAGGCCTGTCGCTTCATCAGAGTGGTCAGCCGTCCAAGCAATTAATGCAGTATAGTACGAAGGGAAGAACTGTTTGCAAGCCACGTGTCTTTTCTTCTGAGCCGCATAGAGATCATAGAGCCGCATGGACTCGTTTGAGCTGCATGGATTTTCTGAACCGTATGGGCTATCTGAGCCGTATGGGGTTCCCTGGCCGCATGGATCTTTCTTTATTATTTTCCATGCTTCTACAAGACCCCCGTTCAATATTTTCAATTTGCAAAATTGAAATACTTTGAATAAGAAGCATGGCCGTGTGAAAGTTCTTTCTAGCCGTATAGATGTCTTAGCCGCATAGATGTCTCGGCCGCATGGTAGTTTCAGCCGCATGAACTTTCGAGCCGCAGAATTGTTTCAGCCGCAAGGATGGCTTAGCGGCGGCGACTTTCGAACCGCATAGCTCCTTGCCACGTGTGAAGGTCTTTAATTGCCTCCTAGTTCGTTTCAGCACCGTCTTTTAGAGGGAAATCCCAAGGGTCGGTTCATTAATTCTTGTAGATTTTATGTCCTGGGTGAATCTTGGGAACGAAACCCGAGGAGTCGATTTCGCCTTTTACGAGGCGGTTACTAGTCCACATGTCCTCCTTCTCTCGTCCTCCTATAAATAAGAGGAGTTTGGAGAAAGAAAGGGCTTCTTTATTTTCTTTTTTTCTTCAAATTCTCTCTATCCCGCTCGTCCTTTTCTTCTCCGATAACTAATGGCTCCCAAGAAGACCGTGGCATCAAAGGGCAAGAAGGCGGCCTCTTCATCGATTGCAACGGCGAAAGGCAAGAAGACTAGTTCTGCCTCAACTGCGGCCGTTCCTCCGTCAGTCGTCGTACCCGATGTTCATCCTGACGTTCATCCCTCCATTATTGGTAAGGACATCGTATGAGTTAAAGAACCCTAATTGCTATGGCTACGTCGTATATTTTATGCACGAGCTTTTGCGAGTTTCATGTTCGTCTCATGGCTGAGCCGCATAAGAATAGCCGTTATGTCCACATACATGCTTTGCCGACAAAGCCGCATAAGCAACGTTGAGCCGCATGGACTTTCTCTGAACGGAGTCGCATAAGTGTTCTTCTGAGTCTTGAGCCGCATGAGGCTTAGACCCGCATAAAGCTTTATTAAATTGGAACCGCATGAGTGTTTTCTTGAGCCGCATAAGGCTTGGCAGCTCCCAATCATCTTTTTTTTTTATCCATCTTTTTAACTTATCTTTCTCTGTCTTCTTTTCAGTAAATATGTCGATAAATGCTGCTGGAGAACTCCTGGTGGGTAGTGTCCAAGCTGCTCTGGGTTATAGGTATGACCATATTGTTCAGCATATGGCGGATCAGTTTTCGAGTGACGAACCTCCGGCTAGACTGAATGCCGTTAAGAACCAGCCATTTTATTTCCTTAACGCCATGATGAACTCTGGGAAATTCGAAGGGGAATATTTGAAGCCTGCGTTCTTTTTTGGAGATGCCTTGACTGTGGAGAACAGTCATGTTCTAGAGGTGTCGAAGAATTGGAGTTTTGTTTCTAACGGGATGGCAATCCGCATTCTCCAAATGGAGCGACACTTCCCATTATCTTTGTTCAATATGCTCCCATTGGACCGGAAGATGGAAGAGACTTTAACCCCTACCCGAGGTGGGATGTTTGTGGAAAACATCCATTATAACAACAGTCTGAAGTCAGTGACTGCCGGCAAGGTGCACACCAGCTGTTCTGTAACGGGATTGGTCCCAGGTACTTTCTTGAATGTGGCGGGCCCCAACTTCATATTTTCTACCGCCGATACTTTTATAAATCAACTTGCTCGGAAGGGCTCCTACCCCGTTGGCCAGTTGATGCTCCCCAGTTGGATACATCCTATTCCCTCGTGGACCAGTCTGTCTATGTGGATCTTGCAGAAGTATGAGGCCTTTTTGTGTGAGATTGGCCTTTACCATGCTATTTGAGGCACCAGTCATGGCTTATCCATAAACAAGAAGTTGTTCATGTCTCTGCTGGAGATGTATAACTGCCGTACGGGAACCTTCTATACACCCGTAGGGGAAATGGGACTTGCGCTCCATGAAATGTACGCGGTCTCTAAGCTTCCTTGGGGGGACGAAGCTTTTGAAGAGTATACTCCCACTAATGAGGAATTCGAAGATTTGGAAAGACGGTATCCCGGCTTCGTGGCTTTTTACCAAAAGATATTGTGCCACTATAGTACATGTCATCAGATAGCCCGAAATGATAGCAACTCGGAAGGGAATGCTCCCCACACCAAGGACTGGGTGCACTATCTCTTCCCGACGGATGCCTCAGGTCGAGTTACCTCTCGTCGCCCTCGATCCCGGGAGGCGGTTAAAGACTTGGTGTCGTCGACTAAGAGGGTGGCCACCACCAGTGACAGATTCGGGAGTAAGACTGACTCTTTTGGTTACTTTTACCAGGATACCCAAGAGCTGTCAGAGAAGGCGCTCCTGGCAAGATTTTTGATGATATGGCTGCAAAATTGTGTAGTCTCTGGAGGGTCTGGTTCTATTGAGAGAATTAGTCGTAACTTCATCCTTCCGGCTGTGAAGTTAGTTTTGCGAATCAGGCTAGCTCTTCTCCCGGCCATGGTGTGCAGCATACATCGTGGCCTTCGTACCTTCACATATAAGGTCATCGCTCGCGACGTGACCAAGGATTTTAAACGGACCGAGTTGCCCTATCACTATTTGATGGGATGGCTGTTGATGCATTATCCGTCTTTGATGAGACCGGGCTCTGAAGACGGTGTAACTGATGATGACGCATTTATCTTCCGTTACCGTGATGAGCCTTGGGAGTATGAGGCCATGCGGGCTTGTCGGATGGCATTGGCGAGGGCAGATATGTATCATATTTTTGAATCCGTCCCTCGCTTTACTGCTAAGGACATAGAGGCTGTACATCTTGACGGTATTGTGCCCCCTCAACTTCTGGACGGCCAGATGCTCTTGTGGCTGCGTAACATCCGCCTCGCACATCTGGTGTATCGTAACCACAATACTGTTTTTCTGGAGCCTTATCTGCCTAGCAGGTTTGCCCGGCAGTTTGGATACAGCCAACTTTGTCTAGACAACCCCAGCTCCTGTCTGGGTTTTGAAGGTAGCCTTCTTGATGGTATCAGGGCTTGGAAATACTACGATACATTCCATACTCGTACCATTTTCTCGATCCCTGCCATTAAGGCGTCAGTGGAGATCTTGTACATGGCGACTTTGTATCATGTCATGGCGAACAAACCCCCGGTCGGTTTTAACCCAGGTGTCAGTTTTATTGTTGGTACCGGCCTGGAGGAAGGATCTCAAGGGTCCAAGAAGAGAAAGACTAGAGTCGAAGTGCCAGATTTGGATTCCGCTGCTGAGGATGATGAAGGCAACGAGCATGATAGAGATGACTCTATCCTTCCAGTGGCAGACGTAGAGGTGGATCAGCCGCCTATTTTGTCAGATGAGATGTTGGGGGATCAGTCACCCGTTGCACCTGGCCCTACTCCAAAATGTAACAGGCAAGTTTCTCCTGTTGGCGGTATTTCTCGTTCTCGAAAGTTGGTTGCGACCAGACACCGTCAGCTGACTATAAGAGAAAGTGGAGAAGAAATTAACCCCACGTCAGAGGTAACCAAGCCACTCTCGACCCTTCCTTCCTTCTTTCCTTTTAGCTTCGATTTTAATCATCTTCTTTCCCACTTGTAGGTGTTAAGAGAAGAAGAAGAGTTTCAAGATGCCGAGGTGGTAACCCGGGATGACGGGGATTTTAATGAACCTGTCCCTGAAACTGCTAAATTTTATCAAGATGACGTTGATCGCATCGCACTTCCCTCCAGGGTGGCTAGGATAGAAGAACCCGCTGAATCTAACTCGGGTAAGGAGGTCATGTCAGCTACGCACGAGCTGCAGCCTCCATGTTCCTCTCCTGGTAAGATAAGTCGGATCTTATCCCGTGAGGAGGCCTATCTGCTCTATCATCACATCCTTCAGGTCACGTCGACTGACTATTGTTCTGGGCATACAAGTCTGGCCTCTCCGGTGCTAAGGATGGACACTATTGAGACGAACTATATCGAAGGGGCACTGGGGGAGAGGAGTGTACTTCCTCCTCTTCCGGCTCGTCTTGAGGGGCCTCCTGTTGGCTCGAGTTCAGAAAATCGGGTAATGGGACGACCAGGGTAGGGGACGACGGTCTTTTCATCCTCTTCTATTTGGGTAGCTCCGAGGGTCGACCTCTCTGCCCTACCGAGTATCAAGGCTCTTCGGAAGGCGGAGGAAGAGTTATCCGTTATCCGTGCGTCGTTCTGCTCGGATTCCATCCCCCTGGTGGCAAGCTCTAGCATCACTCTTTCGATATTGCCAGCCACGCTTCCTCTGACGTTGTCCTCTACAGAGGTCATGGATGACGCGTTACAGGACGTAGTTGCCAGCTTTCACCGTCATTTGAGGAGGGGAATAATGGCTACTGTGGAAAGAGGGACCTCTTTTGTCTTGTCCCGGCAATGCGCCCAGGGTCAAATCGATATCCTTAAGACTCTTCTTGGAGGTGCGGGGCTGGCGGCACTCTTGGAGGCGAAGTTATTGGAGACTGAGCAGTTGGTGACCCAGCTGCAGGTGCTGCGGCAGGCTGATTTGTCTGCTGTTATAAATCGGGAGCGTGGTTCTCTCCTCTCTACTATAGAGAAGACAAGGGCTGCTCGGGATAAAACAAGCCCGACCGTACTGAAGGACCTTCGCGATCTGTCTAATCGATATGATCAATTGAGCCACACGGACGAAGATGTCATGGCTCGGGAAGCGGCTGCCTCCCGTGGGATCACTGACACGCGAGAGCAGATCCTTGAGCTTCAGAGGAAACTAACTTTCTTGGATTCTGAACTTGAGGCTGCCCGTATTGATAAGGAGCTGATTACTCAGGAGGCTAACAGAGTCAATCGGGCTTCGACTGACTTGGAAATTGCTCTGAAAAAATTGTAAGATGACAGGCAGGAGCTCATGGGCTTAGATGATGAAGAGCAGTTATCGTGGGAGGCTGAGTGTCAAGTTGAACAGCGACTCGAGCAGGAGGCCCTCTTAGCGAAGAATCGTCTTTTGGAATTGTGTAATGCTGAGCTATAGTCGGCCTTTTCTTCTTGTTTTGTTCCTGTTTTCTTTTTTAGAGCGACGTGGTCCCAAAAGATGTAATGCTTTTTTCTTCTTTCAAATAAAGAGTACTTTCCATTCTACCCTTCATTTGTATTGTTTGTTGTGCTTGTGATATGATAGTGGTGATGTTTTCTCCGCCTAGGGGACTTATTTGTGGATCTGTTACCCATGGTATACCTTGGTTTTAGGTACGGATAACAAGTTTGGTTAGGATATCTGAGACAGCCATGGCAAAGTGGTTATGGGTGCTCTTGGTATCGGGAAAAAGAATGCCGTAGAGCAGCTGGGCTCCCGGGACATGATGAGATGGTGGGCTTATGCTAAGAAACTTAGCAGAGGATATTTGTGGGCCTAGTATCCTTGGTGTACCCTAGCTTGGGATACGGATAATAGGGTGAAATGGAACCGACATATTTGCTTAGGGGTTATGAGGACATGGCAAGCATGAGGGTTTTATCGTAGAATCTTCCTGCTCAGAGGTAATGAGGACATGGCAGGAGTGAATTCACGGAGGATATTTGTGGTCAACAAAGGACATTTGTGGTCAACAGAGGACATTTATGGTCAACAGAAGACATTTCTGGACCTATTATCCTTGTCGTACTCCGGTTGTGGGTACAGTTAATAGGTTGAAAGGGAATCGACATACTTACTCAGAGGTAATGAGGACATGGCAAGTATGAAGGTTTCTTCTACGGAGCCTTCCCACTCAGAGGTAATGAGGACATGACAGGAGTGGGCTCAATGAAGAGGGGGTACATAGAACGACTCAGAGGTGATGAGGACATGAAAGTTCTATGTAGGGGGTGATTTGTTTTTGGCGGAAATGAAATGACTCAGAGGTAATGAGGACATGGCCGTTTTGGAAATTTGTGGATCGGTTATCCTTTTTGTGCACTGGGAGTGCGGGTAGTGGATCATGAGGGAGGATCTCTTCCAGGAAGAAAGTTCAGAGGTATGATCATACATGACTTACTATCTGAAAGAGTGACCGGGATGTGAGTTCAGAGGCACTAGCGGGTACATGACTCGATATTGTGAAAGTATGAGTTCAGTGGCACCAGCGGGTACATGACTCGATAATCTGGGATGTTGAGTGTGAGTTCAGCGGTACCAGCAGGTACGTGACTCGAAAATCTAGAAAATGTTGAGTGTGAGTTCAGCGGTACCAGCGGGTACGTGACTCGAAAATTTGGAAGGTTGTGGGGTGAGTTCAGCGGTACCAGCGGGTACGTGACTCGATAATCTGAAGAATTATGGGGTGAGTTCAGTGGTACCAACGAGCACATGACTCGATGATCTGGAGAATTGTTTAGACATAATATTTCTTCAGGAACTTGCCATTGACGGGCAACATGAGCAAGTCTCCGTTTTGCTTGGCGAGGCGGTAAGCACCGTTGGAGAATACGGCCTCGATGATAAATGGACCTTCCCATTTTGGCTGGAACTTGCCGGCGGTCTTGTGAGTCATGACCATCGGCCTCCGGACTGCCAGAACGAGATCGCCCACTTGGAATGTTCTGATTTTAACCTTTTTGTTGAAGGCTCCAGAGATGCGCGCTTGGTATAGTTCGATCCTTTGCTGGGCTAGGATGCATTTTTCATCAAAGGCCTCCAACTCTTGTAGTCGGCGTCGGTAGTTATCATCCATCATCAATTGATAAGTGAGGGTGACGCAGAGTAAGGGTATTTGAGTCTCTAGTGGGAGAACTGCCTCACTCCCGTACACCAGAGAGAATGGTGTGTTCCCTCTGGCTGTTCGGACTGTAGTACGGTACGCCCATAAACATTCACCGAGCTTCTCGTTCCAGTCGCGTTTGTTGGAAGAGACAAACTTCTTGAGGAGTTTGATGATTGTTTTGTTGAATGTCTCTGCCAACCCGTTCACTGCCGGGTTGTACGGTGTCGAAGCAATATTCTAGATGCGATGCTTGTCGCAGAACCGATAGAAGACGTGGCTTGCAAACTACAGACCATTGTCGTGGATGATCCTTCGGGGCAATCCAAAGCGATAGATAACGTGATGCTTGAGGAAGCTGATCACGTTCGAAGTCTTTACTTCTGCAAGCAGGATAGCTTCCGCCCATTTGGAGAAGTAATCTGTGAATGCAAGTATGAAGCGATGTCCACGGAAGGAAGGTGGAGTAATTGGACCGATGATGTCCATTCCCCATGCTTCGAACGGCCTGGACGCCACTGTCGGATGTAGAAATTTGGATGGCTGGTGAATGAAGTCCGCGTGGACTTGGCAGGCTTTGCATTTTTCTTGCATAGTCTATCGCATCCGCTACCATCGTGGGCCAGTAGTAGCCCATTCGGCGAAGACGGTCTTGCAATTTAGGACCGGGCTGATGGGCCCCACAGACACCGTCATGAGCTTCTCGTACGGCTTCTTTGACTTCTGCGTTCGACAGACATCGAAGCAATACTCCATCATAGGATCGACGATACAGCATTTTCGTCTCTGTATCGTAGAAGAATCTGAAGGAACGCCGTTTGATGGAGGTGGCTTCCTTTGGATTCTCGGGCAGGATGTCATAGACGACGAAGTCGATGAATGGTTGTCTCCAATCGGGGACATCATCGATCGTCTGAGCGGAATAACTCGCCACGAATTGAATATTGTTCTTGGGGCAGATCAGTTCGTGGCCTATCACATCTACTGATTGATGAGTATGATTTGGCACTGCAAGGGAAGCGGCCAGGCCTGCCAAGGCATCGGCTTCGATATTTCGGAGTCTGGGAACGTGCTCAATGAAGAACCCTTCAAACGATGAGATAATGTCGATCGCTATCTGGTGATAGGGGATCATGTCTTCATGGCGGACCTCGTATGAGCCCCGGATCTGGTTGACGATTAACTGAGAATCGTCGTATGCTTCAAGGTATTCTACCCCCAGCTCCTTTGCAAGTTAGAGGCCAATGACCAAAGCGTTGTACTCGGCCACATTGTTAGAGCAGGGTTCTGTGGAGGAGTAAGCGCGGTTAATCACCAATCCGGAAGGGAAGACTAGCACCACCCCAACCCCGACGACGATGTTGCCCTTGGGTCCAGTTCTCGAAGCACCGTCGAAGAACATTTGCCATATATCATCGTGAGAGGTTGTATGCGAGTCGGCGATCTCATCTGGGATTTCTTCATATATCCTGGACGACTCCGAACTCGGGTGGGCTGCCAAAAAGTCTGCCAGGGCTTGGCCTTTGACCGCCTTTTGTGGGACGAAGATCATATGATAAGGGGACAGCAATATTGCCCATGTAGCGAGGCGAGAGCTGAGTGCCCTTGGTTTAGTCATGAGGACCCTGAGAGGGTTGACTCGTGAGATCACATGTATTGTTTGTCCAGTGACATAGTGTCGCGTCTTCTGAATGGCGAACACTAGGGCAAGGCATTCCTTCTCCACAGCGGTGTATCGGTGCTCTGGCCCAATCATCATTCGACTGAGAGAATATATGGCTTGCTCGTGGCCTGTATCGTTATTTTGTGCCAACAGAGCTCCGAAAGAATGTTCCATTGCTCGTACGTAGAGCAGGAATGGTTTTCCAGCAACCGGGGCCACCAGGACTGGACGGTTCGACAAATATTCTTTGATGCTGTCGAAGGCCCGTTGACATTCTTCGTCCCATACGAACGAGACGCCTTTCTTCATGAGGTGGGTGAATGTTCGGTATCGCCCGGAGAGGTTAGAAATGAACCTCCTAATGTAAGCTAGCCTCCCTTGGAGGCCTCTGAGTTCGCAGAGATTTCTCGGGGGACCCATCTCCATGATTGCCTTTGTCTTCTCAGGGTCTACATGGATACCCTGGGCGGTGATGA
Source organism: Iris pallida (assembly GCA_029216955.1). Taxonomy (NCBI): domain Eukaryota; kingdom Viridiplantae; phylum Streptophyta; class Magnoliopsida; order Asparagales; family Iridaceae; genus Iris; species Iris pallida. The sequence continues at coordinate 8,270,671 of JANAVB010042219.1, read as the reverse complement.
TGAAGCCCAAGAACTTCCCGCTGGATACGCCCAGGAAGGACTTCGTAGGGTTCATTTTCAAATTGTGCGCTCGCATCAGGTCGAATACCGTCCTCAGGTCATGCAGATGGTCTCCCTTACAGCGACTCTTGACGGCGATGTCATCAACGTAGCACTCCACCGTCTTGCATAAGTAGTCTCTGAAGATGATACTTATGGCTCTTTGATATGTGGCGCCGGCATTCTTCAAACCGAAAGGCATGACTGTGTAACAGTATGTGCCAATCGGTGTTCGGAATAATGTGTGCTTTTCGTCGTCAGGAGACATCTTGATTTGGTTGTACCCCGAGAAGCCATCCATGAATGACATACGTTCAAAGTCGCAGGTATTGTCAATCATGATGTCCGTGATAGGGAGGGAGAATTCATCTTTGGGGCATGCCTCGTTCAAATTGCAGAAGTCGATGCAGATTCGAATCTTTCCATTTTTCTTGAGGACAGGTACTATGTTGGCGACCCAATCCAGATGTTGTTCCTCACGAATGAAGCCGCTGGCTATCAGTTTGTTGACTTCGGTTTCGATCGTATCCATGATGTCTGGGCGGAAGCGTCGCTGTTGTTGCTTGACTGGCTTTGCATCCGACCGAATGTTTAGTTTGTGAAGAGCAATATCGGGATTTAACCCCGGCATGTCTTCATAGCTCCAGGCGAACACATCAATGTATTCTTTGACAAGTTCCAGCAGCAATTTTCGCTCTTCGTCTGTTAGGCACTTACTGACAAAGATTGGTTTTGGAGAAGATTCGCTGTCGACGTCGACCTGTACAACCTCATCTTCAGTAGGAGGTTCTCTCAGTTCGAACCGCTTTTCCTATTGTGCATCCAACTGTTGGGCCCACGGCTCTAACTCGAGGATTTCAGGGATGTCTTCGTCTTCTTCATAAGCGTCGGCGAATGCCATGTTGACTGATAAGACTTGTCTGAATACATCTCCGATGCTGGTATCTGAGTCAGAAGTTGGTGATCCTGTTGAATGTGAATGCCAGTCACATTCTTCATCTGAACTCTCAGGGGTCGTTGTGGGTGTAACATATCCTAATCCACATTGAGTCTTACTATAGTAGTCCCGTGGTTTGCCAGCCGGGACCGGTGGCTTCAAAGGTAATCATCGTCCAGTACCGTAGTTCAAACCTGGCATTGTCTCCAGATCATACCCCTATTTCTGTATGAGATATTTAGATTGGGGGCTATAAAGATACAGAGGTAGTCTCCCGGCATCTGATCCAAGGTCGACTTCTTCTACGGTGAAGGGATGCGGGTCGTCCTTCCGGCCAAAGATGATTGGATGGTCCCCTCCCTCGATTATGCGGTAAGCATCTTCCGCTGGAGTAAGCTGGATTACGGTGTGCACATTTGTCACCTGTGTGTGGAGGTGAGTGCATATACCGTGTTCCATAACATACATTGTACAGAGCTTATTAAGCGCGAGGTAGTTCAAAGATAGCCCTTTATTGATGAAGTAAGGTATCTTTTCTAGGGGAATTACATCATCTGTGGAAGGAACATCAGTGTGGGCAGCCACATACTTGGCTAGCTCTGGTTCCTCTTTGGTTACCCCCTGTATAAATAAAGACTGAGAGGACGACCTGGACAGTTTGATCGTCAGAGGTTCAGCTGGTGGAGCAGAGCATGGAGTTATTGGCAGACTAGCGACCCCCAGTCTGGTGCTCGATGTCGGGCGGGGAGTGGTTGGTTCGCTACAAGTTCCAGGCCTTGCATCGGGGTGACGACCCTTCTTGGGAAGGCGTATCGTCATCGGCTTGTCGGAGGGATTGGGCTTCTCCGTTTGCGGCTGGCCGGCTCTCGGCAGCCTGATTGTCAGTGGCTCCGTTGTGGGTCTTGGCACTTGGCCAGACCTTGGCAGCCGGATTATCATCTGCTCTTCTTGTGCCGAGAGGCTAATTGTGTCCTTACGCAGAGTGGCGGTAAGGGGTGCAGACTTGCCAGGCTTGCGAGCTTGGAGATGGATCATCAGAGATTCTTCTGATCCTGTGGTTGTCTCGGTACGAGCTTGCATATCTCCTTCACCAAGATGCTTCTTTGATTGTTCGTACAGACAGGAGTCTGAGTAGTAGGATTCGACCCCTTTGAAGGGATCAATATCAGCAAATTCCGTCCTCACGAAGCCGTGTTTGTCGACATATTTGAAGCACTAGTACAGCATGGAAGGCACGATCATATAATCGTGTATCCACGAACGTCCCAAGAGAATATTGTATGAAGTGTCTGCATCTATGACGTAGCAGGTAACCTCTGATTGGAGATCGCCAATTTGACACTTCAGACGAATCTTCCCAATTGGGTAGCTCCTGCCCGAATTGAAACCGCTGATGACGGTGCTTGTAGGTGTCAGGCGATACATTGGAATACGGAGATGATGTAGCAGACCCTTCGGGATAATGCTTATGGAAGAGCCAGGATCTATGAGCATTCGATCCACCTTTACGTCGCCGATGTATCCAGTGTAATATAGCTGGCGATCATGCAGGTTGGTTTTGATGAGCATGTCCTGCGAAGTGAAGACAATATTGGGCATTCTTCCGTGCAGGCGCTGTCTTGGAGATCTGCAGGCAGGTTTTCTCCCGTGAGGTTGACCTGAGCCAGGTACGCGTTGGCATTTTGGAGTGCATCGCTCAAAGCCGTTCGCACATCCTTTGAGAGTCTCAGAAGCTCGTATAATGACAACTTGGCCGGTGTGTTGGCCAATTGCGCCAAGATGTCAAAATTGTAGGGCCTCTCCAGCCCCTGTGGCGTCTCTTTTCGGAGGGATTTGTCAAAGCGAGTCTCCTTCGGCCTAGGCTTGTCGGTCGTCGGAGGCTGAGCCGGTCCTGGAGCGTCGGTTGTAGCGGGCTGATGATCTTCAGCCGAGTTGTCAGCCACAGGTTGGGATTGTGCCCCAGATCGAGTGACGACGGCTGTAGCTTCTTCGATATCTACCGAGATTGTGCGGCAGGACCTGACTTTTCCACTCTTCTTCTTGCCAATGGAAGATGGTGTGGGCTGAGTCACTTCAGATACCAAGTCTGGATGGACCCACATAACCTCTCCTCGCGATGTGGTGAGAGGCACTAGACCAGCAGCCTGATCTCGGGGAGGTAGAAGATTGGCAATCTCCATTGTTGCCAGAGGGATGGGGACCACGCTGTCTTGAGCTTCCGTCGGAGGGAAGCTGCCGAATTGTACTGATACCATATTGGCTGCCACCGTCACCTCTTCGAAATCGATGGCCAGTGCGTTCGAATCGATAAGATTTTGGATGTACCGTTTTAGCTGGTAGCAGTCGTGTGTAGCATAGTGGACGTAGCGATGATAATGGCAGTATTTTGGGTTCTCTATCTCTGCCGACCACGATTCCTGTCTTGGCGGAGGAAGCTGAATTCTGTCTCCTTGTATGAGCATGTCCAAGATGGGCTTGACGTGACCGTCTTCGAAGGAGTAAGTGATTTGCGGCCATTGTTTGTCTGCTAGCTTAGGCTCAGGTTTCTGTGCTGTATCGGCCACCATAGCCTGCTTGCCCTTGTTGTCCTGATTGTTGGAGGAGCTACCCCTATTGTTGGTGTTGTCGTTGGGACGTCTGCTCTTGTCCTCTCCCTCTGAGATGTGCAATCCCAGTTGGCGAGCCTTCTTCAGTCGTTCTTTGGCGCTTGTAGCACTAATGATAAACGTCTTTCAGTCTTTGAATTGACTTTCGTCCATCCAGAGACTGATTGTTGGAAGCAGTCTCTTTTGGCAAATTTCAATCAAGGAGGAATCCGGGTTTCCAGAGGGCAACTTCATGGCGGTTTGGCGGAACCGCTCAATGTAGTTCCTTGTCAGCTTTTTTTTCCCTTGGACGACGTCCATGAGGGTGGACATGGTGATGTCCTGCCCTACTTCGTAGAATCTCTCCAAGAACATGCGCTTGAAACCGGCGAAGGAGTGGATGCAGTTGTCCGGCAGATTGCGATACCAGTCGAAGGCGACTCCTTCCAATGCCCCGATGAATAATCGTGTGAGGATGGCATCATCATGGGGCAGATGGTCGGTGGTGACCTCGAAGTAAGTGATGTACCGACTTGCGGAGGTCTTGCCATCATAAGGATTGATATTGAACGACTTATATCTTGGCGGGAAGGGAACATCCCTCCATGCAGCAGGGTATGGTTGCCGTATTCTGAGGTCTTAAGAGTTTTTTCGAGCGTGAAACATGGCTCGGAGCTCCTGGACCTCTCTTCTCGCTTCACGGGCCTCGTCCACGGCGGTGGGGGCCGTTGTTTCAGGAGGATCGTTGCCCGGGTTTGGTGTCGCCGAATTTGAGTCCGCATTGACCGCGGGACCCACGCTTGTTTGGCCAGGCGTCCCTCCTTGGAGAGTTGGAAGGACCGCTTTGATCTCGTATACAGACTTGACCAAGGCATACAGTATGGCCTCTAGAGTGTCGATGCGTTGGCGATCACTGGAACCACCTTGGTTGCTGTCCGTCATGAACACCATCTTTACATAAGGAGAGACGGAAGGAACAGTGGAGGAGGAGCCCTCTGAATCGTACCCCTGTAGTGAAAAGTCATTGGGATACGTGGGAATGTTCTCCTCTGGTTCAAACTCAGAAGGAACAATACCCCCAGTTTCCGAGTTCGCCTCATCTTGGGAATTGTGGACGTCCTCGGAGACGTAGGGGTTTGCTGCATCTGATGGGAGAGTTGTTTCCCCCGTCTCGTTTTTTTAGAACATCGAATTGTCGTAGAGGTTTGGAGGAGTGCTACCCCCAGTCCCAGTAACCCCCAGTGGTGTGGACGATGAGTCTCCCACTGTAGCAGATTTCGTCTTGGAACGGGTACCTTGGAAAACTCCGGTAGCAGGCACCCGCTTAGACGACAGTCTTTTATTCATAGTGGTTGATATCTTTGGGCTAGGGGCGCTGGTCTTCTTCCCCTTCCCACCGGCAGGGACTTTTCGAGCAGAGTTGCAGGAGAAGACGGGAAGTGCCTCATCTTCTAAAGATGGCTGTTGCAGTCTTTGAAAGACAGACTGCCGGTCTTCTCACACCGTCGTACTGTTGCAGCAGCAGTTGACGATGACTTGGGTGCAGTGACGTCCGTGGGAGGACTCTTTGCACCCCGATGCATCTTCTCTTTCCTTGTATTTGTGGAGGATGGCCTCACGCAAGTCAGATGGGTCTCGACCGACCATGTTTGCTCCCGGGATTTTGGGAGACTTTTGCGAACCTCTCTGTCCGTCTGCCGCCGGGGGCTGGACTTGAGTGGTTCTGTACAACTTCCCATCCGAGGCCCGCGTAACAGTATGCGGAACGCTCGGATGGTCAGAGGTCAGATCAGCGGACCAAACTCGCCAGGCTCGCGCTGCTTTAGACTTCTTCGCTCTAGTGCGTAAGGGCACATAGTATGAAGAGTCTAAGTGATACTGAAGAGAGTCAGACATATCTTCTTGGGAGCACAAGAGATCACGACCGTACGAGAGGCGGTCGAAGACAGAACCGCGCGGGGTAGGAGTCATGCCGCCGTCCTCAACAATCTTCATGCGGCTGGCAAACGTAGCCGCATAGGCTTTCTTCATGTGGCTGGGAGTCTCAGCCGCATGAGTCTTCTTTATGCGGCTAGATGATCTGGCCGCATGGATTTTCTTCATGTGGCTGGTAGATCCACCCGCATGAGCCTCCTGCATGTGGTTGGCAGATTTGACCACAGGAGTGCTCGGCTTCTTCTCGGGGCGCATAGAGTCGCTCTTTGTCCCTACAAGTCCAGCATCGTAGTGCTTTCCTCTGCCGGACTTGGGGACAGCAGAGTTCTCTATGGCTCGAAGTGGAGCCGTATGCGAATCGCCTTCGCCGTCTTGGGTAGCAGAGAGTACCCCGTCCAGAGCTTGTGGAGGAGTAAATGATTTTGGCCTCCACTCGCAGCGAGCTTTCTTTGTGCGGGTTCGCTTCTGGATCGGACCGGCACTTCCTTCAGAGAGCATCTCTTCAAACGCCAGTTGGTCGAAATGGACGACCATCTTCTGTTGCGTGGAGCCAAGCTTGGCTGCATCCGACTGCATCACCAACTCCTCAGCCGTGGAGAAGTTTGTCCCCAGCAGAGTCGCCATCGTGTTTGCCATGAAATATAAAAGAGCAGAACAATTATCGGAGGACTGGACTTTTACTTTACGCTACAAACTCGCTTGTACAAAGAAAGCCTAGGGACGAAAGCCTAGGTACAGCAGTCTAAGTACAATTGTTTATTTTAGATTCTGGGGGGTGACGATAGAGGCTCGGGAAAGCGACGGCCGCTCTGCCTTACTCCTTGGACGATCGGTATGCAGCCTTGGCTCCAGAAGATTGCTCGACGTTGAAGAAATGCTCTCTTTGCTCTCTCTCCGATCTCTCTCTCTCCAAGTATTCTGGTGCTCTCTCTGATCTCGAAAAGTGCTCCTTTCTGTATGTATGTGTGCGTATCTCTCTTGCAATGGAATGGCACCCTGCTATTTATAAGAATGGGGGGACCTCATTAGGGTTCACAATGATTGCCCTTCAAAGTGGCAGCGGCCTGTTGATCGATCAATCTGGGCCATTAATTTTGAGTGTAATAGATCTAGGCCATTTAGTGTAGATTACACCAAATCCTATCAGTAATTATTACTAATTAGAATAAATCTCCACGATAATGATCTGCTGATGTCTGTGAATCTGAATGAATAAATTTAATTCATTCTCCTGCCGCGTGTCCCAGATTATTGGGATTTGACCCAATATTTGATTATGGTAAATCTGGGAAATTGATTGGATTTATGACACGTGTCCTGGCAGTCACTGAGCCGCATAAGGATTGGGCCGCATAAAGTATGAGCCGCATAAGCCTGGCCACGTGTCAGGGCAGCTTGGGGAGTGGACCCCAAATCTTCGAACCACATGATAATCTGGACCATACAATGGGTCGTGAGCCGCATGGAGGTGATCCTCGTGAGCCGCATAGGGCTGATCCTTGTGAGCCGTATAGGGCTGCGTCTGCTTGAGCCGCATAGGGCTGTCTCGATCTGGGCCGCATAGGACAACTTCAGCTTGAGCCGCATAGGGGGGTCTCCGTTCGAGCCACATATGGCTGTCCACGTGTCTCAGCTGCGTGGCATTTTCTCGATTTCGGGGGGGTTGTGTCAGAGATTTTCTTTGATTTCCTAGGATTCTATCATTATGACAGAGTCATAATTGCCTCTTTATGTCAGGCTTGTCGCTTCATCAGAGTGGTCAGCCGTCCAAGCAATTAATGCAGTACAGTGCGGAGGGAAGAACTGTTTGCAAGCCACGTGTCTTTTCTTCTGAGCCGCATAGAGATCATTGAGCCGCATGGACTCGTTTGAGCCGCATGGATTTTCTCAACCGCATGGGCTATCTGAGCCGCATGGGGTTCCCTGGCCGCATGGATCTTTCTTTATTATTTTCCATGCTTCTACACCCCCGTGCAAAAGCAACGCTGGTGCGGCGCCTTTCCTCTCTCTCGAAGGCTGCTGGAATTCGCAAGCAAATTTCGATCAGAACTGTGTTAAAGAACACTTCTGAATTCTCTGTTTACTTGTGTTAAAAAATACTTTGTAAACTTTCTATGGTGGCTTCTATTACTTGTATATCTCTTGCCTTGTGAGAGAGAGGATGCCTTATATAGGCCCTACAGCAACTGCTCGGTTGCCACAAAGTTAGGGACATGGTAAAAACTACCCCGAACATGTAGCAACCGCCCAGAACGTGCAAACGCACGTTCTGCTGCAAGTTGCACCAACTGTGCTCACCCTGCGCTCCTTGCACTCCATGCAATAGAGCGCGCACTGAGCTACGCACACTGCGCACACTGCACGCATTGTGCAGCGGCGCACGCGGCGCAACCAGTGCGCCCGCGCACCCATACAACCCGAGCAACCCGTGCAACCAAGCGCAACCTGGGCGCGCACCTGGGCAGCGCAACTGGGTTTGCACAACTGGGCTTGCGCAACGTGGCAGCGCAAGTGGCTCGCGCAACGAGCGCAACTAAAGCGCACTATGTGCCAAGCGACGATGCTGACGTGCTAAGTGCAAAGTGTGCTAACAAAGCGCCACATTACGCCTCATGAGCCCATGAGCCCGAGTCCGAGTCCGTGTCGCTAATCCCCTACGGGGCTTAGATCCCATGGAAATAAATTTTCCAAGAGCAAAAAGCATGAATGTTTTCAATTGTTGATTTAGCCTTTTTCCCATTAGAAAAATAACCCCACATGGCACACCCATGTGCACCTGCATACCACATATGCATCTCTAAACTAGCAAAGCTATTGTATAGAGATACAAGTCCTTTGGTCTAGCCAATATGGGACTAAAATTCACTTTGAAAAAGACCAAAACCCAACAATCCCCCACATATCTCTATATATGAGTATAAGTGTTCCCCACAGTAACTGTCCATCATGCATTAGGAGAGATGTCGCTGACGACTTGAATCTTCCCGCATGGGTCAAACAACAGACTATAATACAATAATGGACTAAGCCTTGAATTCTGCATCATAGCTAAAATTTTTCCCACTCACATAATGTAGTTACATGTGCATCTGGATACACATTAAAGGCCCTGTGCCAGCCTAGTTTCAGTGTATAATTTTGGACGTCTACAAGTTTACCCTCAAGAGACGGCCTGATATCTCTTTGTCCATACACTATAGGTGAGTTCATTATAAAGAGACATGGCATGGAACGCTTTACGCTCCCCTTGCGGTGCTACGCCGCTATGACATGGCCCAAAGCCAAGGCATTACCCCTTCCTGGGAATCACCCCATATCTGGGAACCTTTGTAGTGTCATACTATTGTAGCATGAGGCAACTGCCTCTTTGTAGTGCCAAACTATCCAACATGAAGCTTTAGGCTCCCTTGCGGTGTTACGCCGCAACGACATGGCTTGCAAGGCCGAGGCTTTATCCCTAACCAGGTACCTCACCGTGGTGTCATGCCACTGTAACATGAGGAACTCCTCCTCTTTATAGTGCTGACTACACCCCTCTTTATTTTAACATACAACATTAGGCTAACTGCCTATTTGCGGTGCTACGCCGCTGTGACTTGACTAGCAAAGCCGAGGCATTACCCCATGCCTGGAAACCTCATGGTGGAGTCACCCCACAGTAGCATGGAGTTTTACTCCTTGTAGTGCTGTTCTACTGTGCTTCTTTTAAAGTACACCAGGCATTCACTATGCCTGAGAACTCATTAAGGCATTTAAGCCAACATTCCCACAGGATCCGTTTTCCGCAGAAAACAACAGTAGACAACAGTGGTTGTAGGTCCGTAACCTCTCCATGCCCAATAGAACATGTACCCACTGTTCTTGATATTCTTCCAATTAATGGTCCTCCCTTGAACCAAAAGCTAGATGCCTAGTAGATAAATCTTTGAGCTAATAGCATAAAACTTTATGGTAGGAATACAATAACTAATATCAGAATGCCTTTAAACCCATTTTACAAGCTGTGTCATCGACCAGCTGGCGCTTGAGGCCCTTGGTGAATGGATCCGCCAGGTTCTCTTTACTCCGAACATCAATCACTACAATAACACCCCTCTTGATGAGATCGTGTACTGCCCTGTGCTTCAACCACACAGTCCTCTTCTTTCCGTTGAAGAGGTCATTTGATGCCACCGCCGGAGTCGCCTGGTTGTCGTAGTATATCGGTATCGCCGGTATTTGCGCCCCAACTACTGGAAGATCATACATGAGCTTCCGAAGCCATTCTGCTTCCTCGGCTGCGGTATCAAGTGCAAAGAACTCAGATTCCATGGATGACCGCGAGAGCATAGTCTGCTTCTTCGACTTCTACGATATAGCAGTTCCACCAATTGTAAAAATGAATCCACCTGTGGACCTCTCGCTCTCCACCTCTGAGCACCAGCTGGCATCACTGAAGCCTTCTACTACCGACGGATCTCCGCTGTAGTACAGTACATATGTTTGAGTCTTCTTGAGATATCTTATAACCCGTTTCACAGCTTTCCAGTGTTCAACACCTGGGTTGCTTGTGAAACGACTCAGCATTCCCACGGCGAAAGCTACGTCAGGCCTTGTGGAAGTAGTAGCATACATCAAACTCCCGAATACGCATGCATACTCCAGCTGTCTGACACTTTTCCCTGAATTAGGCTTCAGCTTCATATCACACTTGTACGGCGTATCGATCCTAGGAAGATCCCGATACCCATAACGAGTGATCATTTTCTCAATATAATGAGACTATGACAGCGCTAGTCCAGTGTCTGTCCGGATGATCTTGATCCCTAAGATCACATAAGCTTCCCCCAAGTCCTTCATACTGAACTGTTCGAGATGAATTTCTTTGTCTCCGTGACACAGCTCATATCCGTACCTAGGATAAGCATGTCGTCCACGTACAGACAAACGATCACACCTCTTCCATCAGCGAACTTCGTGTAAACACACTTGTCCGTCTCGCTGACCATGTAGCCATTTGACCTTATAACTTTGTCAAATTTCTCATGCCACATCTTGGGAACCTGTTTAAGACCGTACAAAGATTTTACCAACTTGCAGACTTTGTCTTCAAGACCCTTGACGAGAAATCCCTCTGGTTGTTGCATATAAATCTCTTCAGTCAGCTCGCCATTTAGGAAAGTCGTTTTCACATTCATCTGATGTATAACTATCTTATGTATTGCTGCAAGAGCAATCAATACTCTGATAGTGGTCATCCGGGCTACTGGAGCATATGTGTCAAAGTAGTCAATCCCCTGCTTCTGAGAAAACCCCTTGGCTACCAACCTAGCCTTGAACTTGTCAATAGTTCCGTCTGCTTTCATCTTCTTCTTGAAGATCCATTTGCATCCGATGGGTTTCGCTCCTTCAGGAAGATCAACCAACACCCAAGTATTATTTGAGGTGATAGAATCAATTTTATTGTCAATCGTCTCCTTCCAGAAAACCGCGTCTCTGGTCTTCATCGCCTCATCATAGGTAAGCGGATCAGCTTCCACATGATAGGTGACAAAGTCACTTCCGAAGTCCTTCGGCCTCCTCATACGCTTAGCTAACGGCTCAGCTTGTTCTGGTTCAATCGTTGTTTCAACAACATCTTCTTGGACCACATCTTCATTGAAGACTTCAGTTTCTGCGCACCCTCATTGTTCTCCGGTACATCCGTAAGAACAATATTCTTGTGCCTTGCAAATTTGTCTTCAAAATATTCTGCATCGCGAGATTTAATGATATGATTTGACTCAATATCAAGAAATCTCCGAGCATCACTCTTCTCGGCATACCCCAAGAAGATCGTCTTAGTAGTCCTTGTCCCAAGCTTCTGAATCTTCAGATCTGGAAGCTTGACATATGCCAGACACCCCCACACTCGAATGATGTCACGCCCCAGAACCAGAATACTGGAGAGCGGGGGAATGACTCAGCCAGCTACGTATTACGGGTAGATGAATACCGTATAATACGATCAATGCTGTCTAAAAGACAAGGGGGTGCATACTACATGAAAGTCTTGCTATGGTCACTTCACATCTATTGTCTCAATCATTCAAACAAGAAGCAATAACAGAGAACATTTAAGATAAAGCAATAAGGCATCCCAAATGCTTAGTTCAAATGTTCTTGAGATCTGGCTTTACAAAACATAGCCAGATGATATAGCAACATATACACAATTGTTATCAGCTGCAGTCTGACTTAATTACAATTATGTAAAAGTAAGTGCAAGACTATCCGGCTAACATGTCGGTGCCAAGCGGCAAAATGTAAAGTAATTAACAAAACGAGCGGGGAAGTAAGGAACCCACTCGAGTCCTCCTCGATCATTCCTCTAGTATTGACCATCTTGGAGGTAGAGGTAAGCTGAGTCCTCGGGAACCGGCTCTAAATCTGGCCATGCAAAACCAGAGAGGTTAGACCTCTAATAGCAAGTACCGCAAGGAAGCACGATATGAGACATTAAACCAGTAAATAAGAGAATATAATAATAGATCTCTGCTTGCTACTGGGATTCACGTCACATCACGACACTTTGAACCAACCTCCCAACCAAACAAGGACAGAAGTTGGCCCGTCATGTCCTGACGCTCTGATCATCTCAGTTAGGTAATAGAGTAGGTACAGTACACAAACAAATCAACTTAAACGGCCATCCAACTCCTACGGCTTACTACTGTGAGTCCCAAGTTATCCTGGAATTATGCAATAAACTCAGTTCTTACTATGGACAAGCAAGGCTAGTCGATCCAATCAATCCATTGCGCCAATCATGAATTAGGCGAGTCCCAGCGGGACGCCCGTCATCAATATACAATATAAAATAATATAAGCAGATACCGCTCCCTGTCCGTGTGGCAGAATTACAGTATCTGTGGGAACCAGCCGGCCTATTGGGCGCTAATAGTCCCAAAGAGGGCTGCCATGTAAGAACTCGGAGATCCATTCCCTCCATGCAATCATTATTTTATTTAACTTAGTAGCCTCTATGTTAAGTGAAATCCCATGCCGTAGATCATGGTCATTTCAGAATGAGTACTTTCGTACAAAGTACGATATGCTCAACTCTACAACGATACCCGTGCGGTTAGGTTGTAGGTCTTACATAGCGTAATGTAACAATTAAAACTAACCACGGAATAATCATGCCTTGACCATAGAGTACACATGCTGCTTCGTAAAATAAATAAATAATTGTAGCCTGCATGTATCTATATGTCAATATTCGGGATTGGCCAATCGATTGCAAATATGAACGTGTCTTATTCCATTTAATTCAATAAGACGACTAGCCAGTCTCGTAGTTCCATCTAGGAACGCATGATCAATAATTAATCAAGATAACAATCAATGTTAATTAATGTCAAATTTGAAAAATAAAAATTGGAAAATAAATAATGATTGGGAAATAAATAATCTCATACGCTGTGGGAAATGGTTGGGAAATAAATAATCTCATGCGCCAGAGGAATGAAGATTCATACGGCTGTGGGAAATGATTGGGAAATAAATAATCTCATGCTCCTGAGGAATGGAGATTCATACGGCTGTGGGAAATGATTGGGAAATAAATAATCTCATGCGCTGTGGGAAATGATTGGAAAATAAATAATCTCATGCGCCTGAGGAATGGAGATTCATGCGGCTGTGGGAAATGATTGGGAAATAAATAATCTCATGCGCTGTGGGAAATGAATGGAAAATAAATAATCTCAAGCGCTGTGGGAAATGATTGGAAAATAAATAATCTCATGCACCTGAGGAATGAAGATTCATGCGGCTGTGGGAAATAATTGGGAAATAAATAATCTCATGCGCTGTGGGAAATGATTGGGAAATAAATAATCTCATGCGCCTGAGGAATGGAGATTCATGCGGCTGTGGGAAATGATTGGGAAATAAATAATCTTATGCACTGTGGGAAATAATTGGAAAATAAATAATCTCATGCGCTTGAGGAATGGAGATTCATGCGGCTGTGGGAAATGATTGGAAAATAAATAATCTCATGCGCTGTAGGAAATGATTGGGAAATAAATAATCTCATGCGCCTGAGGAATGGAGATTCATGCGGCTGTGGAAAATGATTGGGAAATAAATAATCTCATGCGCTGTGGGAAATGATTGGGAAATAAATAATCTCATGCGCCTGAGGAATGGAGATTCATGCGGCTGTGGAAAATGATTGGGAAATAAATAATCTCATGCGCTGTGGGAAATGATTGGGAAATAAATAATCTCATGCGCCTGAGGAATGGAGATTCATGCGGCTGTGGGAAATAATTGGGAAATAAATAGTCTCATGCGCTGTAGGAAATGATTGGGAAATAAATAATCTCATACGCCTGAGGAATGAAGATTCATGCGGCTGTGACTGTTCTTCCTCTCCGAATTTTTCTGAGAACAGAACCATGGAAGCCATTGCTTCCAAGCTCCATAAATCCTTCATTCCAAGCCCAAATATGGACTTCCATAGGTCAAAATTGGGTAGAACAAAATTCTCTACAACATGAAACCATCAAAACTTGAAGATAACAAAGTTTACTAGATCAAAACCTAAGAAACCCGAAAATGTAACAAACTTAGATCTACAACAAATAAGCCATGGAAATTGAAAATGCTAAGTACTAAAGAGACTTAGAATCAAATAAGGAAGATGATAGAACAATAATAATGGGGATCCATCAGGAAGCAAGTTGGCACTTGCCTTGCTCTCCTAGGTTGGTGGGAGAGTTAGGAGGAAGAAGAAGAGTAATGAGAAGAAGTAATGAAGAGAGAGAAAGGGTTTGGGGCTTTAAATGGGGTGGTGGTAGGTGGGGGTTTATTTCGGTTCATGATGAACCAACATAATTAAACCAATCTGAGCCGAACCCATAGCAAAGCTAAAGCAGAGTATAAAAGTAGAAAGTAAAGTACAGAAATGAAATTGCAGGAAATTAATTAACATGAAATTAAAAGGATTTAAATACAGAGCAATACATGATAAATATAAAATATTTACATTTAAACAGTACATGTATTCTAAAAATACGTATTCTGGGAATGGAAAGTGACATCTCTACCCTCCTTAGAAAAACTTCGTCCTCGGAATTTCAGATCCAAGTATGATAGAAATATCGAAGCTAAACTAATCTAAGTATAAACAATCGAGTAAGCAATCATTCTACAATGATAATAACAAGTAATGTATCTACATCTAACAATCTACAACATTAAGTAATTCTACTCATAAGGTGACAAGCATGAGGAGTTAAGACAATTAAGGTATACAGAAGAAAATATACCTTGTGAGTCAAATATGTGCGGATACCGTGATCGGATATCATCCTCACGTTCCCACGTTGACTCTCCTAAAGAGTGATGACCCCAAACAACCCGGACAAGGTTAATTGTTCGGTTCTTGAGTATCTTCTCTCTTCGGTCCAAAATAGACACAGGTTGTTCCGCGTAAGACAGGTTGGTACCAACAACTAGCTCAGAATGATCAAGGACATGGCTTGGGTCCGATACATACCTTCGCAACTGAGATACATGAAACACGTCATGCACCTCTCGTAACGAAGGTGGAAGGGATAAACGATAAGCAACATCGCCTATCCTCTCAAGGATAACAAACTGGCCTACGTATCGGGGACTTAACTTCTCGCGAATGCCAAATCTAATGACCCCACGGGTAGGTGAGATCCACAAAAATACGTGGTCTCCAACAGAAAATTCTAGCGGCCTACGATGCTGGTCTGCCCAATGACGATGCCGATCCTGCACAACTTGAAGTCGCTCTCTAATTCTTTTAATCACTTCTACTGTCTGGACAATTATTTCTGGGCCTAGCATCTTCCTCTCCCCGATATCGTCCCATGCCAGTGGCGACCTACACTTCTTACCATATAGTGCTTCAAATGGCGCCATCTGGATACTGGCTTGATAACTGTTATTGTATGAGAACTCGACCAAGTGTAGGTGGCTCTTCCAAGATCCTCCAAAATCTAGGGTACAAACTCGCAACATATCCTCTAAAGTCTGAATTGTTCTTTCTGATTGCCCGTCTGTCTGGGGATGGTAAGCCGTGCTAAATCTTAACTTGGTACCCAGGCTATGATGTAAGCTCTTCCAAAAATGTGATGTAAAACGGGTATCTCTGTCTGACATAATACTGACAGGAACTCCATGCTGCCTGACTATCTGTTGCATATACAATTCTGCCAACCTTTCTGTAGATTGTCCTACTCTGAAAGAAAGAAAGTGCGCCACCTTTGTAAGCCGATCTACTATCACCCAAATAGCATTTTTACCACTTGGTGATCTCGGTAAACCGGTCACAAAGTCTATTGTAATATGTTCCCACTTCCATTCCGGGATAGGAAGCAGTTACAGTAACCCAGCTGGCCTCTGCTGTTCTGCCTTCACTTGCTGATATACCAAGCAACAGGAAACAAATCTAGCTATCTCCCTCTTCATCCCGTTCCACCAGAAGTGCTGCTTGATATCTTGGTACATCTTGGTCCCTCCAGGGTGTATAGAATATTGAGAGCTGTGAGCTTCTGCCATAACCTCCTGTCTGATATCTCTAGTAGGCACACATAGACGTGACCCAAACCTAAGGGTACCATCTTCATGAATTTACATCTCCTTTCTGAGTCCTGACTCACATTCTGCTCTAAGCTTCTGAATCCTTGGGTCTTGTGCCTGAGCTACCTTGATCCTGTCTACCAAGTCAGATTGAACTTGTAGACTCGCCAGAACTCCTATATCACAAGGAAGTATAACCTCGATGCCCATCTCCGGAAGGTCTTCTAAGATATGCCTCTGTGTTGTTAACATAAATGTGCCGCCTCTCCTGCTGAGAGCATCTGCTACTACATTAGCCTTGCCTGGATGATACTGAAGCTCCACGTCGTAGTCCATGATCAACTCCAACCATCTTTTCTGCCTCATATTCAGTTCCTTCTGGGTAAAGATGTACTTCAGACTTTTATGATCTGTGTACATGTCCACTCGATCACCATATAAGTAATGCCTCCATAGCTTCAAAGCAAATACTACTGCCGCCAACTCCAAATCATGTGTCGGATAATTCTTCTCATGGTCTCGAAGTTGTCTAGATGCACACGCCATCACCTTCCCATGTTGTATGAGGACACATCCAAGTCTTTTTCCTGACGCATTACAATATACTGTAAAACCTTCGGATCTAACTGGAAATGTAAGAATAGGCGCTGATATCAACTTCTGCTTCAGATTCTCAAATGATGCTTGGCATTCTGTCGACCAGACGAATGGTACATCCTTCCGTGTCAAGCGGGTCATAGGTGCTGAAAGCCTTGCAAAGTCTGATACGAACCTTCTGTAATATCCTGCCAATCCCAAGAAACTCCGTACATCAGCTACGGTCTTGGGTACTGGCCAACTCTCTACTGCTTCTACCTTCTTGGGATCCACTGCTACTCCAGCTCCTGATATGATATGACCCAAAAATGAAATGTGATCCGACCAAAACTCATACTTGCTGAGTTTGGCATACAACTGGTTCTCTCTCAGAACCTGTAACACCTTTCGGAGGTGATCTTCATGCTCCTCTTCACTAGTTGAATATACAAGAATGTCGTCGAGAAACACAACGACAAATTGATCCAAGTACGGCATAAAGATGCGATTCATTAAATCCATAAAGATTGCTGGAGCATTGGTCAAACCAAACGGCATTACTAAGAATTCATAATGCCCATACTTCGACCTGAATGCTGTCTTGGGAATATCCTCCTTCCGAACCCTTACTTGATGATACCCTGAACGAAGATCTATCTTGGAGAAAACTCTAGCTTTGCTCAACTGATCAAACAAGTCGTCGATCCTAGGTAGTGGGTACTTGTTCTTTACTGTCGTCGCGTTAAGCTT
Source organism: Iris pallida (assembly GCA_029216955.1). Lineage (NCBI taxonomy): Eukaryota > Viridiplantae > Streptophyta > Magnoliopsida > Asparagales > Iridaceae > Iris > Iris pallida. The sequence goes on along the minus strand of JANAVB010042219.1, from coordinate 8,253,265 downwards.
CCTGTAATCGATGCACAATCTGGATGACCCATCCTTCTTCCCCACAAGTACCACTGGTGCTTCCCATGGTGATACGCTAGCTTGGATGAACTTCTTCTCCTTCAGTTCCTCTATGTGCTGATATACCTTGGCCTGCTCTGAATCCGCCATTCTATAAACTCGATCTGATATCGGTTTAGTTCCAGGTGCCAATTCTATACTGAACTCAATATCTCTAATCGGTGGTAGCCCTGAAAGTTCTTCGGAAAATACGTCTAGAAATTCTTCAACTACCTTCGGAACTTGAACTTCTTCCATTGTCATTATTACTCCCTGCTCTTGTTGAGTTGCCTCTGATCTGACTAAGGTGAATCTCTTCAAGCCTGGAATATCAAAAGATACACTCCCTCTACGACAATCTATCGTCGCATGACTGTCTTTCAGCCAGTCCATGCCTAAGATAATGTCGAAATTTCCAACAGGAAATTCTATCAACCGGGCGGGTAAGGAATGCCCGCAAACTACAACGCTACACGCTAGAATAACTCTACTAACTCCTACGAGCCCATTGCCAGTGAGTATATTCAACCTCCCTGGCAATGCCTCAAATTTTATTCCTAGCCGTGTTACAAATTGTGCTGATATAAATGAGTGTGATGCTCCCGAATCAAACAATACTACTGCGGGATAAGAGGCGACGAGAATGTTACCTGCCATAACATCATCCGATGCCAATGCCTCTTCCAAGGACAGAGTGAATGCCTGCCCTCGACCTCCTTGCTGGTTCCCATGCTGCGGCCTAGCCTGGTGCTGCCGCTGGCCCCTGCCTTGGTGATGCTGGGGTGGTCTATGCTGGTATTGCTGCATCGGCGATCCCTGCTGCCGAAACATCTGAGCCTGTGGCATTAACGGACGCTGGGCCAATGGTCTCACTGCCACTGCGGGTCCTCGATACTGCCCTGCCCCTGGTGCTGGCAGAGCAGGAAACTGCTGCACTGGTCCTCCTGACCTCGAATTCATGGGACATGTGGTAACCCGATGATCTGGATTTCCTCATATCAAACACAGTCCATTCAATGCCCGATACACATCTCTAGTGTGCCCCATCTTTCCACAATAAGTGCAGCCCGTCGGGCGTTGCTGATTCTTCTTTTGTTGTTGTTGCTGCTGCCTGGGTGGTGCTGGCCCTCGCATTGCCACATCGTGAATGCGAATGCCCGGGGACGGTGTTGTTGTACGGGGCGCTGCTCCCCCTCCTTCTTCAATCTGACTATGGGATCTCTTCTGACCCCCAGTCCTGGCTGCAATCCTCTGAACGGTTATCTCATGCCTTCGAGTCGTCATCAATACTTCATCAAAAGTATGATAATTGTGCCCCTCTATGTCACTACCCGCACCCACTGTGAGGGTACAAGAGCGTAACAACGCCCAGCCTACGCCTCAGTATCGGCGGTAGAACGCTATTCTAGGTCATGAACTATAACTAACATAATATGAATACTCTCCATAAGGAGGCCAACACAGAGGTACAACTCAATCACAATCTAAGGTAGAATGTAGCATGATGGAAAATAGATAAGAAATCCTCAACTGAGGTACAGCAGAAAGAAATAACAAAGTCTCAACATCTCTAAAATATACAACTCTGAAAATAAGACAACAGCTAAACATGAAAAGAAAGGACAGTCTAAGCTATCTATACTATACAAGGTATCATCCTGAGCAGCTGCCTGAACCTCCCCAGGGGTCCAGGTCGCGAGTGTCAACTAGGCAAACTCCAAGTAAGGGTGCAGGGTTCCTCATCATCCTCTGTAAAATTTTCAATAGGTCCAGTCAGGACGGGAGCGAGCACAAAACATCTCACGCAGTTCATATCATGTTAGGAAATAAAAAGCATGCAATAGAGTAAGGTACATGAAACGCTGAAAGAAGAATGTATATGAAAACAGCAGAGATTTGATAATGGGAAATATCTATATATGATAAGTAAGAACTGTAAGCAACATGTGATTTAGAGCACAATATGGTTATGTAAACGGGTTAGGTTATACAATAAAATGGGACTCCTTTGTACGTGGGTGTACAATGGACATATATAATTTTTTATACAACAGGATTGATCACATAACCAATTTTACTCTCCCTCTCCAATCAATACACAAGGATCCAATTCAGTTACGTTACCTTATACAATGGCTTGTACAATAGCTTATACAATGGCTTGTACAATGGCTTGTACAATGGCTCAATATGATAATGAGAGTACAATATGCATAATGAGTGTATAATGATAAAGATATTTAATAAATACAATATGTAAGTGAAACGTACATCACAATATGTATTTAGTGAATACAAGGAGATAACATCTCAGAAGAAGATCCACATAGTACTAATCCGTGATAATGATCGTGTCAGCATCAAGTACAGTAATCTAGAGCAAGAATGTAAATCCAGACAAGTATGAAACGGTCAGAGAATGTACTCGCCTCGTATCTAAATGTCTGAAGTAAATGTACTGTCCGAGATGAGGTACCTGACTCCTAGTTAGAGCAACACAAGTCAAGATGTATACAGGGGATGATAATAGTAATCTATAATGCATCTGCATGCTGTCTAGGTCAAACTAGACTAAAGTCAACACTTGGTCAACTCCAGTCAACTAGACTAGTCAAACTAGGTCAACTAGGTCAAATCCTAGTCCAACAAGTCCAATAAGTCTCACTTGGCCTAACCAAGCCTAGTCTAGCAATCACACACCAATCACAAGGCTATACAAGCCAAACACAAGCCATCACATTCAATATTATACATAAGAGAAAGGAAGCTAACATGTAAAGCTATGTGTGTGTGTGAACATGGAGGTGTACATGAAAAGAGAATTCAACACTAGGCCCTATATCACATATATGTATATATAACTATAGGAAAACTCTATTTACCACATTAACACATTTAGCCATGTACAGTATATATATATATATATATATATATATATATATATATATATATATATATATATATATATATATATATATATATAAAGAGAGAGAGAGAGAAGAGCATGTGTATGTGTTCATGGGTGTGTGTGTATGTCATAAAAGTGCACAAGAACATGTGTGTGTTATCATGGAATGAGTGTTAGGCAATGTGTGAGTGAGAGTGTCAATGAGTGAGGGTGTGAGGGTTATATAGTGTAGTGTGCATTGTGTGTGGAGTGATAGTGAGGCATGACAGTTGTGTAGCAAGGTGTCAATAGGAAGTTAACATTCACATATATGAGTTCTCATGTATCTCTTATTTAGTGAAACAAAACTAAATTCCAGTTTTATTCCTAACAAGGCTATATATATTACATCTATTATTACATTACATTCATGCTTGCAATCATTCATCATTCATTTATTCTCTTGCACCACTATATGTACCATACATTACATACTATGGAACCTACATATTCATTACAAGCCATACTTATACATGCTTACATTAGATAGGATACTTACACCTCATACATTATTTATTTAACCATTTACTCATGCTTGCATTCTCTATTTAATTACATAATGTATATATATTAACATGGGTTAAAATCAAATAGAACATTATATTACACACAAGGGTGCATAAGATGCATATGCCGAATAGTAACTCCTACTAATAATCAATACTGTACCATCTTAGCATGAATTAAAATTTAGGATTAAAGTATGTTATAGATATATGTGTTAGCTTTCCGAAACATCAAACGGATCGCGTTTTCGTTTCCGAAAACTCCCGGAATCGCGAAAACACCGAGAACGCATTTGTCTTTCGTACAGCTGACACTCAAATAATTCTCCAGAAAGTTACAAAAAGAATTAGGCCTATTAATACATGTTTTTGGAAATCTAACTTCAATACGCTTCTTTTAAAAAAAAGCGGGAGATTAAACCGAACTTTGAGCTAGATGTTATGACATTTCTAAGTTAGGGCTGAAATTAAAAATGTGGATAAAAATCATGACGGATTTGGGTAGTTTGAGACAAAAGAACACAAGTATATAACATAATATATTAAGAACTCACTCTCTACACTAATATATATATATGAGACACTATAGAACACATCTCCAATACAAAAATATGAGATTAAACATGTAATAATTCATTCATACATAACAATAACACATAGTGTGTCCAAATTTGGGATTTTTCCACATGGACACAACCACAACACAAAGGACACTCCTATGACCTCCAAATAGACACGAAATGGACACAAATGGAGATACAACCATGGGGGTCATTCCTATGGGTTCAAAATAGACCTATATGCATGAGGAAAGGAAAAGAAGATGGGATTTATACCTCCCGGTAGATCGAATCGAAGAAAAGCCTTCCCGGAGCGACACCGACACGTAGAGATTCCAAAAGGACACGAACGAGCTCCGAATTCTCCCAAACTTGGGTAGCTTCCTCCTTGGCTAGAATGGAGAAGGAAAGAAGAAGATTTGGTGGCGAAATGGAAGGATTTGGTGGAGAAATTGCTAGGGATTGCTCTCTAGAAATTTGGGGAAGAACAAGAGAGAGAGTGTGGATGAGAATAATGAAATGAACTTGAGCCTATCCTCTCCCAAAGTGGCTGGCCATATGGGGCTATTTGTTCTATTATGGTAAGGTCCAAAATGCCCCCACTAACCTATTCTATGAGTATTAGGAAAGGGCTAATTGGTTGGGGCTAAATTAGTCATTCTAAAGTCTCTAATCACACTAACCTTATCCATAATAATTAGTCTAACCTCTAACTAAAATATTTCTATCATGTGGACTAAATTTAATATCATGTGGGCCATGCCTAACTAGTGTGTGGGTCCCACTAGAGCCTCACTAGAGTCAAACTACCCCCGGGTCCCCGTTTCAAGTCGGATTGAGTTAAAATTCGAACCCGACTCAAATAACCCCAGAACAATATCATAAATAATAAAATGATATCAAAATAATTCAAAGAGGTCAAATGCAAAAATATCCTTAGGCCAAAAATGATATTAAAATATCATAATCACATGGTTAGGCTCTAGGTCAAACAGTCACTAGGGTTTCACTAGCAAAACGTCAAAACCACAAGTCATGAATTTAAATAGTTTAAAATAATTTAAAAATCACTAAAATTATAATATGAAATAAATATCATTAAATAATAATTATAATTATAAAATTTCAAAATTATCCTCATTTGGAAAATTGGATGTTACACTCTATCAATTGCAAGAGCTCAAGGTGAAACCCTTGCTGGAACCTCATAGCCCTCTGGCTTTCTGTTGCTACCATCTCTGGGGAAAACCTGCTCAATCTGCAGAACTCCGCTGCATAGGCATCTACAGTCTTGCCAGCCTGTCTAAGGTTGATAAACTTCTGTTGTAGCTCAAACTGCGCCACAACTCCATAGTACTTTATCTTGAATCTTGCTGTAAAATCGTCCCAAGCCACAGGATGTCTGATGCCTACCTCCTCTGATTCCCACCAATCACGTGCAAGATCCTGAAGTAACAACTTCACCTGATCCACACGTTCTTCTGCCGGCACCTTAGCGGCTGTCAAAATAGCCTCAATATCCTTAAGCCATGCATCTGCTGAGATGGCATCCTCCGTGCCTTCGAAACGGCGGGGGTCGTACTTACAAAACCTGGCTGACGCTCCTGAATCTGTCCTTGCCCCTCTTTCCAAAGTTGTCTGCAATCCTTGGTTAAGTAGTACATTCTGCTCTTGTAACTGAGCATGCATACGTTGTTGGGCTAACATCTGATGTTGCTGAGTAGCCATCATCCCTCTCATAATCTCTAGAAGAGCCGATGTGTCCATTTTCGCAGGGGTAGGTGGAACTGTTGGTGGTGGTGGAACATCCAGATACTGCGACCCAGCTGCTGTTTCCACTATTACTTCTTCTTGGATAGTCTCTTAAGTTAGTACCGGCCCTTGTTGCTGACCAACATGGTCAGGTTGTCCGTGTTGCTCTTGTATTTATTGTCCAGCTCTGACAGGTGTGGACGAGGTGCCCCTAAGAAAAGGGACAAGAGAACAATCAAACGATCGGACAGAAAAGATCAATGAAGTCAAAGGATACCGGAATGTCAAGCTAGAGTCGAGAGTAACAAATCATGAGATCAATGGGGAACATGTGTTATTGAGACATCCTATAAATTAAAATACCCCACAAGTCTGAAATCAGACCTCCATGGGCCACCACTAAAACTTTGTCACGCCCCAGAACCAGAATACTGGAGAGCGAGAGAATGACTCAGCCAGCTACGTATTACGGGTAGATGAATACCGTATAATACGATCAATGCTGTCTAAAAGACAAGGGGGTGCATACTACATGAATGTCTCGTTATGGTCACTTCACATCTATTGTCTCAATCATTCAAACAAGAAGCAATAACAGAGAACATTTAAGATAAAGCAATAAGGCGTCCCAAATGCTTAGTCAAAATGTTCTTGAGATCTGGCTTTACAAAACATAGCCAGATGATATAGCAACATATACACAATTGTTATCAGCTGCAGTCTGACTTAATTACAATTATGTAAAAGTAAGTACAAGACTATCCGACTAACATGTCGGTGCCAAGCGGCAAAATATAAAGTAATTAACAAAATGAGCGGGGAAGTAAGGAACCCACTCGAGTCCTCCTGCGATCATTCCTCTAGTATTGACCATCTTGGAGGTAGAGGTAAGCTAAGTCCTCGGGAATCGGCTCTAAATCTGGCCATACAAAACCAGAGAGGTTAGACCTCTAATAGCAAGTACCGCAAGAAAGCACGATATGAGACATTAAACCAGCAAATAAGAGAATATAATAATAGATCTCTGCTTGCTACTGGGATTCACGTCACATCACGACACTTCGAACCAACCTCCCAACCAAACAAGGACAGAAGTTGGCCCGTCATGTCCTGATGCTCTGATCATCTCAGTTAGGTAACAGAGTAGGTACAGTACACAAACAAATCAACTTAAACGGCCATCCAACTCCTACGACTTACTACTGTGAGTCCCAAGTTATCCTGGAATTATGCAATATAGATTTCTCAGTTCTTACTATGGACAAGCAAGGCTAGTCGATCCAATCAATCCATTGCGCCAATCATGAATTAGACGAGTCCCAGCGGGACGCCCGTCATCAATATACAATATACAATAATATAAGCAGATACCGCTCCCGGCCCGTGTGGCAGAATTACAGTATCTGTGGGAATCAGCCGGCCCGGTTGGGCGCTAATAGTCCCAAAGAGGGCTGCCATGTAAGAACTCGGAGATCCATTCCCTCCATGCAATCATTATTTTATTTAACTTAGTAGCCTCTATGTTAAGTAAAATCCTATGCCGTGGATCATGGTCATTTCAGAATGAGTACTTCCGTACAAAGTACGATATGTTCAACTCTACAACGATACCCGTGCGGTTAGGTTGCAGGTCTTACATAGCGTAATGCAACAATTAAAACTAACCACGGAATAATCATGCCTTGACCATAGAGTACACATGCTGCTTCGTAAAATAAATAAATAATTGTAGCCTGCATGTATCTATATGTCAATATTCGGGATTGGCCAATCGATTGCAAATATGAACGTGTCTTATTCCATTTAATTCAATAAGACGACTAGCCAGTCTATTAGTTCCATCTAGGAACGTATGATCAATAATTAATCAAGATAACAATTAATGTTAATTAATGCCAAATTCGGAAAATAAAAATTGGGAAATAAATAATGATTGGAAAGTAAATAATCTCATGCGCTGTAGAAAATGATTGGGAAATAAATAATCTCATGCACCTGAGGAATGAAGATTCATGCGGCTGTGGAAAATGATTGGGAAATAAATAATCTCATGCGCCTGAGGAATGGAGATTCATGCGACTGTGGGAAATGATTGGGAAATAAATAATCTCATGCGCTATGGAAAATAATTGGGAAATAAATAATCTCATACGCCGGAGGAATGGAGATTCATGCGGCTGTGGGAAATGATTGGAAAATAAATAATCTCATGCGCTGTGGAAAATGATTGAAAATAAATAATCTCATGTGCTGTGGGAAATGATTGGGAAATAAATAATCTCATGCGCCTGAGGAATGAAGATTCATGCGGCTGTGGAAAATGATTGGAAATAAATAATCTCATGCACTGTGGAAAATGATTGGAAAATAAATAATCTCATGCGCCTGAGGAATGGAGATTCATGTGGCTGTGGAAAATGATTGGGAAATAAATAATCTCATGCGTTGTGGGAAATGATTGGGAAATAAATAATCTCATGCGCCTGAGGAATGAAGATTCATGCGGCTGTGGAAAATGATTGGGAAATAAATAATCTCATGCGCTGTGGGAAATGATTAGGAAATAAATAATCTCATGCGCCTGAGAAATGGAGATTCATGCGGCTGTGGGAAATGATTGGAAAATAAATAATCTCATGCGCTATGGGAAATGTTTGAGAAATAAATAATCTCATGCGCCTGAGGAATGGAGATTCATGCGGCTGTGGGAAATGATTGAGAAATAAATAATCTCATGCGCTGTGGGAAATGATTGGAAAATAAATAATCTCATGCGCCTGAGGAATGGAGATTCATGCGGCTGTGGGAAATGATTGGGAAATAAATAATCTCATGCGCTGTGGGAAATAATTGGGAAATAAATAATCTCATGAACCTGAGGAATAGAGATTCATGCGGCTGTGGGAAATGATTGGGAAATAAATTATCTCATGCGCTGTGGGAAATGATTAAAAAATAAATAATCTCATGCGCCTGAGGAATGAAGATTCATACGGCTGTGGGAAATGATTGGAAAATAAATAATCTCATGCGCTGTGGGAAATGATTGAGAAATAAATAATCTCATGCGCCTGAGGAATGGAGATTCATGCGGCTGTGGAAAATGATTAGGAAATAAATAATCTTATGCGCTGTGGAAAATGATTGGGAAATAAATAATCTCATGCGCCTGAGGAATGGAGATTCATGCGGCTGTGGAAAATGATTGGGAAATAAATAATCTCATGCGCTCTGGGAAATGATTGGAAAATAAATAATCTCATGCGCCTGAGGAATGAAGAGTCATGCGGCTGTGACTGTTCTTCCTCTCCGAATTTTTCTGAGAACAGAACCATGGAAGCCATTGCTTCTAAGCTCCATAAATCCTTCATTCCAAGTCCAAATATGGACTTCCATAGGTCAAAATTGGGTAGAACGAAATTCTCTACAACATGGAACCATCAAAACTTGAAGATAACAAAGTTTACTAGATCAAAACCTAAGAAATCCGAAAATGTAACAAACTTAGATCTACAACAAATAAGCCATGGAAATTAAAAATGCCAAGTACTAAAGAGACTTAGAATCAAATAAGGAAGATGATGGAACAATAATAATGGGGATCCATCAGGAAGCAAGTTGGCACTTGCCTTGCTCTCCTAGGTTGGTGGGAGAGTTAGAAGGAAGAAGAAGAGTAATGAGAAGAAGTAATGAAGAGAGAGAAAGGGTTTGGGGCTTTAAATGGGGTGGTGGTAGGTGGGGGTTTATTTCGGTTCATGATGAACCAACATAATTAAACCAATCTGAGCCGAACCCATAGCAAAGCTAAAGCAGAGTATAAAAGCAGAAAGTAAAGTGCAAAAACAAAATTGCAGGAAATTAATTAACATAAAATTAATGGGATTTAAATACAGAGCAATACATGATAAATATAAAATATTTATATTTAAACAGTACATGCATTCTAAAAATACGTATTCTGGGAATGGGAAGTGACAAATGACATTCAAGTTAGGTCTGACCTTGAACCAGAGTTCATGAGGAGTAACGTCTGAAGTCGCATGAGGCACTCTATTTAGAATAAAGGTGGCCGTCAATGCAGCTTCTCCCCAGTAGTACTTAGGAAGACCAGCAGTCAACAACATTGAGTTAATTATTTCTGTTAATGTTTATTCTTCCTCTCTGCTACTCCGTTTGATTGAGGAGAGTACGGAGCCGTAGTCTCATTGACAATTCCATGTTTTTTGCAGAACGATGCGAATTCATGAGACCTGTACTCCCCACCTCGATCACTTCTTATTCTTTTGAGTTGTTGTCCAGTCTGCCGCTCAGCTTCGGCTCTGAACTCCTTGAACTTCTCGAATGCTTCGTCTTTAGCTTTCAGCAAGTAGACGAACGCATACTTTGAGAATTCATCGATGAAGGTTATGAAATACTTCATTCCGGCCTTTGTAGAGAACTGTTTGAAGTCACAGATATCAGAGTGTACCAACTCCAGAAGATCTGTACTTCGATTAACCCGAGGAAAGGGTTTCCTTGTGATCTTTGCTTAAGCACAAACTTCACATTTCTCTACCTTACTCCTACACTTGGAGATAAGTCCTAGACTAGACATTCTGTTTATTCGTTTACAATGAACATGTCCTAGCCTATTATGCCACAACTCAAGAGTATAAGCAGAATGAGTGATTGCATTAATAACATTAATTACATTGGACTGGTTCACAAGCTGAATCTTGAACATTCTTTCGGTATAAAAAGCTTTCCCAAAATATGTTCCCTTGATAGACATCACCATCTGGCCAGCATTGATGTCCATCCTGAGGCCTGCGTTGCAGAGTAGGCCTACTGAGATCAGGTTTTTGGCGATAGCCAGTACGTGCTTCACGCCTTGAAGCGTCAGAGACTTGCAAGAAGTCAGCTTAAATACCACCGTCCCAATCCCAAGCACTTCAGCTTGTGCCTGGTTCGCCATCATAACCACTTCAGAAGTACGTGTGTAGGTGGTGAACCACTCCTTACTAGAGCAGACATGGCAGGAGGCTCCAGTGTCTACCCCCCAGTCAGAGTCAGTCCTTACCGCATCAACCTGCGCAATCATAGCAACAA